>MVGT01004347.1:0-22436 GCA_002174775.1 Macleaya cordata
TCAGCATTTTTGAATATCTGAGAGAGAGTAGCAGTCATAGCCTTCATTTCCTCCATTTCTTCATCACTAGTATCACTAGTATTGGATGATGAATCGGAGTCGTCAAGAGTGACCTTGATTGCTTTCTTAGCTTTGGCTGGAGCTTTGTTTGGACATTCATTAGCCATGTGTCCAAAGCCATGACATTTGAAGCATTGAACTTCTCCAGAGTTCTTCTTCTCAAACTTTTTATCAAAGTTCTTGACTTTGTCATGTGGCCTTATTTTGGAAGACGAACCAAATCTTGGTTTTTGAAACTTCTCCTTTTTATTCTTCAAGAAGCTCTTGAATTGTCTAGTAAGGAGAGCCATTTCATCATCACTTGAGAAATCATCTTCCTTAGAATTTCTTGAGGCTGTAAAAGCAATGTTCTTTGATTTCCTTGAAGATTTGAATCCAACCTCAAATGTCCTTAAATTTCCTGCAAGTTCTTCAGGAAGAATAGCATCAATATCTTTACTCTCCTCGATAGCCGTCACTTTGGCTTGAAATCTCTCGGGAAGAGATCTCAGAACCTTTCGAACTATCTTGGAGTTAGGAATAACTTCACCCAAAGCAAAAAGGTTGTTGACAATGTCATTTAACTTGGCATAAAATTCATCAAAGGTTTCATTGTCATCCATTCTAATGGTTTCAAATTGGGTTGTTAACATTTGAAGTTTTGCTATTCTAACAGTCCTAGTACCTTCATGGGTTACCATTAAGATGTCCCATGCCTCCTTTGCTACTTCACAATTAGATATACGACGAAATTCGTCAGCTGTTACAGCAGCATAGATGGCATTGAGAGCTTTGCTATTTCTAGTAGCAGCATCAGTTTCATCGGTGGTCCATTGGTCTTCCGGTTTAGGAACTTCCCTAGAGTTGTCTCCGGTACCAGTCATCATGGTAGGAGGAGACCAAGCAATTTCTACAGTTCTCCAAACCCTTTGGTCTAGGGACTTGAGGAAAGCCCTCATTCTGGCTTTCCAATAAGGATAGTTGCTGCCATTGAATAATGGTGGTTTGTTTACAGCACTACCTTCTCCTTGTGAATCCATTTAGACACAAATAGGGATCACACTTAGGTTGTTAAACCCAACAAGTGAACCTTGCTCTGATACCAATTAAAAGTCTAAATTCGTCCTACGGTTAATGAATTTAATCGTATGTCAATGTGACTATGGTTAAGGATCACACAATCACCTAATTAAAAATTACTAAGGTGATAAGAGTACAACAAAAATCTCTAACAGGAGTATTGACTTATTCGATTCTTAATATGCGGAATTAAGAACAAGAATCGAATATTTCAATCTCACAACAAGTATGAAAAATATGCACAAGAGATTTTGTTAACGAGGAAACCCAAACTGGGAAAAACCCCGGGACCTAGTCCAGCAAAAATCCACTAAGAGTTATTGAAAACTTACAACCCGATTTACCACTCGATGGACACGAATTACGACTCCCTCTACGCTCCAACAGCTACGGTGTACAGTTCTTCCACAAATTCGAACTCCACGAATTTGCCTCTTAGTAAACGTTGATGCGTCTCCAACTTGAACTCCACAAGTCCCGCACCTTGAACCAATACTTGACTCCTCAAGTATATCACCACAAGCTTGAACCTTCAAGCTCAATCACCGGAAATCCACCGGTAACAAAAACAGAGTTTTGGTTTTGAAATGGGAAGGATTTGAACCAATTTCAACAAGCTTGAGAGCTAAAAGATTAGAGTTGAAACTCTTCAAGAACTTGTTGATTAATAGGGTGAATGGTTGATTGAATACTGAAGATTCAACCCCTATTTATAGTGAAGATGTCCAGCTCAATCCTAGACTAAATTATTAGTTCTAGGTCTAATGGTAGACACCATTATTGGGGATGAGAGAATAATATATTCAGCCTCTCATTCCACTTAGAGATGTTTCCCACGCTCAATTATCTCCCTAAAACAAGGCTTAGAGGGAGATGAGCAATAATGTGTTAGAAAGTTACTTTACAGCTCAGAAAATCGTACTCAGAAAAACGAATCTGGGCGTCGGTTTCGAAATCAAGCCTGTCGGTTTCGAAACCAACATGTGGTTTCGAAACTGACTGATTTGGTTTCGAAACCAACAAGCTTCTGTGATGGTTATTGCCTTTTGATTTCGAAATCAACATGTTTGGTTTCGAAACCAAACTTCATCTGAAGATAGATGTGGTTTTGGTTTCGAAACCAAACTGTTTGGTTTCGAAACCAAAATTCATCTGAAGACAGATGAGTTTTGGTTTCGAAACCAACAGTTTTGGTTTCGAAACCAAACTTCATCTGTCATCAGATAAAGTTTGGTTTCGAAATCAAACTAAGGTTGATTTCGAAACAGACTTTTCCCTATATAAAATAATACCATCAATGCAGTTGGTTTCGAAACCAAACTTCTTGGTTTCGAAACCAACACTGTCCAGATTAAAAATTTATCTTTTAAAACACATTTTATCAAGAGTAAACAGTGTGGGAAACACTCTTAGCAATCTAACCACCTATGGTACTTAGTGTTCTAAGTCACTTACCATCCTAGGATGTCTTCCGGTGGTGAGTTGAGTTCTTCGGAGTCTTTGTAGATTTCTTCTCTTTCAACCGAAGTGAACCGAGACTCACTAAACTCTAACTCAAGTTACATTGACCATCTTGAGTTTACTTTTGACACGAAATTCGACAAATATAAAACATGGACCTTTCAGATGCGATCAACCAGCCAAATACTCCATTGTCCATTAGTACCAGCTTTGCTGAAACTCTCGGGGATGTCGGTGTGGGTGGACATACAACTTGGCCAAAAGCTTTTATTAAGTTTTTGTAGACCTTATTTTAGTGATATTATGGTTTTAAAGTTGTACCTAATTTTTTTTTAGGGTATTTGCAAGCTAGACTATGGTTTTATGTTTTTGACAATGTTAATTACTTATGTTTTTATGTTTCTAACAATGTTAGTTATTATGGCTTTGTGTTTCTAACAATGGTAGTTATTATGCTAGTTATATTTGTTTCCAATCAAATGCATGTTAATTATTTTAAATTTGCTATTTTATGTTCAGGTTATTTTTTTTGGCTTTGTATAGGTGTATGTTTCTGCAGTGATGTTAAATTGTTATTGTTGGTACAGATTGCAACGGTTTCAAAACGTTGCTAAGTAGAAGATTTAGCGACGGTTTTAAACCGTTCTAATTGTGAACAGTTTAGGGACGCTAAAAAACCGTGACTAAAGATTTGCGACGCCACTTTTAAGAACGGTTTTAAACTGTTCCAATTGATCTTTGCGACGGTTTGAAACCGTTGCTAAATCTCGAAATTGGTGTAGTGAGAATATACAGTGGGTGGACTTTGGTTGGTTCATTGATGGCAACAGGCCTTCCAACAGCTATTTATGCACTACAAAATAGCTTGTTGCCTCTTACAAGAATCTAGATTCCCTTGCCTTCTTGATGCTCAACCAGACAAAGCTATTCTTTACAGCTTTCTTTACTTATCTTATCTTGTGGCATGTTCTGTCGCTTTAGCTATTTCATGGAGGTAAATTGCACTATCATTGTTACTTTTGATGGTTAGACCATCTAGTAAATTGCATATTCCCATCCAATATGTATTTTTAGTATTTTATCAATAAAAAGATTGAGATTAAAAATATATAAGTGACTTAAAAGTATTTTGATATGTATAGGTGTGGGTTTAAATTCTTGTCTTTAGTCAGTAGGATCTCTCCCTTGTTTGCTGACCTGCATTTTGCACATGACCTGCCCAGGATTTTTCTAATGAATGAAGTAGAAAGAGGGTGAGAAGGGGAAAGAATCAGAAGCAATGGTACGTTATATTTCAGGCCCATCTTCTATTCATCTGTTTGATGCCTACTCGATATCTTTGAACCATATGGCAGTTGTGACCATTGTTTAGTGTGAGGTTTGCAATTATGATAAAAGGCTTATGTTATTTGAGATATATTGGTTCTTAAAAGTTGTGGATTTTTGTTTCTTATTTATGTTTGCTAATGCTCAAATTCCTTATGCTTTTGGAGGGTCTTTTATAGGTTCGGGACCATAAAACCCAAGAATTCTTTTTCTAGTCTTTGTGTTTTATACTTTATATGTAGATTTAAAGATTTTCTTATTCTTCAAATTTGAAGGAATAAAAACTGTTCTCTTCAAATTAATTTACTAAAGAACTAAGTTAACGTTGATATATTAACTGGTTCAAGGTGTATCTATCTTTCTAGCGTTTTAGAGTAAATGAATTTTGTGTGTGTATTTCTTTTAGGCCAAAGATGTGTTTTTAAGATGGATCACCATTGCATATGGGTTGTGAATTACGTTGGAGCACAGAACTTCAAGTTGTTTGTTCTTTTCCTGGCAAGTCTGCATGCTTTGTTCACTCGCATTCAATGTACTTGGTTGCTTAGAAATATTTTTGGTAGCACAAGTACCTTTGTTTCTAGAAATTGATTTTGACTACAATTGGATATTTCATTGTCTACTTCATAACAATATACTTTAATTGCTAATTTCGTATTATATAATGTTTGTGGATTGCAGGGATAGATACTTGTGGATATTTCTATATAATGTTTGTGGATTGCTAATTTCCTCCTCTACAGTTGGATATTTCTGCAGCAGCTTGTGGATTGTAGGGATAGATACTTATACTCACACATTTGTAAATTTTAATCAAATATGTAATATATAAGTTTGATTTGTGGAGCCTTATTTATATACGTACTCGGTGTTCAAGAATATGTGGTAATGGACAAAGGAAATCAGTGCATTTGAATAATATTGGTATTGCAGGCACAGGTGTAGGGGTCCCCAAAAAGAAACAAAAAATTGCATTTTTTTTTATAAAAAAATATCCATTGTAACGATTATAGCCGTTACAAAATTGAGCAGCCAAAATGTTGAATTTGACGGCAAAAAATTTGGGACAGATTTTGCAACGCTTATAAGTGTTACTATAATTAACAAAATTGTAGTTTTTTATGTAAATTTTTTAAAAAATAGGCATTAAAAAGTGTTACAAATGAATTTAAGAAACAGTTATAAGTGTTACAGTAAAAAATTTGCAACGGTTATAAGTGTTACAGGAAAAAATAAGGCCACTTTAGTAACAGTTATAACCGTTACAAAAAATCATTGTAACGGCGTTACAAAATGCTTATTCTGGTGTAGTGAAGTTTATATATTTTGGATTTAAAATGAGGTTCAGAGGGATTTTATAAATTTGTTTTGAGACTATTTTCCATTAAGAAAAATATTTAAGTACTTTTGACCTCTTCAAATCTTGAATTTTGGTCAAGACTAGTTGACTTCTCATGCTAGATCTAACACCTTTGGATTTGAACTTCTATGACCCAATGGGTCATGAGTTTCCAAATTTGGGGTGTTACACTCCCCCACGTGGGTCGTGGAACCATGGCGAGAAAACTCACCCACCCTCGTAAGGGTGAGGAACTATGTCAATCCAACTCACGCACCCAAGTCTGTGGAACTATGACATGCCAACGCACAGATCGTCGGGCATGATCCGTGGAACCATGACATGCCAACTCACAGATCACTTGGGCGAAAAATCCGAGTAGAAGAACACAGGCACCAGTCCACTTAAGGTATACACGGTTCTCCGTGTCGTCGTGAACCCTATCAAGCCCAGTAGTGAGACGCCACTACCATCTTTAGGTAATCACGGAGAAAAATTCACTTGCCACGTTTTCAAAGCTGGTTTCACATGGAGAAAACACTCGATAAACAGATTCTCATCTCTTCCAAAGGTTTTCAGTATATCAATCACAATTTCATCTACATATGTAAAACATGGTTTTCCAAACATAACCATCATTTCGTCGTATAATTATGATAGTAATATATTGAAGTCACAATAGTTCAAAATCCATGAAAAATATTTCATAAAACATGATATATGATCAAGCATGCATTGTTTCCCAATTAAAATCAATTTCTCAATGCTTTCTTTATATTATAAGTCTGTTGTTATCCATAAATCATATGTCATACCTTATATACAAAGAAAATATATACATATTAGTTCGAAACATGCATTTAGAATAGTTCGGTGCCATTAAGATGAATTGACCACCTACCTTTAGCGGTAAAGAAATTGGTCCTCGTCACCCAAGGAGTCTGTAACACCCAGCTCACCAGCTGGAAAAGGAAAACAAAATAAACAAAACTAAGGTTCTAGTACTTAGAACCAAAAAGTCAAATAAATAGAAGAGGAACAATAAAAATAAAAATTAAGAAACATCAACGACTTATAGTACTACTCTAACCCTCACAAGTTAGTAAGACTAGTACTACACCTACTTCAAAAATCTTTAATCAGTCTATTTCCACCGAAAGACAAGATAGGATTATCGCTTAAAGCCTCAAATAAGGTGAACTTCATTGTAGCTCTCTAATATAATAATAATGCTCAAAATAGTACAAAAATAATTAAACCAGCCCCATAAAGCCCATCTTTGGCATAAGATTGATCTTCATAATCTTCAACATGATAGTTCCATATAAAATCACCTAGATTCATAGCCTAACATCACAATGTTGATTTACAAATGAATCTCCAACATTCCTACAGCTATAACCTCAAATTTTCTTATACAACTCAAGTCTTATCAATTCATTAACATCATAATAATAACTTCAAAAGCAAGAGTTATAAACACCCATTGTAAGTATCTAATTAATCACCATTCTAATTCAAGCCCAAACAAGGTACTTTTACCATTTAACTAATTCATTACTTAAAATTAACAAAGCCAGTCCAAATTGTCTACAAGACTTCATTAAAATTTAGGAACCATCATAACATCATCACAGTCTCCGTGTACAACTTAAAGACCTCAAACAGTCCAAATTAAGCAAAACTAGTCTATAAAACCCTTCATGAACTTAATGTTCATCACTAACTAGTATTATTTGAATTTCCTTGTGTTTCCCATCATCCATCAACTCCAAAAGAGGTGAGCTCCACCTTGTACAGTCACTAGTAGCCCAAAATACTCAAAACAGTCCACAAGGGCTCATCCAAGTCTTACAAAGCATCATCACTAAGAATATAGGTTTCCTTCCTATAATCTCTGTTATCCAACCTCATTATAGACATGAAAATAGAGTAAAAATCAGCTCATCAAAACTTGTTAATGGCTCCACATCAATTATAAATATTTAATTTATCATGATCTCATAAATCCCCTATAAGATAGATCTCACCATCTAATTTATTCACCTTAAACATCAAATTTTTCTATCATCATCCACAACTATACAAGGATTAATCACCATAACCTCATCAAGTTTAAGTCTTCATTTGCATGCATAAAAAAAATGAGGAAGTAAGATCATTAGACCACAATTTAAAACAAACTCAAATCTAACTACCAAATTTCCACTTCATCAAATTTTGTTTTCCTCCAAAAACCCCAATTTTTACATCATCACAAGAACAAAATCTAGGGCATAAAGGGGCTGATTTCTTACCTTAACACAAAAAAATTAGCCTATCTCATCACTTCTTCCACCATTGAACTCCCATTCATCAAGATCTACACTAACAAGCAAGTGGAGAAAAAATCCTAGGTTAATAGAAATTGAAAACAACTAAAAATCTAAGTTTTTTTGGTTAAAAACTTACCCAAAAGAGAATTCCCTTTCTTCTCCTTCCTTTTTTTCCTTCTTCCTTCTTCTTCTTCCTTTCCTTCTCCCTCACGTTTTTATGCTGCAGCTGCTGCTGCCGTTCTCTTTCTTTTCTTTTTTTTTCTTTGTTCTAAATGGAGTTGGTGGGGGGGATGGTACAGTGGGAGAAGTCTGATTGGGGGAGGGGGTGGTGACGGGTTGGCTCTTGGTCACGGGCTGGGCTGCGAGTTGGCCAACCCGTGTCCCCAAACCTAGTTAAAACTCTCCCTTATTTGGTTATTGTTGTTGTTTTTTTTAACCTAATTCTTCAACCCCAAAATCTCGCTTAGGTTTTGTGACAAAATACCTCTAACGGTTAAAGTTCACTAAAAAAAAATTTTAACTTCATAATACACCTCTAATTAATTAATTAAGTGTACCAGTAATAATGCACAAAAATTATAATAGTAACCCTCAAGTGTTGGTGCTCTTTGCATACTACCCTAAGTTATTTGCCCCAAACAAGAAGGTCACTAACTCGTTGGGTTAAGTCATGGGGTTGATTTTTTTCGAGGTTTCACAATGATGTAAAGCATAAAGTTAGAAGACTTATGTTAAAGAGAATCCCCACTTTTTGTATGAGCCATCATAGGACCAAATTTGTTGTTCCAAATTTTGGGTTGACCCAATTTTGACCACTAATTTACTTTGAGCCATCCTATCATTTTATTATAAAATATTACAATTTTTTATACCTATTTGAAAATAAAATATTTCTAGGGATCTAAACATAAAACTTTTATAAAACTTTTTTACCATTAAAATAAATCTAAAATGAATTTATTACTATTTACAAAGAAGATAGAATCTAGGGCTTTTTTTTAAAAAAAAAACAAGAAAGCATTGAATCTCTATCCAAGATTCGCAGAAGATTCGCCGGAGATTCACCTAAGTTTCGCCGGAAATTAGCCGAAGATCCATCGTAGTTTTCCAAACCAATCGATAATGGAGTTATGTGAAGCTTCAAAGGAAGCCCATTCTAAAGATGAATTTTCATCCAAAAACTCATAATGGGAGGGTATTGGGTCCTCAAAACCCGTCAAAGACTCCGCATCGCACCACTTAGAGGTAATCCTCTACTTATTTGTCAATTTTTATAGTAAAAAATGCCCTAAAAAAATTCAGAATCGTCCGTTTAAACGGACCCCGAGCCCTGAGGAAGAAGATTTAAAACGAATCCTGACCCCTTTTTAAGTCCACTTTAAACGGACTTAGGGGTCTTTTTATTTTTATATGAAACGGATCACCTTTATTTTATTTTACCATTTTCAACATGTTCCCTTCGAATTTTTACTGTAATTCTATCATTTGTTTGAAACCTTATAACGGACCACCAAAACTATTCATTCTATATGTTGAACAGATCAGCAGGACCATTTTTTATTTGAATACAAAGCGGTGATGTAGGTCCATTTATTTAGTCTAGCAAATGGTTCTAGACGTCCGTTTCGTTGACTTTATTTTCCTCTAACCTTTTTAAGCTATTTTCAACAAGTACCTCTCAAATTTGTACTAATTTTGTACATTTTTTTTAAAATAATAAACGGACCCCCTTGGTCGTTTGAATAAGAGATCACAAACAGACCATTAGGTCCGTCTGTTTCTGTATGTCATAACGTGTACCTTGGTCCGTTTTAGTTTTCTATTTTATTTTTTTGATTTCAGAAGGGACTCTAACTATAGTTAAGGCCGTACTTGTGTAGGGTGTGAGTGGGGTTCCAGCAAATACTGGAATTCATCTTCAAGATGTGCTTGAGGTCGGAGTTCCCGCAAAAACTAAAATCCATATTTTGATGATGTTCTTGAGGAAGAGATTCCCTTGGGAGTTAGTAATGATGTAACAAAGAAATTCACCACTAATAAGGTTTGTGTAGCTGATTTACCCTTACGAGTTACTTACATGTTGTGTATGTACAATTTCACTTACAGTTGAATGTGTTAAATGTAGCTATTTGACACAATGGATGAGGTGATTGCATAGTGCCACTCAATTGGTAAGGAGAATAATATAGTGGCTGTCATATCCAAATCATTCAGGAAACCTGCATCTATGTTGGATACAGGCAAGGGTTCAGTGGTTGAGTATGGTAAAGGGTCAGTGGTGGAGTTTGGATATGAAAGGGGTCGGAAGTATAGGGAGCATAGAGCTAAGGATTATCAGCCAAATACAGGGCAAATACGAAAAAGTGATACAGGTACTAAAAAATGTAAGTGTCTATTTAAGCTAAGAAGCTTATGTTTGAAAACTTTGCAATGGTCCCTTAAGGTGAGGTATGGACGGCATAACCACTCAAAGGCAGAGACACTTACGGGACATCCATACTTAGCACATTTAACGGAGGAGGAAAGATCGTTGGTAAAGGCCATGAATAAATGTGGATCCAAACCGCAACAGATATTAAGTCGTTTGAAAGAAAGGAATAAAGAAAACTACTCCACACTTAGAACTCTTTATAACGAGAAAAGAAAAATTAGAAATAGTGAGTTGGAAGGCAGGTCAAAGATGCAACAACTAATGAAGCTACTGACTGATCAGCATTATGCAACTTGGACCAGATTTAATCCAGTTACAGATGAATTGACGGATATTTTTTGGGCTAATCTAGAGTCGACGTTGCTCGCTCAGTGTTTTCCTTCACTGTCGATTGTTGACTGTACTTACAAGACCAACAAATGGAAAATGCCTCTATTTTATGTCGTCGGCATGACTTCCACAGGGTTGACCTTCACGATAGCTTTTGGGTTCATGTCAAGTGAAATGATAGACGGTTATGTTTGGCAATTGAAGCATTTAAAGGCTATTTATCAGTCGACAAAGTTACCATCAATTTTTATCACCGACGTGAGCAAGCTCTAGTTAGTGCCCTCAAGGTTGTATTTTCTGATGTCAAACAGATGCTTTGTAGTTGGCACATTGGGAGGAATATCATGGCTCATCTCAAGAAGTCTATTCCAACGAACAAGACTGTTGTTAATGAATTTTATAAGGATTGGGAAGCTGTGTGCACGGCCCAAACATCTAGAATATATGAAAATGCCTATGCAAACCTTGTTAGGAAGTGGTCGAGAAGACAACTAGATTGTATCAAATACTTACAGAAGACATGGTTGGTGGTTAAAGAACAATTTATATGGGCGTGGACAAATGAGATCTTGCATTATGACAATCGTATTACCAATCGGGTAGAGAGCGAGCATTACACATTGAAGAGATACTTGAGAAAGGGAAATGGTGATTTCATTACTTGTTTGGAGGTGATGCACTTGATGTTGCAGAATCAAATGGTCAAAGTTAAGGATTCGTTCCAATATAATTTGATTTCTGTCAAGCATGCTCATCAGATTAAGAATTTCAAGTTATTATGACATCATATTTCTGAGTATGTGTTGAAGCATATCCTTACTGAGCTCCAAAAGTCCAAATCGCCGAATTTTAACATTTCGAGGTGCGGGTGTGTTCTTCGCAAGAAGATGGGATTGCCTTGAGCATGTGAGTTGTTCAAATGCAGTGTAGATGGTGTACCCATCCCTCGAGATGCAATAGATCCACATTGGAAATAACTCTCTATGGTTCCTTTTATTGAGAAGAAGATTGATTTTGACTACCTGCCAGCTTTGAATCAGATGAGAGATTTATAGATGCAAATGACTGAGGTAGAAAAGGAGGCATACAAAGATAAGTTGCAAGAATTAGCACAACCAAAAAGTAGTAACCTACAGGAACCGTCGAGTACGTTTCTAACAAAGGGCCAGAAGAAGTATGGTTCGAAAGCCGAAAGGGAGGCCGCCACATCCACCAAACGAGATCCATCCGGGTGGGAGTTTGTATTAGGGACAAAATCAAACCCTACAGCAGTGCCATCTAGTAAAGCATCGAAGAAGCCTAAGAATTCACCCAAGGTTACACATGCGCCCAAAAAAAGGGTAAATGAATGATTGTATATTAATTTTGTTAATTCAAGTTCTTATAGACCTTTTAATTGAACACTAATTATTTTGTAAAACTATATCGTCTATCATTTGTACATGTACACGAACCCTCAACACCGGTGGTACCGAAGCATAATAAAAGGATACACGAATCTTCTTCCAAGTTGGAAGTTGAAGTTGAGAATCTCCCTAATTTTAGTACATAGTTTCAAACAACAGTTTCATGGTCAAACTCAAACAAACTTCAACTTAAAAATATAGGAACCATACCTAAGGTTGAGTGGGGAGAACCGAATCCGTACTTTGTCAAACAATTACCAACAAATATGGAATGTTACATCTCTGATATGCATAAGTCATATAGAAACTCACATACCGTAAAGAAGTACCCAGTACAATGAGAAGTCAAACAACATACCTTCCCTTCCCAGATTGCACACGCAATGTGAAATTCGTAGCTAACAAGTAAAGATGGATCAGCGGGACCACCCGGAAGGAGCATAGGCAGAGAAACAGTAAGATCTTGCTCACCATATGATGATGATGAAGATTGAGCTGCTTGTTCTTGAGAGTTATTATCAGATGAAGAATGCGCTGCTAATGTTGTGGCAAATCTTAAAATTTGTCGCTTCCTTTCGGACATATATTGGTCTTCCATAGCATCATCACTACAGATCATAAAGGGTTATAATAAGTTGTCTATGAATCAGTTAAGATGGATTAAACAGTGCCATCTTGATGACGTTAACAAAACGGACCAGTTGGTCCATTCAATACGATACATAACACGGACCAAAAAATCCATTTATAGTAGTTCAATCAAACGGTACATAGAGTCCGTTTCAAAGCTTCGTGCTCAGGGGGTCGGGTCCGTCCTGGTAACACAAGCATCTATTTCATAATAAACCTAAAAGACTGGAAAATGAGTATAAAACATGAAGCTTGAAGTTTTACATCTATAAATGTGAGAAGATATACATGGAAACCCAAAAACAGCAAACAAAATATATACCAATATGAATATGTACAATAGAAACCCAGAAAAAAACTGGAAAAAACTTACATCATTGGAGCCTTCCTGGTATCTTTTCCCCGTTTGCTCATTCTTAACAAATCTAGGTAATGTGTATGGGTTTTAGGTCCATTAGGGTTTTTCCTTACTTTCTATGTATGAGGGTGTGAGGTTTGTTGTGGTTAGTGGGTTTAGGTTTATGTGGAAGGGGAAATGGTAGAGAAGTTTGAATTTATAACTGCCTAGGATTTCAATCGATTTATTATGAACGGACTATCGTGGCCGTTTATAATATCGTGGAACGGACCACACGCTCCGTTTATAATTGAATATGAACAACTTGGTGTCAATTGAAATTCGACACCAAGTTATTGAATTTGACTCTTTGAAAAAAAATGTTATCTAAGGATCCAAATGGACTACCTTCTCCGTCTGTATCCGTCATAGAATGGATTCCCTGCTCCGTTTAAAAATCCTTATGAAAAACTTAGTGTCAGTTGAAATTCGACACCAAGTTGTTGAATTTGCATCTTTGAAAAAATAAAATTGTCCAGGGATCCAAACGGACCACCTATTCTGTCTGGATCCTTTTAGAACGGACTCCCTGCTCCGTTTACAACTCCATATGAAAAACTTGGTGTCAGTTGAAATTCGACACCAAGTTGTTGAATTTGCCTATTTGAAAAAAAAAACTGGCTGAGGATCCAAACGGACCACCTGCTTCATCTGGATCCTTCATAGAACGGACTTTATGCTCCGTTTAAAATTCCAAATGAAAAACCTGGTGTCAGTTGAAATTCGACACCAAGTTTTTGTATTTGCCTCTTTGAAAAAAAATTTGCCTAAGGATCCAAATAGACCACCTACTCCGTCTAGATCCTTCATAGAACGGACTCCTTGCTCCGTTTAAAATTTCATATAAAAAACTGGTGTTAGTGGAAATTCGACACCAACTTGTTGAGCTTGCCTCTTTGAAAAAAAAATTTGCCTAAGGATCCAAACGGACCACCTGCTCCATCTGGATACTTCATAGAACAGACTCCCTGCTCTGTTTAAAATTCTATATGAAAAACTTGGTGTCAGTTGAAATTCGACACCAAGTTGTTAACTTGTTGATGAATTTAACACCACCTTGCTTAATATAAATAGAACTTATCATAAAAAAAAAGTGAAATGTAGTAACCTACAAACAATTCATTACAAAAAAAATGAAAATGTTGTATGAGTACCATCAAAAAGTGAAATATAGGTTATAATTCAATAATGAAATAAAAAAAAATTCTATCAACTTGCAGACCCCACATTCCACCCTATTGTTCACCACCTTCAGACTCCCCATCCCCGCTGGACTCCTCGCCAAATTCAGGGTACACAAAGTCTCCTAGAGTAGCGTAACTCTAATCACTTTTGCTACACGACGAACAAAGGTAGGACTGACTAGCCTATCTTCTTCTACTCTACATAACAGTTTTTTTGCTATACTTCGCAGACGTGGAGCCTAAAAACCAGAAAAAATGACAATATATTAGATCATATGGTACTTACTTTAGGTATTATAGGATGAGAAATTTCACAATAGTGTTGACGTTTACTTACAAATGTTCCGGTCACTGGTGTAGGAAGTGAAGGTTGGTGTGGTACTCCCAACCTACGAGCAGGGTTAATTACAAATGGATGTGACACCGAATGATACCACTCCATGTAGTCGGCACTACACTGCCCCAGATGCTGCAACGGTGTGGATCTCCGATCGGGGTGAAGAAGATAGTCCCGCCAGTTCTCAAAGTGCCAGTGGTGTAGTGTAATTAACTTCGTAGGAATATGCATTGGTCCTAACCCGACAAGAAGAGAGTTGAGTAGGAGAAGGTGGGATGGTCTGCACTTGGGCAAGCTGTCTTAAAACCCTCCGAGACATCAAAGCAGCCAACGAGACCATTATAAAAAGTAATCTCAGGGATCGGGTAATGGTCTCGACGAGCATGGTAGGGGTCCTAAGTAATCTGAGAATAATGTATAAAATTTTAAATTTAGAGAAGAGATTATAGACTCAATGGTAATGTAAACAGGAGATTTCTTAGGAAGTACTAACCATATTGGAAGGCAGGTCGTTAAGTTGTGTCCGTATATGGATCAAATTCACAGCAATTAGTGTGGTCTCGAAACGAGGCTCCCACCTGCCTAACTCGCTACTTCGATCCAAGGACGGAAAGTGCTTGTATATCCAAGTTTGCGCAATAATCGTTGACTATATTTAAAAATGCAATTGGTGTAAATAATTGAAAATAAGCAATTAACCCCCTTTTACCTACAGTAGACTCATATAACCAATAAGCGTCTTGGTAGAATGACGTGATGCAACGCCTAACTCTTGGTAAAGCCATGTTAACACAGCAGAACCCCAGGAATCTTGAGGGATACGGTCAAGGTTACCGAAACATTGGAGAAAGCGGGCAGGGACACCATTGCCAGACTTGTTAGGACACAGGGTGGACCCAAAAAGGTATAGCATGTACATTCTCGCAGCTCTCTGTTTCTTTGCCAGAGGCGAATCTTCATCAACAGAAGCAAAATGCTTCCTCAACCAAGCGTAGCTAAGTTGGCCAAAAGTGTCCAACTCTTCGAAGGCATCCTTGAAAGTAATGCCAAGAGTATCAATAACCAGCTGGACTTGAGAATCGAAATCTAGGTCGACCGTGGCCGTAATAGTCATCCCCTCTGTACGAACAGCCAGAATAACCTCCACATCGTAGAAAGTGATAGTCATCTCACCGAACGGTAGATGGAATGAATTCATTTTCGGGTACCACCTCTCTACGAAGGCGTTGATCAACGCCCTATCGACAGATTTATATATTTGCGTGGCTAGGACGTGTAGGCCTGTAGCACGAACAACCTCCTGCACATACTTTCATAAAGTACTCCAGGGCCAGGAGGTCAAAGTTTGGGAGCGATTGTAGGTTTCCAAAGGCGTACGTCTTTGCTGCAACAAGAAAAAAGAAAGAAAATACTAAAGAACCGCAAGAGACATCCAAAATCTTAGTAGAAAAATAAATATATATAAATTGAGATCATCTAACCTGCCCCGCCCAAATCTTAGAGCCGATATGACAGTTGTAGGTTAACAGCAACGAACCGTCCATATGAGCACCATCTTCATCAGGATGGAGTGCAGTAGAGGGGTTGGGTTAGGCATCGGAGGGGGAGATGACAAGGCCAGCAGAGGTAGTGGTGGCTGGCTCCGTAAGGGTGGCAGTATTGCCCTTCCGAGTCCGACCTCTTTTGGAGGCTCCGTGCATGCCAGCCTAAAACCTTGCGATTACGGGCAGGATTTGTAGGGCGCTCCTACCTACAAACACAAGACATCCAAATGTTAATTGTGTTGAACTAAAGAAAGGATTCAAAAGATGATGAGACCAATGTTGAAACCATAAATAAAAAGTAATCAAACAAAAAATAATGACTACACCGACAAAGGAGAAATTTAGTAGTTAAAACATCACTTCTATCCCATTCCAGAGATCTATAAAAAAAAACACCAAGACAGTTATCAAGATAAAAAAGCCTAAGTTGTGTATTAGTAATAAAATTATTCACATCCCATAATCGAAACAATATTAAGATCTCATTAGAAAACACCCATCACACCGGGTGACATCCTTTTAAACCCCTTACAACAGTAATGGATTAAACAGTTTTCTATTGGTTAAGTAATTAGAGATCAGTGCTTCAGCATTAAACTCAGTTGGTTCCATGTCGAGGGTTAGAGCTAGGCATGAGATATTAAACGGACTAAGAAATCTATTTGGTAAACGTTTATCAAACGGACTATCGAGCCCGTTTAAAGTTTTCTTCCTCAGACTATAGTAGCCCGTTTGGACAGTAATACGAGGCCGGTGAACCGAAGATTACACCGGCCAAATGGGATTGAAATTGGTCCCAATATAATCGAAAACCTACCCCAAGAAGTTTACAAAGGCTATAAAGTCACAAAAACAACCTATAACTACAAATCTAACAAAAAAATTATCGATTTGGCACTCCTCCACTTGAAGAACCTGATTCCTCCGGAGATAGGGGTTCAACTGCCTTCCTCCTCGTCATTGAATCTTTTGTGGTTTAGGTACTCAAACGGATCGGACGCAAACCTCCGTTAGAGATTGAAGAATTTCTTAGGGTTAGAGAGTCCATTTGGGTTATGTTTTAGAAAGAAATGAGAAAAATTAGGGTTAGAAAATTAGAGTTAGAAAGTTAAAATGTTAGTGTAAGGATTGATTTCAAAAATTATTTTTTTGAGGGATCATTTAGGAAAAAAAAAGTATAAAAAGGATGTTTTAAAAAATTAATAACATTTATATTTTATTAGTATGGATGAGGATGGCTCAAAGTATGTTCGTAGGATGGCTTATAGTTAGGATGACTCTACAAAAAGTGGGGATTCTCTTTAACATCAGTCAAGTTAGAAAACCAAACCACCATCACTCAAAAATTATAGGTTCAAGCGCAAGATTTGATTAACAAATACCAAACTCCTATAATGATAAATTAACACTAACCACTAAGTCCATTACTCATAATGCCCTAAAAAATTTCATATTCAAGAATTTCTCTAGCTTTAGAAACTAAAACCTAAAACAAAACTGAAAATCCAAAAACCACAATTTAAATCATTATCTATAAACAAGAACCAATAAACCAGAGTATAAATTTCAGATTGCAAGATTTAAATCGTAACAAATAATGAAATAAATCCAAACTTTCTGAAATTTTTAGAAAAGAGCTCTGAAATTGAAATAAAAAACTAAAAACTATTCATCAAGCAATTAGAAATTTAGAACTCAAAATCTCAAATCTCAAACATCGTTGCATTTTAAAAAAAATTATAAAAAATTAATAAAGAATGGGGTTAGGGACAGACAGGGAACTTTAAAAAAAAAAAAAAATGCTAGGCGGTGTCCCTTTAGCCAGCATGGTAGGGGTTTAAATGTTTATATATTTTTTTTTTTTTTTTAAACGCTTAAGAAAAACTTTGTTGTATAATTTTAAAGTACATGATTTATGTCTACATAGCGCAGGTCTCACATGGAGATGATCTAAGAGTTAATTTTTAAGGAGGATATTCACCTCAACACTTAAATCATTCCTCCAAATAATCAGTTCATTCTAAAATTCCTAACACCATTAAAAATTGAATTGAAATTAACGATTCTTATTAAATAGGGATGATCTTTTCACCATTCATTTAAACTTAACTTTTTATAAAGTTTTAAAAAAGTCTAATTTTTGTGTAAAGATGATCTAAATGGCGAGTTGAACATCTTATTAAAAAATGAACTCATGGATCATCTCCATATAGGACCCGTACTATTTAGATATAAACCACATACTTTAAATATATACAACAAAAAGTTTCCTTTTTTTGTAAAAAAATAAAAAAAAATTAGGGGGCGGGCACCTTGCATACCGCCTGGTGTTGGGCAGTGTACTCCTACCCAACCCAATTATTTGATTTTCAATGATAAAAATTTGTGGGCCGGCTAGGCTCCACCCCGCCCAGCACCAGGCGGTCACCCTGCACCCCGCCCTTTAAATTTTATCCGGATTCATTTGGAGAAGGCTAAATTTAGCCTACGCCACTCTTTCATAGGCTAAAAAGCATTTTACCATCCATCCATTGTGCAACAAACTTTGCATATTTAGCCTACCAACTCAACACCACAGTGGATGCTCTTATAGGCTAAGTTTTATACCTAATTTTTTATGGGGTAACGATGGTTCAGTCCCATATAACAAGTTTTATAATGGTTCGGTACCAGCAATAAAAATAGGGGTAATTTGATTAGAGCCCCTAACTTTTGACCAGGAATAGTCTTTAGCCCCTAAAGTTGTCCAGTTTAGCGTTTAGCCCCTAACATCCATTTTTCCGTCCGTTTTCCATCTCTTCCCTTTTCTCTTTCTAACTTTGCCCTTGGTACTTTATTTAGTCAACACAGACAGCAATGAACATTGATACTGACAATATTGTCACTGATATTGATATTTGACATTTATTTTTCAAATTACGAAAAGTTTTAATTTTTTTCTTTCAAACGGTACACCACGTGTACATTATCCACATTTCTCATCAACTATCCTATTTAACTCAACAAACAACCAACTGCTCCAATTAAGTAGGCCTCACTAAATTAATGGGATCCACTAAAATACTTGGTTTTAATAAAACCAAATATTTACTTGGGACCATTGCACACCACTAATTAGATTTTTTTTATTAGAAAGATTTGAAGATACCATTAGGCTACGTACGGTTTGATTTTTTTTTAAGCGAAACAACCAACCGCAACATATATTAACAAAAAAGAGGAGAATCCAGCTCCGACTCTACTAAGTCTACAAAGTTCTGTTGAGAAATAGAACTACCAGCCTCATTTGCCAACCAAGTCTTCTGAGATAGTGTTTTTGTACCACATTTAGCTAACATAGTGACAGTGTTGTATTTTAGAAACTTTACACATTTAAAACAGCAACATGAAAAAGATGCAGCCCTCCTTTTTATATCTTCCAAAAGCTTGTTGTTCCTCCATTGTAAAGTATTTGTAGCATCTTCATTAAGACAAAAAACTTGTTTTGAGTTGGTCACACAGAGCAGCATAACACCTTCCATCTTCCTTATTTAGACAATAAGTTGAGAGGGCGCGGGTTCCTCTGATGTCCCCTCCTGGATTTGCAACAGATATTCCAATACCCATTTTGTTAGCAGCAGAAACAAAATTAATAGAATAACTTATAGTCCAGCATCTATGGTTATGAGAGTATCAACATTCAGAGGGGTGATAGCCATACCTAATACCACCTATAGGTTGTGAACTATTTTCCCTTGCCTTAATCCTAGAGGTAGTGAAAGACATAGTAGACCTACAAATATGAGCAGCTGTACTGATGGGGTTAGGCTGAATGTTTTGAAAAACATACTCACATCGAGCCTTCCAACAGCCCATTCAATATCAGGATTATCCCATCCAAAGTTAGAAGATTCCCAATTAGAAAACCATTCTCCAAATGAAATATAAGGCAAACCATTTAAATGAAAACCACCAGGCAAGGCAAACCATACAGCTTTGGCAAACAAGCATTCTATAAACAAGTGATCAACAGATTTAAGTTTATTCATACACATAGGACATCTGGGATCAACATTATATAAGATTGTAGCTATCCTAACATTTAGAGGCAAAATATTATGGAGACATTTCCAAATAAACGTTTGGATTCTTGGAAGAACTTGAAGAGACCAAACTTTATTCCAAGATAAATTGAGGTTGATAGTGATAGGATTAAGGGCCTTATACAAAGAAGAAAAAATGAAACAACCATTTTTAGTGAGTGACCACTTAAATTGATCATTTCCTGATAAAGGAATACGAATACTAAAAATTTTATTCTGTGTTTCCAAATCAAACCATTGGGCAATGACATCAGGATCCCATTCTCTTCTGCCGTCCTTAAACAGCTGGACAACTTTATGAATGGCAGGCATGGAAATAAAACTAGGTTTATCAATGATCGAGAAAGTATTAGGTATCCAAATGTCCACCCACATATCTATGCTATTCACATCTCTTACTGCCCACACCCCAAATCTTTTAATATGAATCAATCCTTTGTTAATGCCTTTCCAAACCCAAGAACTAGAAGAAGTTACCTTACCCTTAGTAGCCTTTCCAGCAAGAAAATATTTAGCACTCAAAATTCGACACCATAAAGAGTCTTTATCAATCATTAATCTCCATCCCACCTTAGCTAACAAATCCATGTTGACAGATTCAAGTTTTCTAAAGCCTATACCCCCTGCATACTTAGGTTTACAAAAGGAAACCCAAGCTTTCAAATAGAGTTCCCTTTTCTTCTTGTCAAACTTACTCCACCAGAAATCTCTCTGCAGAGATGTAATCTGGTTATTGATAGATTTTGGAAGGGAAAAAACTCCCATTTGGTAATTAGCAACAGTTTGCACCACTGTTTTAACCAAGATGGTTTTACCAGCAGGAGAAAGGACTTTGCCTTTCCATCCTTGTAATCTAGCACGAATCTTATCCACTATAACATGAAAACACTCCACTTTAGACATATGAGTAAATAAAGGGATACCAAGATATTTTTCATTAAGCCCAATGTGTTTTACTTTTAAAATTCTTAACAGCTTTTTACAATGCTTATGAGGAAGATTTTTACTAAAAGAACCCCCAAACATGTCAAAATTAATCAACTGACCAGAGACAGAGCCAAAAGAAGTAACTAGATCAAGCAAGTTCCTGCCTTCAGTGAGACTAGCCTACAGAAGATAAGGCAGTCATCTACAAAAAGCAAATAGGTAAGAGGAGAGCTATTTCTAGCCACAACACAACTATGAATAAAGCCTTTATTTTCAGCATCCAAGATAGATCTAGACAAACCTTCTATACACAAAATGAAAAGATAAGGGGATAAAGGATCCCCTTGCCTTATTCCTCTAGTAAGAGAGAAATGGTGACAAGGAACACAATTAAGGAGCACTAAAGTAGTAGTAGTGCTTATGCATTGATAAATTAAATCACACCAACCCTTAGAGAAACAAAATTTTAACATTAAATCCATAAGGTAATTCCAATTAACTCTATCAAAAGCCTTGGACATGATCAGAAATTTGTCTCCCAGGGACAAAAGCTGATTGATAAGGACTAATAAGTTTAGAGAGAAAAGGTTTGATTCTATTAGCACGCAATTTGGAAATGATCTTACATGTTGTATTACACAAACTTATAGGCCTGAAATTAGCAGGAGTTTTTGGGTTTACAATCTTAAGAATAAGAGAAATATAAGTTTCGTTTAACTGTTTACAAATAAATTTAGTGTTGAAGAAACACCTAACCATTTCTACAATGTCAAAACCAACCACCTCCCAATTTTTTTGGAAAAAACAGCAAAAAACCCATCAGGCCCAGGGGGCTTGTTAGGTTGCATATTCATCACCACTAACCTTATCTCCTTAGCAGTAGGGACAGCTGTAAGAGATAAGTTATCCTCCAAAGAGGTACAAGAAGGAACCAGATCAGTAATAATCTCAAAGCTATCCAAAGAATTAGAAGTTGCAACAGACATAGATTCAAAATGATTAGTTAAACAATTAGAATAGAATCCCTATCTTCTAACCAAATACCATTTTGATTCTTCAGAGATTCAATACTGTTAAACTGATTTCTAGTCCTTGCAATAGCATAGAAATAACTAGTGTTTCTATCTCTTAGCAAAACATCCTTTTCTGAGGCTTTAGTTTTCTAGAATTCCTCTTCTAGATCATACCAATGTTCTAATTCTTTGCCAAGTCTATGGTTCTATTTACTAACCAAGTAAGAGGACCCACAGAGAGTAAGATCATTTAATTGCTGTTTGATCTTGACAATATTCGCTTGCATATTTCCAAAATGGTCCCTATTCCAAATTCTAATATTATGTTTGACATCTGAAAGTCTACACAACAACTTGTGGCCTAGGGAGCCCACTTGGGGGGATCCCCAAATGTCATTAATGACATGCTTACAAGAAACTTCTTCCAGCCATAACCCAAAGAATTTAAAAGGCTTTTTCCCATCAGTATAGCTGTAGTTTGTACTAAAAAGAAGGGGGGGTGGAATCGTCAGAAGCAACCTGTGGCAGGTGTTTGAGAGAAGAATTAGGAAACAAATCAAACCAAACATTATTCGTCAAGGCCCTATCAATTCTT
>MVGT01004347.1:38665-80548 GCA_002174775.1 Macleaya cordata
TGTTACACTGTTATGTTAGATTCATTCGGGGAAATTGAATCACGTGAAATAATCCTTTGCACAAGTACTATTGGAGCAAGTAGGGACACTCTTTTATCTCTACTAAGGTTACAGGATTATTTTGGCGTTTAGTCGAGACAAACAATGATCAAACCCAAAGGTGGGTCATTGAGATTGTTCAACCAAACGGATTAAGGTAGTTGATGAAGATAGTTTGATTGAAAATTTTATCACCCAAAGGTGTACAATTTGATATTGAATTATTTTTAGTTAACTAGCCTTAAGGTGAAGAATGCTTCACCGGTGGGAGACTATTATATATAATGATTTCGGCCCAAAGGAAGATCATTATATGTAAAATTTTGATCTCATTCAGGGTTGATTTCTTTAAGGCACTTTTGATCAACTCTGGAAAGTTTAATTATTATCCCTAATAATTAAACTGTTATGATGTGGCATTATGTATGTGACTAACTGATTGTTGTTTATAATCATTGTTAACAACATATGGTTCATTGGCTAGTGGGAATGTGAATAACCTAAGAGAGTTTTTGATATCTCGGATAGGAAATAAAATGTTATATAGTTTTAACAAAAATACTGACTAGCACTTTATTGACTTAATTAGTAACCATAGAGTATAATGGCCGTGGTGGTATGCAAGAGCACCTCACGAGAATGTCTGACTTTACAAGTCAGCTCAGGAATCTAGATATTGAAGCAAAAGAATGTTTTCTGACCCATTTCATGATAACCTATCTTTTTGTACAATTTTGATGTTTTCGAGACTACATATAATGCACAGAAAGATAAGTGGAAACTCATAGAGTTAATCAGTATTTGTGCCCAAAAGGAGGAGCTAATCTAACAATATAAACCTAAAGGAGCATGTTTTGTGGGTTAGAAATCATTCAGGTATAACAAGTTCAAGAAGTCCAGGATACAGTTTTAAGAAGACTAAAAACTTTGCAACTAATCAAATATAACCAGCAAAGAAAATGAAGGTGACATGTTTCTTTTGTCACAAACGAGGCCACTTAAAAAGAATTAGGTTTTAAATTTCATACTTGGCTAGAAAAGCAAGGTAGCACCCGTTGCCTACTGAATTTAGAGTCTTGTTTAGTCATTATCCCTCTAATGCTTGATAAATAATTTTTAGAGCCACGATTCATACTTAAAATGTAGAGGGATTATTCATAAGGAAGTAGAAACTCAGTCCGAACTGAAGAATATTGAGTTGAGTACCTATGTGTAAGCCGTTTGGTTTTGTTCATATAATTTTATACTACCGATTTGATCATGATTTAGAAGCCATCTTTTTATGTTCCTTCAACATCTTAGAGTTTATTTTAGTACTAGATCGGTTGGATTTTTCATTCAGATTTTTTTAATTGAAATTGTCAATTTAGTTTAAGATTCTCAAGATTGCTGAGACTGTTTTCATCAGGTGATGATCTTTATCTTCTAAATCGTGATCAGTCTTTTCTCAATCCCTTTTATCCCCTAATGTGAGCTCCTAAATTAACGTGGTCGTATTAATGACATTTCTTCTATATTATGGCATGAAATATTTATGTCATATTTCTAGAGACAAACTAGAAAGGTTGGTCAAGTAGGGTGTCCTAAATTCGTTGGATTTTTCAGACTATGGTGTCTGCATTGAATGTAGAAAAGTAAAGTTAGCCAAGTCTAGAAAAAAGGTGCTATTAGAAGTAATAAGTTTTATAATTTATATATAAAAAAATATGTGGCCCGTTTCAAACTCCTACTTCAAGTGGGTAAAGATTTTTCATCACATTAGTTGATGAATTTTCTCGCAATGGTTATGTGTATTTGTTTGGTGAGAAAGCAAAGGCACTAGATATTATTAAAGTCTATATGACTAAAGTTAAGCACCAACTTGACAAGAAAACTTAAAGTACTATGTTTTGATCGTGGTGGTAAATACTACTGAAGGTACGATCAAACATGTCGTAATCCAGAGCCACTTGCTAAATATCTGTAAGAATGCGATTTGGTTGAATAATACACCATGCCAGGTACACGTGAGAAGAATGGTTTACTAAAAGGAAAAATCGCACTCTTATGGATAAGTTAAGGAATATGATGAGTAATTCATCATTATTAGAAAGCTTGTGGGGTGAAGCCTTGAAGACTGCAAGTTACATCCTAAACCGAGTGCCTTCCAAGGCAATCTCGAGAACTCTTTTTGAGTTATGGACACATAATAAGCCTGATAAGCCACCTATGTGTCTGGGGATGGCAGCGGATGCAAGGTTATACAATTCACAATAAATAACGGAGTATGATCCCACGGCAGTGAACTGTTATTTTTATCAGATATCTAGAAAGGTGAGGTTATAATTTTTACTGTCCATCAAATAGTACCAGAATTTTTGAGACTTTACATGCTATGTTTATTGAGGATGGTCAAAACAGTAGGAGTATAGAGCCCAGGCACTTGGTATTTGAGGATATCTGAATTTTAGTTCATACTTCAAAGAATGATATAATCATATCATTAGATACCATGTAAGATGTGATTTGATCACAAGGAACCTGAAGAGCATATAACCTCACATGAAATAAGTCCCAATTAAACTAGCAGTTAATATGCCATTAAATAGATCGTACATAATATTGTTGCTCTAAAATAGTCAGAAGCCATGAAGGAAGAGTTAAACTCTATGGATAAGGATAAAGTCTGGAATCTAGTTGACTTACAGTAAGAGTCAAATACATTGTTTTTGCAATTGGTATACAAAATGAAATTTGACTCAAAGAGTAAAGTAGAAAGATTTAAAGCTAGATTTATTACTATGGGTTACACTCAACAAAGGGTTTCGGCTACGGGGTCATAAGAAAAGGCTCATTGAGAGGTGTAATGGCATTTAAGGATCATTTTGATCTAGATCGCATCAGATGGATATGAAGTTTGCATTCTTACATTGAGACTTGCTCAATGACGTTTATATGGCACAGCTATAAGGTTTTAAAATTGAGAACTAGTAATTTTTTATTTGCAAACTTCAGAGATCCATTATCGTTTAAAATATGCATCTAGACAATGGTATTTAAATTTGATGAGATAATTTCTACATATAGTTTTAAGAAAACTATTTGTTTATAAGTGCATTTATCTCAAGGTCAGTGGGAGTAAATTAATTAGTAGTGTAGGTCAATAACATTTTTCTTGTTAGTAGTGGCATTAACTTATTACATGAGACTAAACATTTTCTATCTCAAACTTTTTGAGATAAAGGATTTAGGTGAAGCCCATTGGCATTAAGATTCACCCAGATAGATCTCGTGGGATTCTTGAATTGTCACAACGAACCTACTTAAATAAATATTTACAAAGATTTGACATGCAACATTGTAAAGGTCCTTGATATACCTATTATCAAGGAACATAGTTTTAAAAGTTCCAGTATCCGAGAAATAGCCTAGAGCAAAATGAAGGTTACCCTTTTTGTATTAACAATGGGAATCATATGTATGCTCAGGTTTGTACATAGCCAGGTATAGCATTACTGTCGGAATGCTAAGCAGATACCAATAATAATCCTAGTATGAATTATTAGAAAGCAGCAAAAATTATTAGGTATCTGCAAAAGATAAGAACCATATTTTCACATACAAAATGATCGACAGACTTGAAGTGGTGTGTTGTACTGGACCTGAAATTGCTGGTATTCAGGGTGTAATAATATTCACTTCAAGTTTTCCTTGGTTAAAGGAACCATTTCGTAGAAGAGTGTCAAATAGACATTAACAGTTCTACCCACGATAGAAGTAGAGTTATTAGCATGTTATAAAGCCACATCTCATGCATTATGTTTATAGAATTTCATATTAGGCCTTCAGGTTATGGAATTTATTTTCAAACCATTGATGATTTTTCTGTGAACAAACTCTGCTACATTTATGTACTTAAGAACAACAAGGGTCCTAAAAGTCTAAGTATATGGACATTAATACCTTGTTGTGAAGGAGAGGATTAAGAACCAGCGGTGTCATTTGAGCATATTGGTACACAACAAATAATTGTTGATCCTATGACTAAGGGGTTGCCGCATATACTGTACAGTGAATATGTTACTCGCATGCATCTCGTTGACAGTTATGATTCCCTAAGTTAGTGGGAGGTTGTATTTGGCTCAGTTATTGACATTTATATTTTGTGATCACATTCATCTATTTAATCCTCGTATCTTTCTGTTTCCATATTTGTGCACGTGTGTATGGAAATAAGATTATGGTGTGTCCTATTTTGAGACACAATGTGTTTCAAGTAAACACAATTGGACCATTTGTTTGCATAGGAGTAGCTATCCTAATGCAGTTTTTAAATTGTGACTATGGAGTAGAGTGTACTAACATTGTAACCATGGAACGGTCATATGTTAATCTAAGATATATTGACTTTCATGATTCTATATTAGTGGACTCGAAGGGACTCCATATTAGTTGATGCAGGTGAATCCTCAGGATATGGATAGTTTGTTTTTCAAATGAGTGCGCACTCGAAGGTCGTTTAAAATTTGTTAATCCGGAAGAGTCTTTTTAAAATGTATTTAAAATAAAATCATTATTGTTGACCAAGTGGGAGAATGTAAGAATTGTGGTCACAATAATTAATTTTATATTTAATAAACCGGATTAATCCTATCCATATCTTAGAGGGGTACATTGTACTATGATACAATGTGTTACACCGTATCGTTATTGCACAATTTTAGTAAGTATCTAATTGGAATTCCTTGATGGTTAGGGTTTCCTAATTAGAATCAATTTCTATATTGGGTCTCAGTCCTCTCTCTATATAAACATATGAAGGCTAGGAGATCCATCATCCTAAGTGTTAGAGAGTAGATGATTGAAGACTCAATACTCTCTGCAATTAAAGCAGTTCATCTTAGATTAAAGCGATGGCAGGTATGTGATTTATTTAGTTTAATTATTATTTTGTGTATTGATCGTGGGGCTCGATCTTGGCTTCCGCACTATTTTGCTCACAGGGGTTTGATGGTAGTGGTGACGGTGTTGAAGCTGGTGAGACGGTGCTGATGGCAGAGCCAGTGAGGTGGTGGTGTTGGCGTGGTGGTGAAGATGGTTGTGGGGGTGGTAGTAATGGTGGTGGTGACTGATGATGGTGGGGTGTATTTAGTTGGGGATGGTGGGGTGTATGTTACTAGGAGTTTTTAGTTGGAGGTGATGAGGTGAAAGAAAATATAGAAAATAAATAAAAAAATGTCTAAAATAAAGTAAAAAAGGAAATTAATTTGTGTCAATGATGTGAGGGCGCATCTTTGTCAGTGCACAGTTGTCAGTGTTGACTGGGTTGATGTACAAAGGGTAAAGATGGAAGGATAAAAAGAAGAAAATAGAATATGGATGAAAAAGTAGATGTTAGAGCCCAAACTCGGAATTGGACAACATTAGGGCCTAAATATTAAAACCGGTCAAAAGTTATGGTCTAAACGTAAATTACCCCCTTTTAAAATACAAATCATTTTTTCATAAAAATTATATTTTTGGAAATCATTCATTGAAATCTTCGAAATAAGGCCAGTCAACAATATCTTTTTTTTCTTAAAAAAAAATTTTGGGGCAACGATGGTTCAGTCCCATATAACAAGTTTTATGATGGTTCAGTACTAATAGTAATAATAAAAAATATGATAGTTTAGTCCAAAAAGGATAGATTACCGCACGTATGTATTTTGCTGGACAAAAATACCCCCACAGTAAATACACAAGCACCAACTAACTTTTCATTTTATTTTTAAAACAAAAAATGACATAAATTTTAAAATACAAATCAATTTTTCATAAAAATTATATTTTTGGAAATTATTCATTAAGATCTTCGAAATAAGACTAGTCAACAATATTTTTTCTTTAAAAAAAATTTATATTACGAAATATGGAAATTTAAATTTGTATATATGAACTATGATTTTTATTGAGTTCAAATAGTGAATGGCAAAATTGGATTTCTTATTGCAAATTCAAATTTGCATATATAAACTGTAATTTTTATTGAGTTCAAATTGCAAATTCAAAATTGCATTTGCAAATTTAGATTTGCATATCTTTCGAAAAAAAGATTTTATTTTTGATAAAAATATAGTAGTGACTAGTCTAATTTTGAAGATCTCGACGAACACTTTTCAAAAATATAAATTTTATCAAAATCTTATTTATAGTTTAAAAAATATATCATTTTAAAGTTTAAAAATAAAAAATAACAAACGTTCTCTCTCCAACAACTGTCCACCTTTATAAATAAGGAAAGAAGAGTAAAATTAGTAATATGTAAAAGCAAAAGATGCACATGAATTTCAAAAAGACTAAAGCATCATTTTTTATTAAAAAAATGACCAAACTGTCAAAAAAAGGTCAACATAAGAGATTTTAGACAAAAGCAAATTAGCTGGGATCAAACCATCAATATACTTCTCGAAAAGAGGTGTTTGGTCGATTTGGTCGATCTCTCAAAAAATTTATACTACAAAATATGCGAATTCAAATTTACTTATATAAACTATGATTTTAAATTGCGAATTGCAAAATTGAATTTCTTATATATAGCAAATTCAAATTTGCATATATGAATTGTAATTTTAATTGAGTTCAAATTGCAAAATTAGATTTATTATTGCAAAATCAAAATTGCATTTGCAAATCTAAAATTACATATCTTTCAAAAAAAAAAATTTAAAAAGTGTATAGGGTGGATATTGGTTCGCCCACGTGGACATCCTCTCATAAGCTTATGTGGCAACAAATAAGCCACGTCCATGACCCCCGCGGTCTCAACATCACAAACAAAACAGCTCATCACTACGACGTGAGACGAGCTCAAGGCGGAACCCGCCTCTACCCAAACAAAGCCTTCACTAGAAGGGGGAAAATGAAGGTTCAAGGTCTGGAGGGCCGAACAGGCAAAGGCGATATCTGAAGGCGACATCTACATCCCCTTTCGCATGGAGGAACGGAGTACAGTAAACCAACCAATCATAGGTATGGGAAATCTCTGTCACACTCTACCTGACTTTGGAACCAACACCGCATGGTACTACTCATCATATATGGCGAGTCTCGAGAGCAACTCATGAATACCGCGTGCCCATTTGTCTCGAGACTCCCGATAGTCGCCGAACCCGCGCGCGCCAAGTGTTCCAAGGTAGGAGGCATAACTCAGAGATATCCCACTCTTATATGCAATTTGTGCATAGAGTTACAAGGTTGGTTGCAAAAACCATATATGAACACAGAGACAAAACAAAGCTAGACTCATACCAAGAGACGACGAAGCTCTCAGGCATAAAGGCTCCTTCCTCCGCTGTCTACCACTCTGAGACCTTACCCTCTTCTCCCCTTCGTCTGTTCTACCTCACCTCTTGTGATTTAGGCAGGGACTCATGCCAACTTCTTCGGACATAAGGTGACTATAAACACACGTGTACTCCACACAGTTTACCCCCCTCACACAAAAACAACATAGTAGTGACTAGTCTAGTTTCGAAGATCTCGACGAATATTTTTTAAAAATATAAATTTTATCAAAATATGATTTGTGATTGAAAAGATATAGCATTTTAATATTTTAAAATAAAAAATAACCATTTTTCTCTTTCCAAGAGCTGTCCACCTTTATAAATAAAGAAAAAAGAGTAAAATTGGTAATACGTAAAAGCAAAAGATGCACACAAAGTTTAAAAAGAGTAAATCATCATTTTTATTAAAAAAAAAGATTAAACTGCCAAAAAAGCCAACATAAGAGATTTTAGACAAAAGTAAAGTAACTGGGATCAAGCTGTCAATATACTTCTTAAGAAGGGTATTTGATCGATCTCTCATTTTTTTATTATTTTTCACAAATGTCAAACCCAGGTCAACCGTACGTAGTGTAGTTCCACCCCTCACCATTATTGAAAGTAGAGTCGATTTCAGAACCTCTGGCCTACCCTTGGAGATGGATGAATGAAAAGAGTCAAAATTCATCAATTAGTGAAATGCCCATATAATATTGTCTTAAAAAATCATATATATCTTCTATATGCCTGGCTATATATGTTTCGATCACACGTATGATATATGTTTCGATCACAAGTACAGCATAAAATTGGGGGATTTTGGGCTAATACCCCTGCATAGAAAAAAATGTATGGATACAGGACATCCAACGTTTTAATTTCGTTTAACGCCCCTCGAGTTTAAACCCCAAATGTGTGGAAGGACTATTTACTAAAATACCTATTAAAAATTTAAAAATTATGAAATCATCAACAAAACTAACGAACCCTAAACTTTCATCAATTTCGATCTCACCGTCACTGTTCTACAAGATCTTGCCGTCGCCATCACCGTTCTATAGTAAGACATACTCTCTCTTTCTCGCTCTATCACTCTCAATCTGAAGATTTCGTCGGGTTCCACTCTCGAACTCCATCCCCAATCTAAAATATCTCGTCGTCTCCATCATCGATTTACAAGATCTCGTCGTCGCCATCATTTTCATCTCTACAACTCAAATAATCTCTCTCTTTCCCTAACTTTCTCTCAATCACTAACCATTAATGTTCAAATCTAGATCTATTAGGGTTTTAGTAGTTGTTTTCCCTGATTCAACTACTCAGACCTTGAATAATACATGGAAGAGGGTTTCAGTGCACTGTAATGGTTGGGACACAATTGCACATACGGAAACCCTATTACTAGAGGGTTTCAGTGTTTATTTTCACTGATTCAACTATTCAGACCTTTAATGACACACACTGAAACCCAATTGCTAGAGGGTTTCAGCATTTGTTTTTACTGATTCGACTACTCAGACCTTTAATAACACACATTGAAACACTATAGGACGAGGGTTTCAGTGCACTGTAATGGTTGGGACGCAATTGCACACACTGAAAACCTATTGCTAGAGGGTTTTAGTGTTTGTTTTCACTGATTCAATCTTAGACCTTAAATAACATATACTGAAACGCATTGTAACGGTTGAGACATAATTGCACACACTGGAATCCTCATCTTAGAGGGTTTCAGTATTTATTGTCTCGCATTAAATCACTCATACCATGAATAACACACACTGAAACCCTCTTCCAAGAGGATTTCAGTGTTTTGTAATTGTTGAAACACTACGAAACACATTGAAACCCTCTTCCTAGAGGGTTGTAAAGGTTGAAACACTATTGATCGAAACCCTAAAAAAAATAACCTAAAAAAAAAGAAGAAAAAACTAAAACAAATCTTAGTAACCCAAATCACAACAGAAGAAGAAACACTGCGTGGAAGATCTAAACTTCTTCGAGCTTTTGAAGAAGTTGAAGCTTTTGAGGAAAAGCTTTAATGGTGATTTGAAGATAAAAATCTAAATCAAAAACCCTAACCGAACTTAGATCTGATCTTCTAACCCCAAAAGCTTTGACTAAGGTGCAGATTCGACGAAGAAGATGATCTAAAGAGATCAAACACCAAAGTTTTGGGCGGATTAGGAAGAACAATAACGTTTTTCAAATTCGCTCAACTTTTATTCAACAAAAAAAAAAATAGATAGGGGCAAAAAAAGAAAACAAAAATGACAAAAAATAAGTTTTGGGATTTAAATAAAAATAAATATAAGAAACTATTATTTATTTTTAATCATTATTTACTTATATTATTTAATAAATATATTAATTTATAATAATCATAAAATATAAATAATTAATATTAATAAATATAAATTATTATTATTATTATTATTAATAAAATATTAATAATTAATAATATAAATAGATTATAATTGATAAATAATAAAAATTATTAATCATCAGGGGTCTGCAGGACTCTACAGAAGTCTGTAGGAGTCTGCAGGACTCTGCAACAAGAGTCCGCAGGAGTCTGCAAGACTTTGCAGCAGGAGTCTACAGGAGTCTGCAAGAGTGTCAAAATCCGTCGAGAAGTCCATCATTTTCAAGACACTGCAAAAGTTCATAAAAGTCATGATTGAATAACCCCCTAGAAGAGCCCCATAGAAACTATTATTCGCGTTTCCCCCCAATAAAAATATTTGTTGTCTTTGATCCATTTTTAATTGCTGAAATATACATTTAGTCTTTTTTATTATATATAATATACGTTTAGTCTAAAATTACTTTTACATGATTTCAAGTTTTTCATTTCTCTTTTGTCTCATTCAATAATTACAAACATATACTGTTGTATAGTTGGCAGAGAGATAAAGTTTGTTAGTTTTTTTGTTTTAAAATTTTAAAATGCTATATTTCTTAAACTACAAATTAGATTTTGATAAAATTTGTATATTTGAAGAGAACATTCTCTCTAAAAATTAGCTCCTAGATGCATTACATGTGGACCCCACAAGTGAGGTTATATAAGGGGCTAGATAAGGTGGGTTATATAACCTCACCCTAATTTAAATTAGTTTTTTCCTTTTAGTAGTTGCTTTCCTATTTTGATTAAAGTGTAGAAACTATATAAACCCATCCTTGGGCGTTGAGTTAAAAATTAGTTTGTTTTTATTTATTTGTTCTTTGCTTTGTTATCTTTGGATAGGAATCCTAGGGGTTTTTTTTCAATTGGTATTAGAGCATTCCATCCATACATGGTGAATACTCGACATCAGCTAGACGAAATCATAGAGACAGACGTTGGAACACTTGGCTACAAGTATGACGGCCTTGGTCGACATCAACACCCGTTTCTTCACTCGCTTTGATTGGTATTAGAGCATTCCATCCATACATGGTGAATACTCCACATCAGCTAGACGAAATCAGAGAGATAGACGTTGGAACACTTGGCTACAAGTATGACGGCCTTGGTCGACATCAACACTCGTTTCTTCACTCGCTTTGATTCGTTCATGGAGGGAAGAGAGGTGGGATCCTTCGCCTCCGTTAACACCAGCAGGGGTTCTACTTCTACTCGCTTCGATAGAACCGATCCAGAGGGTTGGTTGTTTTAGGCAGAGCAATACTGAGTTCTAGAATACACCACCTGAGCAACAAGTTCAAGTTGCTGGTTTCCACCTTGATGTTAAGGCATTGCAATCGCATTAATGGATGAAAACGGTGGCACCACAACCAACTTGGGCTATTTTGTCTGCCCTAGAAAAGTTGCGACAAACGAGTTCCACTACCAAGATGAGTTGGAGAGATTATCAAACCTGGTGACCGGTCTATCTGAAGATTTTTTGGTCTTACTTAGGGGGTTGAAGGATGAAGTAAAACTTGAGACTCAGTCTCTCAATCCAGAGTCGGTTGTGGAGGCCATTGGGTTAGCGCGGCTGCAAGACGAAAAGGTAGCACTTAGATGCCAAAACTATTGGTCCTGTACTCAATCTTTACCACCACAGATAATGGCAAAACCCCTTGCAAGTCGACCCCCAACTACAACACCATCAACACCAACACCTAATATTAGGCGTTTGACACAAGCAGAGGTGGAAGCAAGAAGGCATAAACAATTGTGTTACAACAGACGATTCAAGGGAAAAAGATGCTCGCATAGTATACACAGTTGGAAGTCTAGGTCGAAGAAAGATCAACATTCCCATCATGATTTTTTGACCTACTACTCCGTTATTATTTCTACTTTGAGGGATTCACTCATTCACACAAGTGCATTATTACTAGGACGAAAACCAACTTTGGGCCACTTTATGCAACTAAACTAATCAGCTCGTGTCCTTTTTTCTTTTTTTTTTTGTAACTCGGCTACCTATGCTTCCCCAACTGTCTTCTCATCTCAGTCTATTCATCAAAGGTGGTGTTTGTTTGTTTGTTTGTTTTTTTTTTACTACTTGACAGTTGAGAACTGAGAACTAAAAAATTTGTTTGTTTGTTTGTCAACTGATATGTTTTCTGGAATTTGGCTTTGAGATGGTAATCAGAGAGCATTTTGACAGTTTTGTCGTTGTTCATTGTATGCTAAAAAATCAAGATTGAACTGGAATAACAAACAAACTAATCTCATAAGGCAGTTGCAAGTTGCTACTAAATAAAATCATTAGCTCAACACCCAAGACATGTTAAGGAAAGAAAGAAGATCAGAAATTTCAGACAATAAATCAAATCTATAGTAAATGACATATGAAAAGGATTAAAGGATTGTTTCTACTCTTAAAAGATCAGGGATTAATCCATGACCATGAAGAGTATTATCCACACAAAACTAATTGCATGCAAGAAGATTTGACAAATTATCCACAAACCAATTAGAAAAGAGGTTTTTCTTTCTTGATATCGATCGTTCACTACAATCTTGAGATTTTCCAATAGGCAATGAAAATTTGGAAGAGATAAATCACAGGTACTGAACTCTTCAAACCAAAAATGAAAAAGAGAAAAAAAAAAAAAAAAAAAAAAAAACAAAAGCAGAGGAACAATACTAGCTATAGATCTTCGAGAAAGTATAACAAGGTGGGTACATAGTTTATTAGTTTACATTCTTNACTACAATCTTGAGATTTTCCAATAGGCAATGAAAATTTGGAAGAGATAAATCACAGGTACTGAACTCTTCAAACCAAAAATGAAAAAAAAAAAAAAAAAAAAAAAAAAAAAAACACAGAAGCAGAGGAACAATACCTTCCATGGGACCCGCAAAGAACGCAACAAGGTGGGTACATAGTTTATTAGTTTACATTCTTCATGAAATGCTTCGCCTCCCATTTCTGCCTCCCTTCCCTTTCTTTGTCCCTCTTCCTTTGCCTCATAGAAGCTCTATCTCCACCTGGCCTAGTGTTCACGTGTGACATCCAACAGTTTGAAAGACTCCCTCCCTAGAAAGTCTGTAGAACGAGGACTCCTTCGAAGCCGTATAATTTTTCCTTGTACATAATATGAAGGAGCAAAACTCTGATTTTCCTCCACGATAACATGGTTCTTGTCTATCTTATGTCAAATTAGTTTGTCAGTCTAATTTGGTTTGTCAACATCAAATTTGCAGAGACAGATTCTCCTTGACTTGTACTAAAGTCAGTGGGCCAGAGGAAACGAAAATAACTATAACTGACTCTGATCCCACTGACTTGAGCGCAATTCAGTGGTTTCCACTAACAAACTATAGGAGACTGATAAGACATTTAGATGTCAGAAATTTATCAGTAGTTTGCGAATCCGACTAGTCTAGGTGGAAATAGAGCTTCTAGGAGGCAAATTAAGAGACAAGGAAAGGAAAGGGAGGCTGAAATGGTAAGCTCAGGATTTCTTGAAGACTAAATTATGCTCCCACCTCGTTGCGTCCTCTGCAACGGCAAGGCATATAGAACATACAGTTCTCTTCTTCAAAATTCTACATCAGAAAAAAAAAAAAAAGATGCCACCTAAGTCTTCTTTCCAATACATTCAAGTAAGACATCTCAGCCCTTATCTGAAAACACTGCTTGATTCTGAGTTAGTACTGTCTTAACAAAAAAAAAATCAGCAAAGATCTGTATAATCAAGTCATGGGATGTCCAAAGTTGTCTTGGCAACTATTCACATACGATCATTATGAAGTATTGAGCTTTGCCTTAAGTAAGACATGATTATATCATAACATATTAAGCTTAATGCTAGACACAGTTTGCTGACCATTTGATTTAGATGGAATTTTGACCATCTAAATCAAAATTCCACATGACCATGTAATCCCATGTCAAGCAACATCTTGACCAATAGACTCAATCAGGTGATGGCATTTTAAGCATCATATTGTCTCCATTGGCATGAGATCAAATGTGACACACCCACACTCTCGTTGTGAATTTCATATATAGTTAACACACACACCAAGCCAACAGAGAGGTTGTCATATTTCGAGTTCACCTAAGCGACTTATTTGGTCCGCTGTATGACTACAACTCCCACAACAACAACAGCACTTGCAGCCCAATGCCTTTAAAGACAAGACTGCTTTTCAAGACATATCATAGTTCCACCAAACATAAGATACAATGTAAACAACCAAAAGCTTATTAACTTTTTTTACATTAGGATTATTCAATAAAATGATACCTCTCTCCATGTTGTAACCAATCCTAATACTCATCCTTATTCTATTTTTTGTTTCTTCTATTATGTATATACAAAGTAATTCAAACTCTCAAACGATACATAATAAACAATTCATGGGATCCCTAAGTATCACCTAAACTCTATCAAGATATAATTAAGCATGTCATGTTCAGTATCATCTCTCTAGATGAAAGGATCATTTCTACCTCACTAACAAATGATCATGTCAGATCATGTTCACAAGATCATCAGTCTCCCGGATAGGTAATAACCATCAACCAAACAATATCAAAATGTGAAAAAACATGCCCAAAGGAGAAATGAAGAAGACACTAACTGTAACAAAAAGAAAAGAAAGGCAGAAAATTTCATACAAAATCAGGTGAAATTACACCAAAACATAACATGTCCACATGAACCTCCTGTAATTGCATTTTTCTATAGTCTATGTTTATCCGTACTACTCAAATTCCTGAATTGCAAAACAAAGTAGAAAACCTATGAAAAAGATGGATCTAAACTTTTTTGAGGCTTAACCTATAAAAAGTGCAATGAAGGTTTATAAACTTCCTTCTCCAAAAGTAGAGGTTCCAAAGTTAAACCCCAAAACAAATTCAAAGCAAATGATGAGAAACCGTAGAAGCACACCAAAAGAGAAGAAACCTAACCTCTTCTTTCTTCTGTCTCACTACCTTCGCCTTGCGTAGGCGATGTAACAAGCTACCGCTGCTGCTGCGGCAACAGTTCCAGTCGACGCGATGGCGGCAGGCAACAGAAGCTTCGAATTCCCCGTTTCATTCTCCAAGCTCTTTTCTTTCAATTCGATTATCATCTTCTCTGATTTGACCAGTTCGCTCTTCAATCGTTTGACCTCTGCTTCCATCTCCTTGAATTTCTCCACTGATTGTTTCAAAGCATCTTCCAGAGAAGATTTTTTATTTTCTTTTTCTTTTTTCAGAGTTTGCAATTCAAGAATTTCACTTTCCCTCTCTGAGATTTTAACTTCTCTGGTCTCCAAATCACGAATATAATTTTCATTTTCCGCCTTCAATTTCTTCACCTCTTCAACTTTTTTCTCGATCTGCTCCAGAAGAGAAATCTTTTCTCTCTCTAGATCTTCAATCTTGGACTCCTTCTCACGGGTGCTCTGTTTCAAACCTTCGAATTCGGTTTTAAGCTTTCGAAGTTCCGTCGCTGTTTGTTCACTTTCCGACATCGACGAGATGAGATCGTGCTGCAGGCGAGAAACCTCTGTTTCGAGTTCGAGCGCTCGAGCAGCGATTACTTGAAGAGATTTCTTGTCTTCTTCAGATTCATCGATCTCTCTCTGCATCTTGTCCAATCTCACCTTCACCTCGGCTTCATTTCTTTTGAATTCTTCGATTTCATCATTTAAAAGCCTGATTTTGTCGTTATTTTCTCTGTTTTCTCGCATCAATCCAGATTTCTCTTGTTCCAGAGCTTCGATCTTCCCAAGATCAAGATCATGATCTCGCTTCAAAACTTTGTCATTCTCCACCGTCCCATCATCGAAGTCTGACGTTACGCCGTTGACGATCGTTTCGTCTGCCATTGATCAACCCTAGACAGAACAGATAAAGGAACAACGCAAAAAATAAAACGAAATCAAGAACTTGAAAAATAGATTGAAGTAAAAAAAAAAAGAGAAAAAGAAGAAGATTAGATTTCTGAATCAAAGAAGCAACAAAAAGAAATCTAAGAAACGTTAGGGTTTAAAGTTCGAGAGAGAAACCTTATCGAACTTCTTCTTTTCCTTTCTTTGTGAAGACCTAAACTGAAAAGTTCGATTGTGAAATATTTTTGTGAGCTTTTTTCTCTTCTTTTTTTTTTTTTATGATATTGATCGTGTCTGCGGGAAATGGACGAATCAAAGTATCAAACTTTCCTATTCTCCAACAATTTTTTTTTAAAAGACTATTGTTCAAATTACAATGACAAGTTGAAGATACACGAAACGTTGCCACGGACCCCGCAGGTTAGGTTTTTTCTTGGGGAATTCTATTCCAACCCTACTTTTTGTTTTTTTCTTTAAACACTCTATGTTGTTTCAGCCACATAAAGATAATCTAATGGTTGATTTTTAAAGATGATCTACTCCCCATTAAGACCATTTCGACAATAGTTAACATATTTCTAATTTTTTTTTTTGAACGGAACTATTGCCCAGGTTATATTATGGCATAGATACACGCAGTGTGCATGTGAGAAGCGCAGAGAAACCGTCAAGAACATCGTCACCAACGAATGCAGGAAAGGCACCCACCAACGGACACTGAGAAACCGCCAATAACAGCGTACCTATATTTATTATCAGATTACATGGGACAAACTTAATGGTAATACCACGACCGAGAAGTTTTGATCCCAAGACGCACTACCGAAGATTTATGGGAGGGATGCACAACCATTGAGCTAAAGGCTCATGTGCATATTTTTAAATTTTTTAATCCCATATAAATTTGAGTCAGGTTATATAGTCCCCTTAAAAAACCCTCCTTAAGGGGCCAACATGGAATGCATCTAGGGGCTGATTTTTAGAAAGAATGATCAACATGATGAGGAGAACATAGTTATCTAAAATCAACTTGTTCTAAAACTTCTACCCTCAAATCTACTTGTGTTTTAAATCAACGTTGAAAATAAAAGTTTAAAGGTTGCAAATTTTTTAAAGGTTAATTTGATGGGGGTTAGAAGTTTTAGAACGAACTGATTTTTGAATATGATTATAGTAAGAAGAACATCCTCTCCAAAAATCAGCTCCTGAATGTATTACATGTGGGCTGCACAAGCGGGGCTTATATAAGGGGGCTATGTAACCTTATCCAAATTCTAATATTAATCATTTATCTTATGGATAATTTTTAGCCAAAAATCTCCTAGTTTTTAATCAATTTTTAATTGCGAATAAAAGGATTATGATGATGTAATATTTTAATATGATGATATATATAGGAAACGGTAGTGCTAGGGCTACCGAAATCCCTACCGAATTTGCTACAGCAGGCACATTTTACGGTGAGATTCATAACACTTTAGGATGGGATGCGAAATACGAGGAGATGCAAATCACTTTGACCGTTGGATGCTTGAGTGGTAGCAAATTCTGTAGGAATTTGCTGTAACTCAAGCATTACCGTATAGGAAAATGAGGGCCATAGTCTGATTTAAACGAGGTGTAAACACTATGTGTAGTGTTAAAAATAAAATAAAAGATGGGGTTGGAGTTGAATTTTCGTATACCAAACTATGAACCCCAGCCCAAAGCCCTAAAACCGTTTTGATCAACTTGAAACACATATCTCTTGACCATCCAACGGTCCAAAACGTAAGAAGCCTGTCCTCCACAGGCTAAAAGAAAGAATATGTTGATTCTGTTCCTTGCTTTCTTTTATTCCAAACGAGGCCGCATGTTTTTTCATTATAAATGAGTAAATAAATGTATTATTAAAATTATAGAGATGTAATAAAAGTAATAGGGATATATTGGGTATAGAGAAAATATACATGATCTAGTGGTTTCAAAAAAATTACATGTATGTCATACCCCGAATTTTAGTCCCACCTTATTGATTTGCTAACCAACCACACTCAGAATTAATCTTCTTTTATGGTTAAATCATGAATAAATTCTAATTATTACTAACCATCTATTAAATTGATTCCAACCAATCAAATTTAACAAATTTATTGGCTTCTAGGATATTTAGTACTGATAGGAATCTCCATTCATTAATTGCCTTTCAAATACTTTTTAAGGATAGTGATGGATAAAGAGAGTAACATGTTGGTGAAGAGTAAGTTGTTGGGGTTTGATCCCATATGGTTTCATACAAAATCTGTTGCTGATCACCTCGTTAATCAAAGAAATAAATAGGGTTTTTTATAAAAAAAAAAAATCAGTTAGGAAAAACTTGTTTAAAATCTATTAAATCATCATTCAACAAAAAAATCTCCTACCAAAAAAATTGCTCATTTCCGGATACACTTTTCCACCAATAATTTTGAGATCTTAACTTGACGGTCTTGCTACAAGGATGAACAGAGTACAAAGACGAAAATCAATGAATTTTTTTCGAAGGATTGCAGAAAATTAATAGCAAAAGTGTAAAAAAATCAATGAATTTTTTTTTCAATGAATATTTTGCAACAGTAGAAAGATGGCTATTATTGTTTCAAATAAATTATGATTATTAGATTCATTACAATAAACTTGAAATACATAGAATTAAATTAGTTAAAATGGAAAAAATATATAAATTTACAATAGAAATAAGAAGACTACTAATGTGTGATTGGCGGATCTCACGGCAACTGCATGAGTTTTGGGAGAGTAGAACATAAAACGATATGATCTGATCTGATATGATCTGATTTGATGAATTTTCTGCAAAATCAGAACGCAAATAAGAAAAATTATCTCAGTACATAATTCAAACACAAAAGACTAAATGGCTTTAGAAATTAATTGAAGCCTTCGGTTTCTCACACCTCTTCTTCCTAAAACAGTAAAAAATAAGTAAATGTATTAAGACGATAGATCAAACAGTAAGGAATTGCAGATCTACAACTAAAGATTTCAAAATCTGAAAAAACTATCCCCAAACAAAAAATCAAACGCCAGAAATTGCAAAAAACAAAACAAATAAAATAAAACCATTTAATCAAAATCTGAATAGAAAAATGTACCAATGGCTTGACCCCCACTATTACCATAACATCTCTTCTTCATCTCCTTCTATGAGATGCGCAAGACCTGCAAAAACAAAGAAAGGAGGAGATCACACCTTCAAAAACACAGAGGGAGATTTAGTGTTTGAAAAACAATGAGAGAGGTTGGTAGAGGGTGAGGGTGAGGGTGAGAGAGTGAGCAGGTAAAAATTTAGGGTTCGTGGGGGAGTAAATGAGAGAAGTGGAAAAGTAGGGGTTTTAAATGTACGGTTTCAAAAAACAGGAAAGGTAGAAGTGAGTTGTTTTATTAGAGAGATATAGAAGTGGAGTGGACTATTTCAAACCATGACGTATTTTTATTTTTATTATATATTATAATTAAACCTCAAACACGCCATGTGGCGCTTCTATCTTTCTCCTCCCATTTTTCTCAATGGAGAAAGAGCCACGTCATCACTCCCTCAACAGTTCTTTTTCTTCAAAACTCCTCTACGGGCATCACCAACAAACACACTTTATCAACTCCTAAATTTACTCAATCCATTTATTTTGAATGTTGCTATTGCCACATCAACTTTTGATCGGTTGTAGCCTAGATTTGTTTTTTTCAAGATTTTCATAAATCCACCCAAATTTCTCCTTTCTAAATTAAAACACAAATAACCCTACTGTATCACTTCCCCTTTCTAATTAAACGCCGGGGAATCAATCTCACTTCCACTTTACTTTTGTATAACTTGGAGTAATCACTCTAATGGCTTCTTGAGATCTTTAGTTACTAAGATTCAGAATTGAATGTCTGTAGTAATAGAAATCTGAAACTATTGTAGTTCTCACTTCATAAGAATTTCAACTTGGAAATAAGATATATGAATCTGTACTTGTTTCTGCTTGTATCCTTTCTATCAGAAAAAAAAAGAAAAGAAGAAAAAGAAAAAAAATGATTTGATTTGGATTTCATTCCTTTGTGTGATCAATCTCAAAACCCTAACCAAATTTATTGTTTATCTCTCCTTTGTTCAGAAACCCTAAATTCTAAACTTTTCGTATATGGATGCTCAGCCAGAACCANTAGATTTTTTTTTTAATGAATAGATTTTAAGCATAATTAGGGCTTGATTTTGATTGTTAGATTGTGGGATGGAGAACACCCTAGAAGCCATGGGATGTGATTCAATGTCAGGAGATTTGTAGTGGATTCACAAGAGAGTTGTAGTGATGGAAGAGACAATGGTGGCGGTCGGTGGTGGGTGGTGGCAGGGTTTTAATTTTTAATAAGGAAAGGGGAAGGTCACGGCCACGGCAAATTTTGGGTGGATTTATAAAAAAGAATTTAAAAAATTATCTAGGTTACAAGCGATCAAAAGTGAAAGTGGCAATAACAACTCTCTTCATTTTTTTCTAGTGCTCCCATCTTTCTCAACCGATTTCTCTCAATGGAGGAAGAGCCACGTCAGTACTCCCTCAACCGTTTTTTTTTTCTTCCTCCAAACATCACCAATAAAACACCTTATCAACTCCTAAATTTACTCAACCGTTATTTTTTTTTCTGTACACTCAAGGATTATTTTTACACTCTTTCTTTCTTCATAGGTTACATCTACCTCTCTCTCGATAAATTTGTGTTTGAATGAAACGTTACAACCGTTGGTGCATTCTCACTTTTTATATAAAAACATGACAAAGGAAGAAAAATTGAGGAGCACAAATTTCCTAAAACATGAAATTCAGGTATACTACTGTTTCCTAAAACGTTGTTACAACTTTTAAAATAAAGAGAGATCTCAAAGACAGATAAATGGAGCTCTGAGATTTTGTAGGTATTTTTTTTTTTTTTTTTCAGTGGGTTAGTTAAGATTTTGTTGGATCGTAGGTCTTTACTCAAGTTTGGAAAGGAGAAAAATATGCTCAACCCAGTCTCAAGAAGTTTGTCAGAAACAAGTCTCCAGAGATCATGCCAAATATCAATGGCTTCTTCACCGACCCAAAGTGAAGATGATATTTGGTGGTAATGATTGTGATTGGATTATATATTTTTATAATTAGTCATTAGTTGTTGCAAGATGGTTAATATTTTTCTATTATTGTGTTTTACAGAGTGAGTATTTTGATATTGCTGCTTTCTAATTTTTTCAAAAAAAAAAAAAAAGGTTTAGGCGTCCAATGATTGGTACAGGGGATTGTGTTGATCATGGTTTAAATTTTCCTTTACATATTCGGCCACGCCCTTAAAGCGCTCAAAATTTATTCCTGTACCATGTGTGTGAGTAGTAGCACGTTTGCATTTTGAGTCAATTTGTTGAACTTTTTGTTCAAATTTTCACTGATGTTACAAAACTATATGATATCTAATCTATAAAAATCCACTATGGAAACTAGAAAGCCAAAAGGAGTTTTGAGTTATTTTTTTGGATATGGGCAAAAAGTTATTATATAAATCATACTATATTATGTAAAAGAAGAAGACCTTCCCAACTGTCATGTCGTTTGAGTTCTGGTTTTTTATTAAAATGCTAAAAGGTACTCTTACATTTGATGTAAATTTAAACTAACCTAAATTAAAAGATTAATTTAAATCAAATAATACTCGCAAGTGCATGAATCATTCATAGATATAGCTCGTATTACGAGGTCGATCCCACGAGGACAAGAATAAAAAGTATCAAACTAAATCTAAAATTAATTAAATCCTAATCCTAGCAATTCGAATTCAGAAATAATTTAAAAACTAATGATTTAAATAAAACAAAAAAAATTAAACAACTAATTAAAAATAATTGAGTAAACCAATAAGAGAAATTACTAAGGTTTTCAGAATCCACTTTGTAGAACCCACAATAATGTTATGTATAGATATTAATTTTCTTCTCGTTAACTACAAACATGCTAGTAATTAAACATGCTAGTATGGAAGATTAAACATTAAAATCCTTTTTAAAACAACCTAATATATTATTTCACTTCACTTGAAAGATCAAAAATAAATTAACCCTTGTATCCGAAACAACGAAAAACACAGATTATCCACTTTTGATTTAATACTTTATAAAACCAAGTTAATAACTGATAGAAACTATCCCAAACTACATGTAAGATCATCATATGTGTCCCAAGTTTCATCCCTAACAATTATATGAAGTACGAATAATTAAAACATTAATACCACTTTCGAGAAGAAAAATAAACATCCATACAAACTATTATTGTATCATCTACAAAGCTTCATCCTCAACCTTAGTTGAGGGTTTAGTTACACATATTTGAAGAAACAAAATAAATAATTAAATAATATTTCATTAAATCAAATAAGTGTACTCACAAAAAAAACTAGCCCAAGATTACACCTCAAGTTCCACCATACACAACGCCAGCCACCCTTCTCTCTCTTAAATCTCTCTCTTAAAACTATACGGTAGCAGCCGCCTTATTCGTCCCCCCTCTTTTTGTATGTGTTGGAGACTTCTTTTTATAGAAATTAACCACTGACCTTCTCTCTCCTGATTCTTCTCTATTTTTTTTTTCTTCTGGAACCGAACTCCCACTCCCCCTTTTTAACTTCAATCAACTGCCCTCTTTTAGTTAGGAAACTAAAGTTTCCTGTTTTTGGTGGGATTTGTTAAACATGGGTCCACAGGAGAACTTTTAATTTAGTAACTTGTAATTTGAGAAGGTTAACTAATGGATTAGGTGGGTTTTACTTTAAGGAGAGAAAATAGTAGAAATCAAATTAGTAGAGATATAAAACGGGTTGGTAGATTTGTTAAATTGGGTTGATTTTGGATTTGGGATGATGATGTCACGATGTAATACCCCTATAATTTAAATTACTAAGGTTTAGGGACAACCACTTATGTTGAGGGCACTCTGTTAGAGTTTTAGAAAGTTTAGGTTTCTAACTTGTTATAAATACAAACTAAACCCAAGCCCTCCTTGTTATAGTCGACCAAGAGAAAGGAAGAGGGAGAGAGAGAATCGGTTGGAGGAGAAGAAGAGAGAATCCAAGGAGAAGAATCTAGGGTTCCGGGCAGGCTGATCGCAGAGGATCGAGAGCGGGAAGGAGAAGCCCAGACGCCATTGTAGCAGAGTTTTCTTCTTCTTCTCAGGGATTCAACCTCTTTGGTGATTCAAGGTAAGTAGTAACTTGCTCTTTTGGTGTAGATTTAGGTTTTCTATGATGTTTATATGCTTTCTTAAAGATTGAATGCATGGAAACCTAGATTATTTGATGTTTATATGTTAACCACATGAATGAATGCAAGTAATCCATGATCATATGATATGTGCATGTTTCTAATGGTTAGAATGAATGGAATCTATAAATATTTGATGGTTATATGATTCCCTAAAGTTGCAGGTGAAAAAAAACCATGTTTCCTCGAAGTTTTGTTGAAGAACAAAACTCAAAATCGCGAGAAAACCCAGAGGGTATCGATACCCATATAGAGGGTATCGATACCAGCTGTCAGATAGGGCAAGTATCAATACCCCCTCTGGAGGGTATCGATACCTCCCATGTTTGAAAGTGGTATGGGTATCGATACCTACTGGCCTTTTTACCCTGAAAGTATTTTTGATGTGTTTCTTTTGCGTAATTGGCTCATGTATGAGGGATATTAAGATTATATACATGCATGCTATTAAAGAATATGTATTTATGAGTTTAGAATGCATATGTAACTTCTTGCGAACTGCTTCCATGATGATAAGCACTTGTGAACACCTAAAGAATGAGTAGGAAACCCCTATAAGCTTGATGTGTGCTTAATCAACTTGTTTGGCTTGTGTGCAAACATAGTTTAGGTCCTGTATAGGCCTGGTCCTCTCCAAGCGAGTTCTTCGGAATCGCCAAGTGAGGTCTACGGAATCACTTGACACGTAAGTAACGCCGACAAGGTTACTAGTGTTCGGGAGACGGATTTCGAGGCGGTTCACCGGATTCACGTGGCGCATGGCCAGTGTCTCGAGTAAACTACAGGGACAGGTGAAACAAGGGTAGTAACTAAGGAGCTCCAATCTGGATACTTTTAGCTAACCAATGAAATTAAAACGAACATATCAAAAGTTGAACTATTGTAAGGTCCATAGGTCTTTAGGTTTGTTGTCAATTTACGTGTCAAAGTAAACTCAATGAAAGTCTTTTGTACTTGAGTTTAGAGTTAGAGTGTTGTCTCCGTTGTTCGGCTTTGTGAAGACTTGAAGAGAGGAAATAAAGTTCACCAACAACTCAACTCGCCACAGGAATTCATCTTAGGATAGTAAATAACTTAGAAAACTCATGAACCATAGGTGGTTAGTGCAAAATGGATAGATTAGTTGTGTTGGATGGTTGACACATCTTGTAGAAAGGTTGGGAACTTGTTAGAAGGTGTAACACCTTAGAACTCAAGGTTTAGAGTTTGAGTTTGAACCAAGGTTCGAACCCAAACATGTCCTGATGGCAGCCATCAGACCATCATAGGACAGATGGTATTTGAGTTCGAACTCAATTAGAGTTTGTTATAGTTTTTCAGCTCTAGACCATCATAAAGTTCGAACTTGAGTTCGAACCCTATGTTTCCAAATGCGGGAAACTTACTAATTTAGTGTTTTTAAGTTTTGAGAAACTTCTAAACCGACCCTTAGTAATCCTAAACCTTCCATAAGTTGTTGAGTATGTCCATAACATCTATATAATGATGTTCTAACATCATAACTCAAGATACCACAACCTTGGAGGTGTTTTAATTCATATTTTAGGGTTTCCAAGTTCTAAAGAGAGAAAGTTCAATATCTTCGTGATAGAGAACTTGAATCTCATAAGAGTATGTTCGTTTTGATCAGTTGAGGTGTTGAGTTTTTGTATCTAAGATTATAACGAACATAGTTGTGAGTTAGGGCCAAGAAAAATCTTTCTCAATAAAGACCTTTACACATTGTTTAGGTTTACCGGTGGATTATCGGTGTGTGTTGTTGCTCGTGGATTCAAGTGTAGTGATCGTTGATTATGGGAGGCATTGGTTCGTGGATTCGGATTGCATGCGCGGCTCGTTCATGTTGGCTTGGTGGATTCCAAGTTGTATGCATGAGAATTAGAGATCTTCTTAAGGGGCGGTTTGTGGATTCAAAGCCGTGGTAGATTTGAAGACTGCTGCTGTCAGAGCTTGGAGGGAGAAGTAAATCATGTTTGTCGAGTGGTAAATCGATTTGTAAGTTCTCGTTAACTCTTAGTGGATTTTTTTACTAGACTAGGTCCCGGGGTTTTTCCCAGTTTGGGTTTTCCTCATTAACAAAAATCTCTTATGTGGATTTATTTGCTTACTTGCTTTAAAGATTAAACTATTTGATCCAAGTTCTTATTCTGCAAATCTATATAAGGATCGAATAAGTTAATACTATTCCTAAGAGATAGAGATTTTTGTTGTTAGACTTAGTTTTCCCCTCTAGATTAAAAATTAGTAGTTTAATCCCTAACTTTAGTTGCGGAGTAAAACGGTTAAGTATAGATAATCGTAGGGTAGAATTTTCAATTGGTGTCATACCTTATACGCCAATTGACAATTTTTTAATTATATTCCTAACCGTAAGAAAATAAATAGCATAAACGGTTTTAGAATGAGTTGATTTTTGTGGGGATAATATATATGGTTAAAAGAACATCCTTACAAAATATCAACCCTTGGAGTAGGCCTTATGCCCTTGTATTGAGCCCCCAACTGTTGGTGTCGGTAATATTGACACCAATAGTTGGTGTCAGTCTAGCACGGTCCATGTTTAAGATGTAAGAGGGACCTCTTCTTCTTCAACTGGCGGCAAAGATTGTCCCATCCAGCATAATTTCTGTTGTCCAGCACAATTTCTGGCATATGGCAGAGAGACTGTCGTCTAGCACAATCTCTGCCAGCTCCCTCAGACCCCTTGCCCAGCCTCAAATTTGGGACGAGGGAGAAGGGTTTAGTTGTTTGTGGTATCCTTCGTACTTGCCAAAATCTCAAATTTGATTGATTTTGGTTGTTTGAGATATCCATAGTACTTGCCCTAGACTAATCTTTTGACAACTTTTGACAATTTTGAACATAAGATATAAATTGTCCAAAAATCGAAACTAAAGGAACTGATAACTGACTAAAACTAGAACCAATTATCCTGAATTCAGTTCTACCAATATGAGTACCGAATTAAAATGTTTCAGTTCTGGGTTGTTCAAGAACTGAATCGAAACCGACTCATTGACACCCTACCTTAGTGCCTCATTGAGTCTTGCTTCTAAAAACGGTGGAATTGCCAACGGCTATACATAAAATAGGTCTCACAAATAATAGCCTTGATTAGCAACCTGCCTATACAGCGGTGAATGTCACGGATATCTCACCTCAAAGTTCATTACTCATTCTGTTTTAAATACTGGAACAAAAAGAGTAAACATAACTTAGGACAAAATAATTAACTGGTACGTACTCATTCACTCACTCTTACGGTACTAACTATACCCAAGCAGCTATGGAAGCCTTATGGAATTTGGAAGACAAATGGAAGCTAGCGACCCAAGAAGCATTCCTTATCTTTGTGTGTACTGCTTTTGCCGTCGTCGGCCTCTGTGCCACCGCAATTCAAGAAGAAGAAGAAGAAGAAGAGCAGAGTTCAAGGGAAGCAATTTATCGAAAAACAAACTGGTTCTATCAACGTGATTAATACAAACTGGTTTGAGTCAGGTTCGGGTTGGGGATCGATGAAAAAGGCTTTGATAAGTAGCGTGCGATGGAGCAGAGCAAACAAGTGGGAGGAGACCGATAGTAGGAATTGGCGGCAAACTACTGCACCACCACTTCTTGCTGGAAGACGAGGAGGTAGTGAGGCATTGGAATCAGGATGTTGGAGTCATAACTCGGTTTCGCCGGTGTGGCAAAGACCAATACTGATGGAAGAGAAGTGTGAGCTCCCAAGATTTAGTGGACTCATCCTCTACGACGAGCAAGGACGATCACTTCATCGTTCTGATAGAGGGACAGTACAACAGGTGAGTTATGACTCTTTAATCATATTTTTTTTCCGTTAGTTGAGAAATGGAGACATTCCGATCAACATTCTGAAACAATACATGAACAGTACAAATACATACCGATACAAACCAAAACCAGTTCTTCATTCTAATAACTACGAAACCGAAACAAAACATTTGAAACATACCAAAAAATTGAATCATGATTCTGCTGATAATTGTAGTCACCAAAAAGCTGTCATCGTCATCATCATCTTAAACAACCCAATAATGACCACGCTATCCCAACCGTTGGTTTTAAGTTTAATAGACGGTTCGATTAACCGATTACATGACAGATGTGAGAACTTCAGACGGTCATGAATTCAATTTCTCGGATGAATTTCTCACATTCACCACCGTTTCTAACAGAAGTAAAAAAAATAAAAAACTCTCCCCTCCACCACCTCCACCACCATCACCATCATCTTTCTACCGTCACCACCACCACCCCACTCCCCCACGACCATTACAGTGAGAAGAGAGATCAGAGAGAGAGGGAGGGAGAGAGAGATCAAGAGACGAGAGCCTAGAGCACTTCCAGATCTGAAATTCCTTCGTTAGTTTTGAAATTAGGGTAAATTTTTGGCTTTTTTTTTCTTTCATTCTTTTTGGGTTTTTTTTTCGGATCATGAAAATTAGGGTACTAGTACATAATCAAGGATGGAGCTTGTTTCGTTAGAATGAAGGAGCCATTCAAGCTTGTTTGAACAAATTTGAGAACCCATCCGGTTGAAGAAAATCAAACTGGCACAAATAAAGGGTTTGAAATGACCATCTGAAGAAGATTGATTGAAAAACTAACCTGTGGTTTATTGCAATTTTGGTTGATAAATAAAATAACAGAGATGATCTAAAGAGAGGATAAAAATAGGAGAGTGAGAAGGGGAGGAAGAGAGAGATCAAGAGAGAGCCTGAAATTGTATAAGAGGACTACAGATAAAAGCTAAATTAATTATCTGCAACACAAAAAATACTTCATTATCAACATCTTGATTATCTAATCAATCAAATTGAAGAAAGAGAGTTCGAACCAGATCTGGCAAATTTTTTTTAGATCTGACATTTTGATCAGTCCCTCAAGTCTAGAATCATGCTTGATATTGATACGGTGAAACTGGATCCGATCATCCCATGCTTGAGTTGTAGGCTTCAAAAGGTGCTTGATCTTGTCATTGTAGACATCAACTGCTAATAGTTTATGGGGTGTGTCCGCCATTAATTTCTCGCAGAGCTGAGACCCAATGAAACCTCCAGCACCGATCATACAGATCGTTAATGGCTTGATAGGTTTCCATTAAGATCGACTCTAGTAGTCGAAGCCATTTCTTTCTCAGATTCTACGGTGAACAACAGGGAAAGAAGAAGAAAAGCAGAGATGCTGGTAGAATTTTTTTCAAGTGTTCTCTTGATCTCTCTTTCCCTCTCTCTCTCTGATCTCTCTCGTTTCGCTGTAATGGCGGTGGAGCCGGGTGGTGACGGGGGGAAGATGATGGTGAGGGACTGATGGTGGGGTGGTGGAGATGGTGATGGTGATTGAGGGAGACGGTGGTGGATGTGAGAAATTTGGCCGAAAGACTCAATACGAGACGGTATGAATTTCTCACATCTGCCACGTAATCGGTCAATCTGACCGTCTATTAAAGTTAAAACCAACGGTTTGGATAGCGCGGTCATTATTGGGCTGTTTAAGCAGGGCTATATATCCCCTCTCTAACATAAATACATAATTCACTTTTAGAATCTACTTAAAAGTATATCTTTTGCCTAAGGATGTGCTTCAGATCTTCTCTTATTACCTCTGATCCACATATTTACACCCCCATCCCCTTCCGCTTTCAGAGACTTAAACTTAGATACAATAGATACTCTTAGCTAATGACTTCATTGATCATTTTTATACATGCTCAAATCATCTCAATCGAACTTAATTTTCGGATACGCTTTCAGTCACCCCCATCAAACTTATCCATCACATGATTCACATGGAAACACGACAACCAAAAGCACGCAACTCTTAACACTCGCAACATTTAAATATCCTATTCAAAAAATTTCGCCGATGAGGAGGTGAAGACCAAAGATTATATCTATCACTGCCCCTTCTAAATCCTTCACTTGATGTTTTAAGTTTGGTTTTCAGAATCCATGTCTTCTACAAGAACTACCACATAAGCAAAACTCCTATAGATCAGTGACTACTAAATCAACATGTATCCATCCATGCATTTACCAAATCAAAGATATCTTATTATAAGAAACTATTCTTCTCTCGAAACTGAACTCAGGAAACCATGGAGAAACATCACCTATATATATTACCGATAAGGAAGTTTAGAATCTATCAATTGAACATCATATAGGCATTGTAGTGTTCTTATTAGGGGTGGGACTCAGGCGGGTTGGGCGGGTTAGAGGCTTTGGACATGCCACGCCCACACTATACCTCCGTGTGCCCAGAATGCCCATAGAACCCACAAAATCTGGAAGGAGTCTACCCACGCATGGCCCGTGTAAATTTCTCGGGTTCTTCGGGTTGCCCAAGTTTCAATAAATTTAGGTGATTAGTTGAACTTATTAATACAAAAAATAATAACAAATAGATAACAAATTTAATTAAATAAAATATCCTTCATGGTTTCAAAAGATAAACAAGCTAGCAATTGATCTGCTCACGTAATAAATAAATTAAAGATGATTTTAAAATCTTTCGAGTTTTATTTATTAAGTGACAAAAATCTTTTTGACTTTACATAAAATGAGGCACGGGAATTTTTTTTTTTTTTTGGGTCTTAATACTTCCACTCTATATTGGTAATTCAATATATTTATCTATTTCTATCTTTCAAAATATTTTCACATGTTAGAAATTAATTAAAATTTTATAATTTATTTATATATATAAGTTTCTCGGGTTGGGCGGGTTGTCCAGATTGACAATTATTTCTGCCCACGCTTGCCCAAATTCAACTTTGGGTTGGCAAAATGATGCCCATAATTTCCCAAATGCCCAACAACCTTTGCCCATGCTTGCCCAAATACCGGGTCGGGTTCGGGTTGGTCGGGTTGACCCAACCCAAGTCCCACCCCTAGTTCTTATACTATGTAGATTTAACGCATGGCGTGAATAGAGCTGACCAGAAAGCAGAGTAATATTCTAACAACACTTTTTCACCTTTATATTCTGCAGGAAAAAAGTACAGCACCTGTTGTGACTACTCTGAGGGACTTACTGTAAATGACCTTTTGTTTTCTCATTGTCCAAGTTTGTAACAGAAGCTGAGTGATCTTTGATGTGAACATTGCTGTAATTGCTCAATTTATGATGTTTCATGAATAAGGAGGAACATTCTTTCAAAAATACACATTGACCGTTGAACTGGTATACTGTTGCTTATCACTACCCCTTTATCAATCAATGCAGCCTTACAGTACATTCTCATTTAACTGTAGTTTGAGCTAAAGACCCATTCAAAGTGTAATCAAATAAAGAGAGCTCAACAAAGTAAGAGACGCTATATAAATTCTGGAATGGAAAAGAAAAGATCAAGCAAGGCAATAGGTTTCTCTAAACACACTTGCTAAGAGTCAATAACTCACTTTCTCAGATATCAACATGGAAACTTGCTTTCCTACCATTTAACACTAACACAAAACCATCCAAACTTTAGACTTTCTAACAGTTTTTCACTCCAAAGAACATCCACAGAATTCTTTCTCTTCGAATCTCGTAGCACTCTCTACTCTTGGGCAATATACACCTTTTTAAACTTAACAGTGTTTGGAAGATCAAAATTTCCACTCAATTGTGTTCCAATTCTAACCATCAATGCACCTAAGAAACATATGTGGTGAAAGTACTTAAACCTGATCAGATGCAACTTATGGACTCATAAGCTTGTTTACACATAAAACTTCAACCACTGTAAACTTCTCGTTCCATAGCTGTCTCTAAGGACGAACTCCAACCCAAAATTTCCAAATACAAGTACTCATAAACTACATAACAAAGTTAGTCAATCTTAGGCTCATATTAGTGTCAAACAAACAGACACACGCACATCCTGACAGTCTTGTGACCCTTTTATGATTTTTCTACAAGTTCTATATAAACTACCTGGAAAAACTCTACCTACATTAAACAAGCCTTGAACTCATCAAGATAACATTTCAGACCCAGAATGTGAACATGAAACTCCATTAAAAGACATATTAACTTGACTCTACCAAATTTGAGTAAGAAAATAAATCGCTAACCACTGCATCATGCTCCCTATCATGAAAAAGACGTCCTTTCCTTAGGCCTCCACAACCATTAAAACCATCTTATATGATCTGGTTACCTAAACCTACCTCCGCGCTCCCTGGATCAGGCCTAGTCTCCTGAATGAGACCCAACAGTTCACCCACCGAGTCTATTTCCCAGTCGTTAATGAGCCTCCTAAAAGTCAAATTCCACCCCGCATTATCCTGGGATTCCTCCCAAAATTCAGCTACTGAGCCTTCCATCTTTGTGGAGATCGAGAAAAGATTTGGGAATACTACTTTTAATGGTCTTTCACCGCGCCAAACATCGTGCCAGAATCTGATGTTCATGCCATCCCCTACTGCCATCGAGCATTTCTGTCTAAACATCCCCAGCAGATTAGATATCCCTCTCCATACTGATGATCCATAAGGCGCAGTAGGATGGGTTGCTTCCCATCCACCCCACAGCTCTCCATACTTCTCATTAATGATCCTCCTCCACAAACTATCCCTCTCAACACCAAATCTCCAAAGCCATTTGGCAAGCAGCGCCCAGCTAAATTGAAAGTTACCACACAGTGAAGCAAGAAAAGTAAAGAAAAAACAAAGAATATGAAGATAGCAAAACAAAGAATCTTCTCTTGTTGATTTTTTTCCAAGGAAAGAATAAAGAGACTTAACAATTAACAAACCACCAATGGGTTGAGCAACTTGGACATGGGAAAGAGAAGAGGATCTAACATTTCCGACATTTTCTTCTCCCAAAAGAGTGGTTAAAAAATAGTAAATCGAGTTTTTTTGTTTTTATCAATAACTAGTATATTGAGATTCCTCCCATCTCATGAGATGAAAACCCTAGAAGTCTCCTTTTCCAGATAAAGAAGGTTGACAGTCCTTTTGATCTTTATTTACTCCATTTTACAAAGCTAGGCATGAACCTTGCCTGTCCTTTGACAATCTTAGCCATAATATCTGAAAGTTGATTTTCACCTAAGGTACAATTGCTTTTCTAAAACGTCCTCCTGTTGTTTTATCTGGAATGGAGCATAGCCTTCTCCATGGAACTTCACGCTCACTAGCAAAAACAAGTTTGCCTTGCTCAAAATTCAAGTCTAGAGAGATTTTTCAATTATAAATACTAATATGGAAGGAATATACCTGACCACAGTTGCAGAAAGACAGCAGCTCAAACTTCCATGAGAAGCTCCAAGTGCAAATGCAAACAACTAGCCTAAAGTAGACTTCTTGTCATCTAGATCCGTCCTATAAATTCAACCCATCTAAGCTAAAAATAAATTTTTCAAAACACATGCATCCAGACTGGCACACCTTAATAGTGTCTCTACGTTACCTAAGAATCAGCTTAAACTACTTTCCAGTGTTTCTCTTCATGATGTCCATGAAACCAAAACATAGCACCAGTTATATGAAAGATATCCAGCCTTGTGTATCCAAAGTGACTCTAAGGATCAACTTCACTCTCTCCAAATGTTCCTCACCAGGCAGTGAAAGAAATATAATAACTACACAAATAGCATGAACGATATCCAAACTTTTGTATACCCTGATAGACATCAAACTTCTCATTAATGAAGCATATGCAATCCTTCTCATGTCCCTTTCTCCTTTCCACTTGAAGAATATTGCTTTCCAGATGGAATAAAATGAATTGCAAGTGATAAACCACAACTTCTTCACCTTTTCTCCAAGGATGAGTGAAAGATAATGCAAACAGAACTTCCTCCCATAGAAACCACAATTGAGGCACTACGAAAAGTTATGCAAAAAGAAATTCCTCCCATAGACACTAGGAAGCAAGTGAGAAATAATACAAGGTTGAATTAAAAGTCTCTGGGTAGAGAAGGGGATTTACTTTGCTATATCTTTCTCTAATGGTGAATAAGTCCTCAAAATAAGATTATTAAACTTCTTGAGAAATTTCCCATTCACCCTCATTTGTTATAATCAAATGCTCATTCAGAATTATCTATTAGAATGTCTGGATTCTCTAGTAGATCTACTCAATATCATAATGTTTGAGACAACCAACATCATGTTTTTGTTCTTCATCTTCTTGGATTTCTCCCCCAAAGTTCATTGACGAAGTTATCATTATTTATTCAAGTCAACTGATCACCAAAAATTACCGAAGTTTCCTATGTTAAGAAATTAAACTAATTAAGGGCATATTTCCATATACCTAATCTTCTTCATGCACATTATAAGTGTGACTCACAAACATGGATGCAGGATGTCCAGTCACTTCCAGACATCCATAGTAATACAATAGTCCTATTTGATCACTTGGCAACCTAAATCTTTGTCTGGATACAGTATACCAACAATGGAAATAACATCCATGGGGACAACACCAGGAACAAAGTTTCCTGTATCTGAGCTTAGCATGTTACTTAGATCCAATAACTAATAATTACGTATTACAATGGCAATAGCCAAGAATTTTATTGATCCATCCATTTCAGAAAAAGAATACAAGAAAATTTCATTGTTGCAAATGTGATGCATCAAAATTCAACTTCAGAGCAATGGAGTTTTTGTTCACTTGTAAGAACAAATCACTAAGAAAAATTATACGGTTTCCAACTAAAATTGGAAAAAAGCAACATTAGTGGAAGCTTCTATGGAGTCAATTGGACTGAGCCTGCTCTTTGGAGGCTCCTCAAACCTACATACAGACAAAGAGAACATGCTCCATCATCCCATAACAAGTCTTACGAGTTCTTGTGATCCTCCATTTCGTTTCTGTGGCTAATATTTATTTGACACTACCAAAGGTTGAACCAGTAAAAGAGAGAAAAAGTTCTGAAGTATGTAGGCTAACCATTTATTTGCATAATCTTTTCAGGACTTCAACCAATATCATACCGACAAGAAAAATAAAAAATAAATACTCTTAAGAACAAGAATGATTACGGAACAATTTCACTTGGAAAGTTTGCAAGTTGCAAACTTCTCCACTCAACAAATAATGCAAATCATCCCAAAAAATTACAGACAAAAGAATTACAAATTTACAATAAAGACGACTGAAATGCACCTTTTTATCTTCACTCGTGACGTACTCATCACGCAAATGACACTATCAACGGTTCTCTTGAGTCGTCTCCAGATGTCCTGCTGAAGTAGGCATAAAGTGCCAATTGTACTGCTCCAAGAATGGTTCCAATCCCATTTGGGACCTGAAAGTCATAGAGTATTTGAAAGATTAACTATAAGAGCATGAAGTAGTAATATGAGTAATACATAACCAAACTTAAAACAAAGCCAAACCAACAAGTGGATTTAAAGGATGCTTACATAAATGAATGGATCATACTTCAACATTCCATAAGCGAAGAAAGACACGCTCATCAAGAAGGTTGAAAGGGAAAGATAAAAAGGCATAAATTCAACGCTCTTTGTCCGTATCACCAAATTCTGGCAAACAAATATTAAAAAAAAGAAATAAATGTGGATGAACAAACAAAAAAACAAATAAATTGAGTCAACACATTAAGCAAACAGCGAAACATTTCCAGCAGAACTGAAGGTTAACATTGCAAGAGTGAAATCAAGAAAGCAACGCCAGATGAATATTTTAAATAAACTTACAATTACAAATAATGGGGAAGCAAACATGGATATGAGAGAAGCAACACTCAAGCATCCAATGAACATCTGCCGCATAGGAGGATCAAACAACCTCAAGCTCACATATGCTACGACCGCAAATACACCAAAAACGGCTAGCAACAATCCTGACATTCTCACCTGCCAGCAAAGTTCAACCAGGAAATTTAGACAACAGCACCGTACTATACCTAAGGGATCAAGGACCAAACTGGAATAACATATGTAGGTAAAGTTAGATATGAAAGATTACCTTTTTTTCTTTATCGGTGTATGCAATGAAGAGAATTACGTAGACTAATTGGAAAACTGCCCCAATCGAATTGACCGTAGCAACCAATATGATACCAGGAGATATAAGGGGCAGTCCATACCAGAGGCAGATCAAGCAGTTCAAGAGGCTATATATGTAGGGCAATCCCGAGAACTGTTCTGTCGATTGGTTTCTCACAATTCTACGAAATGTGGGTCTGATTAAGAAACAGAATTTGCTAACAACGTTAGTAAATGGACGTGCATTTCTTCTTATTTTTCATCATAAATCTTAGAAAAATGAAAAGAAACAGGTGGAACTGAAACTTACATTGGAGACACAAACAACACAAAAGCAAAGAGGTTCCCTGCAATTAACAGAATGGATATTAGGGAACTAGTAAGCTTATCCTGGACATGTAAAAGAAAGAATCTCAAACCACAATAGCAAACAAGAAAATTCAATTATTTTCTTCAATTAACATTTTGTTATTAGGAAGAAGTAATCGGTGGGCAACATGGGTCTTGCTAACCACAAGATGAGTTCAAAGAGAGAGAGAGAGAGAGAGGTGAATGAATAAGTTAGATTCCCAATTAGGTGCTCAACCATGAGAAGCAAAGTCAAGCATATCTTGGCATCCAAATCAACTGAGTAATTTAAGAAGTTAATTTACTTATGTTTCCTCTTCTATCCAAAAGGGTTGATACGAACAGTTGAATATCTAAATTATAACAAATTCCTGCTATATCAATAAAATCAAACCCAGAATCACTTATCATCCTTATAAACAAATCGAAATTCAGTTAAGATTCTCAAATATTATTGGGGAAAGAAACATGGGTTTTCTTCATATTAACTACAAAACATCAAATAAACCAAAATTCAAAGAGCAGATATCAAACATAAACCATTTCAATCTGAAATTAGAGATAGATTAATAGAGAGTACCGGCGACTCCAGCTGCATCGCTGCAAACTGAGTAGGTGGAAAACAATCCGGAAGAAATCATCAATTGATTCAATTGATTCAATTGGCACTGAAAACAGAAACAATTCTGGCTTTAAAACCACAAAATAGTCAAACTGTACAGAAACTCCCTCTCTCTCTGTCTTTCTCTCTCTAAATTTCTGAAACACGTTTAGAAGAAAGAAGAGAAAATTATGGGACTTGTAATATTGGGGATTGGAGCTTTCTCCTCAACCTCTAGACATTGATTTTGTTTTTGAAGCCTCGTTTTAAGAATTAAGACCGCGGAATTAATTGGCAGCTAAATAACCGTCCACTTATATCAATTAATTACTCTTTTTCCTTTTTTTTCTTTCTTTTTTATTTTTTGACGAAGAGATTATCTGGGCTGCCAGTACAGAATATACTGATTTATATATATTTTTTTTTCTTTCTTTTTTATTTTTTTGACGAAGAGATTATCTGGGCTGCCAGTACAGAATATACTGAATTATATGTATCTCAATATACCCTTCCGATTCGCTTGATGATGCTGTGACACCCTAAACCATTAAACAATAGGGGTGGGACTTGGGTTGGGTCAACCCGACCAACCCGAACCCGACCCGATATTTGAGCAAGCATGGACAAAAGTTGTTGGGCATTTGGACAAGTATGGGCATTATTTTGCCAACTCAAAGTTAATTTGGGCAAGCATGGGCAGAAATAATTGACAATCCGAACAACCCGTCCAACCAGAGAAACTTATATATATAGATAAATATATAAAGATTTTAATTAATTTCTAACATGGAAATAATATGGGGCCTGAAAAATATTTTGAATGATAGAAATAGATAAATGTATTAAATTACTAATATGGGGTGGAGGCATTAAGACTCAAAAAGAAAACTTTCCACGTGTCTCATTTTATGTAAATTTAAAAAGATTTTTACTACATAATAACTAAAATTTGAAAGATTGTAAAATTATCTTTAATTTATTTATCACGTGAGCAGATCGATGGTTAGCTTGTTTGTCTTTCGAAACCGTGAAAGAGGTTTTTTTTAATTAAATTTGTTATTTATTAGTTATTATTATATTTTTTTTGTATTAATAAGCTAATCTAATAACCTAAATTTATTGTAACTTGGGCAACCCGAAGAATTCGAGAAACCCGAAGAACCCGAGAAACTCACATGGGCCATGTGTGGGTAGACCCCTTACGGATTTTGTGGGTTCTATGGGCATTCTGGGCATACAGAGGTATAGTGTGGGAATAGCATGTCCAAAGCCTCTAACCCACCCAACCCGCCCGAGTCCCACCCCTATTAAACAATCATTCTCATTTTGATCTTTTTAATTTGAGAGTAATTTTGAATAGCTCGTCATTTCTACCGCATAGTCAATCGATAAGGGCCACTTAATTTTGAGGTCAATAATAATTGATTGAATTTGATGTATGTTTTAATAGGGGCCACCATCTTTTGGTCAACAATAAAAATTTTAGATTTTCTATTGTTTAACACTTTCCTTCTCACTTTACCAATCTAAAGAATTTTAATTTCCATCACCTTATTCAGCATTATAAAACCAAATACATTAAAACTCATTTGACTCAAACATTTCGAAAATTGAATCTCACATTTAGGAATCTTATGTATATGGTATGAAATAAACTCCATTAATAGAAGATTTATTTATTTTTATTTTTTTCACAAAATGAGTTTGGGGAAGGCATTCGGTCATCAAAACATTAAAAAAAATATAACAAAAGAAAGCAAAGCATTGTAGAAAAAACTAAAAGTACAAAATTATTTTAAAAAAAAAATAGTTGTGCATGCTCTATGAGTCCGAACAATACATAGTTATCCTCTCTTTTTTTTCCACAGAAAGGCATTTGTTCGGTTGTTGGCTAGAGTTAGATGTGAGTTGATTTAAAACAAGTTAAAAATATTTTACTTGGTCATGTTAGCCCTTAACATCAGCCCTTAACTTAGGTGGCCCTTATCGGTTGCCTATGCGGTAGATATCACAAGCCTTTTGAATTTACCCCAGTAACTATATTGCTTAAATCACTTTATTTTTAATTTATTCTTATACCTTGTTTTATACTTGCATAAAGATAACCTAAGGCTATTTTTTCCTTTTTTGGATGATCTCTTTCATATTAAATTTTTTTAATCTTAAAACCACAAAGAAAAATCTTTTTATTGATTGAAAAATACAAAAGAAAAAAGTAGTGATTAAAAAAGAATAAGAATTTTTTGTTGATCAAATATATTTTACTGATAAAAAACTTTCCAAACAGAAAAAAAAAAATCATAACTTAACTTTTCACTACTAAAAGTTTTGATGAGGGAAGTTTTAACAACTTCTAAAATTTAAAATTGGGGTGAATTACGACTAAACTTGGGGAGATCCATAATTACCCTTAAATTATTGATCAAAAAAAAAATACTCACCAATTCAAAAAAAAAAAAAAATTGAACTATAGAGAAATATCCTTTTTTTTATGAAGAAAAAAAGGGTAGGGGACTTCCAGACGTAGCTTCCCTACTTGGGCGTAACTATAGTAGCACCTACCCCGCTGGTCATTAAGAGTCATAGTTAAAGTCAGCCCCAACGAAAGCACTAGTAGAAGCTCAGCGGGTAGGCGAAAATAATCTTAAGTTTAAGAATCCCTTGGCGGGAATCGACCCTAAGACCTACCGCCCTCCAAACCATTTCTGGAGTAAGCTAAGAACCACTAGACCACCACTCTCAGTGGTATAGAGAAATATCCTTGGAGGATCTGAAGACAAGATATGGTTCACTATCTTATAGATGATCGTCTCAAATGTATATCCTTGAGGATTCGAAGTATTCTTGCTGATTGCCGAGCTTTAATGGTTACTTAATTTTCAATCAATTTCCATCACCCCATACATGTTTCTCGTGTTGGAAGCATGCATTGTTTGCTCATCATCTTGCTCAATCTGCTTTTGATATTGGAATGGCAGGACCGGTCCCAGTTGTATGCATGCTATTTCATCTATGGACCACACACGTACGATCGTATCCATTGTTAATATTATTTTCTCTAATCGTCCTTGGTACATTTCTCTCCATATATATCCCATGTGGTGAAAATGATATGTTTAATAATGTAGTCTTATTTAGTTTCTGAAAATGTTGGCAAAACATTCATCACATAATACTAGTCGCTATGTATACATGTGTCACTTAATTAACACAGTTGGTATTGTCTGTTGTTATTAATAGTTTAGATCGGGACCATTTCATTAAAAATATATCTTAGAGGATCTTGAATTTGTGTGATGATCTGTTTAACGGAATTTAAAATCATCTGACATGTGACTAATTACTCGACTCTCAAAATGCCTCACACATGGGTATTATTATTTCAGGATGAAAACGAAATCCTATAGGTAGACATAATCTATCATATTGATTTTTTACTTGTAAAGTCTGTCAAGTACTGTCGGATTGAACTTTGAAGTTACGAATAAAAGAAAAAACAAGTATGAACTGAAGTTTTATGAAGGAGATTGTTCAAATGTATAAAGTTTAATAATTCATCTACTGGTAAAACCATTGGATGGTCCTAGAGATTCATAGGGAACAAATCCGAGCAGGGGACCTATGAGAGGGCTACTCCGGGCTAAAGCCCGGCCGGCGTAGATTTGAGAAAAAAAAATTCTTTAATTATGGTTGTGCTTGCTATCGGGAGAATTTTTATGAAAATTCACCCAAAATACTATTGCCTTAATTGGGTAGATAAGTGCAATCATTGCACTAAATTATAGTGGTCCCCCATATAAATTTGTTAAAATAGGTTGTGAATATTTGTAGTCATAAAAATGGCTGCATTTATTCACAGTGGCGGAGCCATCATGTGCCTAGTGGGGGCAGTGGCCCCCACTCAAAATTTGATAAAAATATATATATAGTTTATATACAGTTATTTATAATCTAATTAAAAATAGTTATTCTATATTTTTTAATGGAAAAAAAAACTTTTTAATTAGGGGAATTGATCTAGCCTAAGGTAGGGCTGTAAAATTTGACAAAAACCCTCTTTTTTCATGAAAAATTTTATTTAGTGTTTACTTTCGTCGTATATTGAATCTTGGACCCCGCCGGAGGTGATCGTAAGGCTGATTTTTTGTGAAGATAATCTCCTCACCATGTAAATCTTTCTAATAAAAAATTATATCATTCTAAAACTTTTAACCCAACTAAAAGTTGTTTAAAAATTATTAGAAAAATAAATAACTCAAATTAAAATTTGGATTGGATGATCCAATGACTTTTTTTTTGTCACCATTTAGATCATCCTAAAAGAACACATTATTCTAAAATTTTTAATAAAAGTTGGTTGGAAATTGATTGTTTGATTTAGATTTAAATTTAGATGGGATTAAAAATTTTAGAGCGATATGAATTATGAAAAGGTTATCTAAAGGGTAAGCGGATCTTCTCACAAGAATAAAAATAAAAATCCTTGAATTATCTTCACGTGCTCCCACATGCCGGTGTAAAAGAGGTGTAAATATATGTGGTTGCTAAAGAAAAAAAGTAGCATAGAAATAGAATTTTTCTTTTCTATTTTGACCCCCACTGTGTTAAAATCCTGGACTATTTATTCACACCCTATTTCATCAAATTTATGTGGCCACTACAATTTACTGTAATGATTACACTTATATACCAACAATCAAGGCAAATACAATAGAATTTTGGACGAATTTTTACAAAATTCCCCGGAAACCAAGCGGAGCCTATATATATATAAGAAATATATATGTAAGATCCAAGTGCTTTTTTGTGGTGTGGATGTTCCTCCAATCATGTAGATCATCCTTAACTAAAATCAGTTCACTTTAAAACATCTATCCCCAAGTAGAACTGATTTCTTCAATGTTGATTTCTAATCGAATTTCGATGGAATTAGAAATTTTAGCATGAAATATTTTTTTTATAAGAATGATATGATCTACATGGACTATCCACTCAAATATCTTGTGCCAATTGCTTTAAAGAAGTGGTAAATTTGTCAAAAACATAAAATTTTGTATAGATTCATCTAGACCAAATCCCTTCATCTGACATTTATTTGTTTTTCCTTAGTTATTGGGGCCTAATATTCAACACACTCAGCCCAACAATTTCAGTTAATAGAGCCGACAATACGTTGGCTTGTTGAATATGTATAGTCGACGACACGATTACAAAGTAGTATGTCGGGTATACGTAACCAACATACTATTTTATAAAATTTATACTATCGATTATGTAAAACTGACATATGATTGTACTGATCTAGCAAAAAGTTGTGTTCATTTATTCGTGGCTTAAACTATTGTCTTCAACAAAAATTTTACAGAGATTAAGACCAAATTTTGACTTCATATTAGCTCCACCCAATGTAAACTCCTAGGTCCAACTCTGAATCCGAGGGTTCATCTTAAATTTCAGATTGAGAGAAATCTGAAATATAAAATAAATAAAATAAAGAAAAACTGAGACGAGAGATTTAATGTGGTTCGGTCTGATCTTTGATTTATATCCACGACGAAAAACCACTAGGGCTACATATTATTGATCACTAATAATTCTGAGTTATTGGGATACTTTAGTTTACATGAGCACAATTATGTATGGTGTAGAGAGTACATTTTAAAAAAATTATTTGCCAAAAAACAATAATAAAATACAATTTCCACAATTTAGTTTGATAAGAGCATCCACAGTCATATAAGCTAAAAATGTGTTTTAGCTTTCTCTTATTTAGCCAACAAGACCGAGTTACACAGTGATAGGTTTTTAAAAAAGTTTGAGAAATTATTTAAAAACTGGTTAAAAGGATATAACCGTCATTTTTAAAAAAAAATAAAAATTAAAAACACCAGACGTAGTGGAAGCACTACGTCTGATGCCAGGGACCACGCCTGGCGGTTTTTAATTTTTTTTATAAAATACGGTAAAAAATATCCGTTGGAGTGAATGGACGGTCAAGATTGTATGTGAGAAAGAATGATGGTTGGGATTGAAACTGATTTAAAAAAAAACAAAAAAAA
>MVGT01004347.1:80772-92499 GCA_002174775.1 Macleaya cordata
AAAAAAAAAAAACAATGAGACGTGGTCTTACCTCTACGCTCCATGGGACGTAGTTTCTGCTCCACGCCCCGTAAATCTTTCTCCAGACTCATTTCCAAAAAGCTAATTTTAGCCTATCTGGGACTCTCGTAGGGGGAAATTCTTATTTTCCCCTACCCACTACTCAACTCAAATAAGGTAAAAAGGTATTTTACCGTACCACTGTGGATGCTCTAAATAAAGAAAAAGTGAAAAAGTTATTTAAGAGGTAGTCATAGACTCAATAGTTTGAGACGTGTCACCTGATTGTTTCGGAATAAAACAAAAAGGAAAGGAGTGGATGTGAGAGAGGCCTGGGATCCCTTTTATTTGTTTTTTTTTTTTTTTTTAAGCTAAAACCAAAATAAGAGAATAAAAAAAATCAAGAGTCACGTACAGCGAAAATAATACTGTACAGTGAAAAATTCAAGTATCATTTTGGGTGCCAAAAATCTTGGCAACATCTTATATGATCCTAATTCTTAAATATTGATTATATTTTTGTATTAATTAGAGCATCTCCAATGCAAAAGTCTTATAAGACAATGTTTTATCTACGTGGCATGTCTTATAAGACAATGTCTAATCTACGTGGCAACTAAATCTTCACAATAGACATTGTTGAAAAAAATGCATCTCCAATGCAAATGTCTTGGGATGACTTTTTAACTTATGTGGCACTTAATTTTTGAATGGGTCAAATTTATTTTTGTTTAAAAAGTAACTAAAAATTTTGGAGGGAAAAAAAATTGCTGATGTGCACCGTAAGACATTGTGAAGATGAATGTCTAGAAATAAACATTCTACTTCACAATGTCTAGAATAACTACCGCCACGTCATCATCACATCCTTTCTTCACATTAGCATTGGAGAAGGTTTTTTAAAGAGAATGTCGATTTATCTTACGTGGCAGTCTTATTTTACCACATTCACATTAGCATTGGAGATGCTCTTAGAAGGGATCCCGGGAGGCCGTAACCCTAGGATTTCGTGAATTACTACGTGTGACATGTGTCACGAAAGAGGATAATTTAAGATCTAATTGTTTGTGAGGATATTTTTCTCACTGTGAAAATCATTATGTTAAAAAATCAGTCCATTTTAAGATTTACAATCTCCTCAAATCAACTCTTACAAATAAATAAATTTTAGACATTTTTTGAACTGTTGATTTTCAATCACAAAATGATGAAATTACAGGTTTTACACTTCATTGATTTTCAATGAGGATTATCTGCATGAGAGGAGAACTTGAAACACGGATATTATCTATATAATAAATGGTATATTAAATGCGATTAATCAAGTGATACCTATGAAACACGGATATTGCGAGGAGACATGTACACGCACTTGACACGAGTTTTATTTTCTTAATTTTTCAATTAATAACAAGATAGAATATGGATATGATGTTGGATGCTCTTAGAGAAGTATCCCTGCTTCATAAAAGAATACTAACAATAAAATAAACCAGACAATGTAATGGGGTCCACAAAAGATAAACCACATGGTTACTTGGTTAGCCTTTTGGACCTTTCAGAGAGCGGAATTGCTTTGACCGTAGGATTTCAAAATATATTTTCAGTTGTAAGTTGAAAACGCATGTTGCACGTTTAGGTTTATAAATTTATTGCTGCAGATTTGATAACGTTTGGTGGATTTCCAGCTCAGCATGGTCCTACCATCTACTAAACTCTTTATTAGTTTGTCCACGTCTTAATAATTTCTCATTATTTCTTGAAAACAGATAGACATGATGAGATATTATTATCTTTCTTGTTTTATTTTTTATTTTTATTCCCTCGACAAGGTTGGACCACAAATACCCTTGCAAATGGATTGGCGTGATATTTGCGAGTCATGTCAATGACTAAGGGATCAATTCATCCCCAGCACTGGGTACTTAACTCCCTGCTCCATAATAGAGAAAGAAAACTGAGACAGCGAGCGAAGGTGAAAGGTATAAAGGAAGGGGATGAAAATATTGGGTACTTTCATATGATTGCAAATGCAAGAAGAAGAACAAACTCCATCGTGCAGATAAATATAGGGGAAACAGTGATTGAAGATCAGAAACAGATTAAAGATATTTTTCGCAATCATTTCATTGAGTTGTTCTCGGATAAAACAACCTGGAGGCCAAGACTAGATAATATTAAGCTGAAGAGAATCTCTGCTGAAGAAGCAATCTGGTTGGAAAGAAAATTTGAAGAAGAGGAAGTTTTTTTTTTTTGATATCCTTGATGTCCGGGCCAGCTTGCGCGCACCTCGACTAATCCACGGGGCCCTGTGGAGGAAGCGGCCGCTTAAGAATCCCCCCAGTGGCCTTGAGGGGATTCGAAGTGGTGACCTATGAAGAGGAAGTTTTCAATTCACTTAAATCTCTTGGGAGAAATAAAGCCCCGGGACCCGATTTACAACTGAATTCTTCTTAGCTGTTTGGCAAGTGATAAAAGGAGAGGTAATGGAGGTAATTCATGAATTTTGGGAAGAAGAGAGATTAGATTGGAGATTGAATTTGTCTATATTAGCCTTATACCAAAGAAAGTGGGTGTTAAAACTCCAAAAGACTACAGGCCCATCAGTCTAGTAGGAGGTTTCTACAAAATACTCTCTAGAATGCTCTCAGACAGGCTCAAAACAGTAATGCATAAAATTATTTCACAATTTCAGGGAGCATTTGTCAACGGGAGACAAATTTTAGACGGAGTACTTGTGGCAAATGAATGTGTGGATTCTAGGTTCAAATCAAAGGAACCAGGAATCATTTGTAAGGTGGATATTGAGAAAGCCTATGACCATGTCAACTGGAACGTAGTTGTTCATCTTTTGGACCTCTGTGGTTTTGGCGAAAAATGGAGGAACTGGATATATTGGTGCATGTCTTCAGTTCAACATTCAATCTACATTAACGGGGAGACAACTGAAAAATTTAAAGCCCAGAGAGGAATAAGACAAGGGGACCCTTTGTCTCCTTTCTTGTTCCTATTAGTAGCTGAGGTGCTACCCCTTTTCATGGAAAAAGCGGTGCAGAAGGGATGGATAGATGGTTTTAAAGTGGGTGCACAAAGTTTAGAAATAACACATCTTCAATTCGCAGACGATGTGATCTTCTTCTTGGGAGCCAACACTGAACATGTAATTGCCCTCAAAGCCATTCTTATTTTGTTTGAAGCTTGTACAGGTCTTAGGATAAATATGGAGAAGTCTACAATCTCTGCAGTGGGAGAAAATATCTCAACCGAGACTTTTACTAGCATACTGGGATGTTCTGTGGCGCACCTTCCCCTCCATTATTTGGGACTACCTATTGGTGCTGTGGCAAATTCCATAAAATTGTGGCAGCCAGTCATTGAGAAGATGGAGAAGAAACTGAGCTTGTGGAAACGAAAATTCCTCTCCAAAGGCGGAAGGGTGGTACTCATTAAAAGCACCTTATCTAATCTCCCCATTTACTACCTATCTTTGTTTCCTCTTCCTAAGATGGTGGAGAAGAAGATGGTTTGAATTATGAGAAATTTCTTATGGGGTACCTCGACAAAGAAAAGGAAAATTTGTTGGGTTGATTGGGGGAAGATTACCAAGCCTAAGAGAAAAGGAGGATTAGGCATAAGAGAGCTCTCAAAAACAAACTCTGCACTTTTATCCAAATGGGTATGGAGATACTGTACTGAAAAACAGGCTCTTTGGAGGAAGGTTATAGAGGCAAAGTATGGAGATAAACTAGGGAATCTGCTACCTTCCGACACCAAAACTCCTTATGGGACAAGAGTATGGAGACATATCTTGAAGCAAAAATAGGTCGTGATTGATAATTCTGAAATCAAAGTCAGAAATGGAAGCTCCATACTCTTTTGGAAGGATAAATGGATTGGAGATTCGACTCTTATGGATAAATTTCCTCAACTGTACAAGATTTCGAAGTCTAAGACGGCAACAATTGCTGAAGTGGTGACTGATAGCAGCGGCTTAGACTTCGACTTCAGACGAGTTCTTAATGGCGATGAGAGAAGGCTGCTGATACAACTGATTGAGGTTTTAGATCAAGCTATACCATTACAGCAGGGTGAAGATAACATCTCCTGTAAATTTGCGAAAGGTATTAGGTTTTCAGCAAAAGATTGTTATCTAACTCTGGCCGAAGATGGAGATGAGGAATGGGAAGATAAACTCTTTTGGAAGAAAGAGATACCCTCTAAAGCCTCCTTTGCAGTTTGGTGTGCAGCAAGAGATGCGATTCCCACTATTGATAATCTTCGAAGAAGAGGAATAATTTTCATCAATAGATGCTTCCTCTACAACAAAGTTGAAGAGTCGGTGAAACACTTACTACTGCATTGTCCAACCTCATATGCTGTTTGGAATTATTTTCTCAAGTTGGTGAATTTAAATTGGGTCCAAGGTAATGACATTGCAGGAGTTTTGAAAGCTTGGGAAAACTGTACAATTCGAGGCAAAGCTAAGCAGATTTGGAAGATGATACCTCACGCTATCTGGTGGACATTATGGTTGAGTCGAAATGATATTGCTTCTGAATCCAAAGAGATCACGTTAGATTACTTAATTTGTAATGTTAAAAGTTTTATTTTCTTGTGGGGTTTGAGGAGGGATATCTTCAAAGGTTATTGTTTTTCTGATCTGTTGATAAGATGGGAGGCCATTATGTCTATGTAAGACTTCCACTGTAACTCTTGATTCTGTACTCTATTTTCTTTTTCCTTAATAAGATCTTAACCTTTCCCTCATCAAAAAATTCATCCCAGCACTCTGTGTAGGTTTGGTGTGACTTGCACCATCAAAGACAACAATCTAAAAGTTAATTTAATTTTTATGAGGATGATTTATTTAAGAGGAAGGATATATGGCCCCTCCTATATGGCCCAATGTTCACCGCTCCATCGGAGCCTTTTATTTTGTTGTGCTATAGGGTTAGATTTTCGCTGACGTGGTGAGCATCTTTTGACTTTTGAATCAGCCTTGGCTTGGCTAAAAGAAAGATTTGAATTGTCAAATCATCTGACAACCCATTTACTCCACCAACGCACCCTCCCTCTTCATCTCTTTAGCTTTTTTTTTCTCCAAAATGAAGAGGAGAACTGGATTTGTTCACCGGAGCTTTTGCTTCACCAGACTTCGCTGACTGAGTTCTCGCACGAGCTGTACGGTACATGAAGGTACTTTACCCCTTTCTCTCTCCTCACTTTCTTCTTTCTTTTTCTATGATTTTACTTTGTTTGTAACCCTAAATCAGATCTAGAAATCCAATACTCTTCTTCTTCTTCTCTAAATCAATTTGTTTACTTGCTTTGTTAAAACCTAGATCTGTTGAAGAAAGTCGTATTCGGTACCTTTATTTTTATTTTTATTTTTTTGTAAAACCATAAAATATTTCCTCATCTATAAATTAGGAGTTTTTTTTATTTTCATCTGTAACCCCCTAATCTGTATGTAGAGAGCTAGATATATAGAGATACCCATTATTTTTTTTTGAAATTATTTGCTCACAGGAGATTTTTTTTTTAAGTAAGTAAATGACCATGAAGTTTTTCTGTTTTTTTTTTTGGAAATTATTTGTTCACTATTATCAGCTCTATAAATTTTATTTTTTTCTGTAAATTCCGCCATTATCAGTAGAAATTCTTACTTCTTTTTTTTTTAATCTGTAAATTCCACCATTATCAGTATATCTATAATGCAATCTACTGCTATAATGCACCATATTACTTTTTTCTGCTATTTGATTGCTAGCTAGGTTATTAACCTACTATAATGCAACCTACTGCTATAATTTAACCTATCTTTGAGGATAAGATCTCTATGATGTGTGTTTTGCTATAATATGATGGTGCATGATTGCTTACCATGAAAGTGTGTTTTTGGTCTCTCACCAAAGAGAGTAAGAAGTGTAGGTTTTAATGTTAGAAAGTGGGCATTTGCCTTGATCTTCTTAATAATCTCATTTTTGACATGTTGAACATATTAGACGGTGTGGATCGTCGAATTTGGTTTAAGAATTAAGTGTGAGGCTTTAATTGGCTCTCTTTTTCTTATATGTTTAATCTCATACACCTTATGCTTGAAATTCATGTTCACAATATCATAATGATGAGGCTCGATATGATTGATGTGCTTATACCACGTTTTGTGTTTAAAGCTTTAACATCGTGAGTGCAGAGGCAGGTTACTTCATTTTACTTGTTTATTAATTTCGAGTAGTTAGTAGTAGGGGTGGGACTCGGGCGGGTTGGGCGGGTTAGAGGCTTTGGACATGCCACGCCCACACTATACCTCCGTGTGCCCAGAATGCCCATAGAACCCACAAAATCTGGAAGGAGTCTACCCACGCATGGCCCGTGTAAATTTCTCGGGTTCTTCGGGTTTCTCGGGTTCTTCGGGTTGCCCAAGTTTCAATAAATTTAGGTGATTAGTTGAACTTATTAATACAAAAAATAATAACAAATAGATAACAAATTTAATTAAATAAAATATCCTTCATGGTTTCAAAAGATAAACAAGCTAGCAATTGATCTGCTCACGTAATAAATAAATTAAAGATGATTTTAAAATCTTTCGAGTTTTATTTATTAAGTGACAAAAATCTTTTTGACTTTACATAAAATGAGGCACGGGAAATTTATTTATTTTTTTTGGTCTTAATACCTCCACTCTATATTGGTAATTCAATATATTTATCTATTTCTATCTTTCAAAATATTTTCACATGTTAGAAATTAATTAAAATTTTATAATTTATTTATATAAATAAGTTTCTCGGGTTGGGCGGGTTGTCCAGATTGACAATTATTTCTGCCCACGCTTGCCCAAATTCAACTTTGGGTTGGCAAAATGATGCCCATAATTGCCCAAATGCCCAACAACCTTTGCCCATGCTTGCCCAAATACCGGGTCGGGTTCGGGTTGGTCGGGTTGACCCAACCCAAGTCCCACCCCTAGTTAGTAGCCTTGTTTTTCATGTTTTAACTGCTTTGATAGCTTTAGGTTGAAATCGAATAAACTTTACAATAAGCTACCTTCGGGCTTTCGGGCCCGTTCTCTTGTGATGGGCCCAATGGGCCTATCCTTAGTTTGGGCCTTAGGGCCCATCTCTCCTCTTTTGTAGGCCTCAGTGCGTACGCTCTTCCTTTTGGGCTCAAAGCCCTTCTTATGGATGTGGGCCCAAAGGCCCACCCCTTTTGGTGGACCCATCGCTCCAACTCTCTCTCGCGGGCACATAGCTCGTTTCATCTTTCAGGCCATAAGAGCCTTATCCTTTCACTTGGATCTAAGGATCCATGTCTCTCCCTATCGAACCTAAAAGTTTGATGGATCGCCAAACCCTAAAAACAAATAATAATAGAGTTTAAGATCTCTAGTTTAATTCCCCTCTAGGGTTAGGGCTTGGTGCTTTAGATTCCTAAGTTGCATTAGCCTAGGGTTTCGTGTTATTTTCGAGAGGACTTAGGGTTTCACATGAGCTGAAATTCCTATTTTACTCTCACCTTTGTTTTAAATGTTTTGAAGTTTTGAAAGAAGATGTTTTTCAAAATTCATCTCATTTAGCTTAGGATTTTATGCATATAGGGTCAAGATTATCCTAAACAGATTAGGGATCTTTAGAAACCCTCGTGCAACATTAGAGCTTAGGGCATGCATACATCGTGTCCTATCGGCGCTCACTTTTCTTCTCGGGCACACGGGCATGGTGTGATCCCTTTTCTCGGGCACGCCCTATATTGGATGTGATCCCGTCGTGAGACTCACACCTATGGGTGTTATGAGTCTGTCTTTTCTCTGGGCACGTCTCGTATCGGAAGTGATCCCTCTCCGGGCACGTGTCTTGATCACGTGACGCCTCTTGAGGTTCACATCTACGGATGCTATGAACCCTTTCGTCTTTTGGGCATATCTTATGTTGGATGTGATCCCGTTGTGAGATTCACACCTAAGGGTGTTATGAATCTGCTTTTCCTCTGGGCACGTCTCTTATCAGACGTGTTCTCTTTTCGGGCACGTGTTCTGATCACGTGATCCCTCTTGAGGTTCACATCTATGGATGCTATGAACCCTCCTCTTCTTTTGGGCATCCGACTATCGCGCATGATTCCTCTCGGGCACGTTTTATGTTGAGCGTGATCCCTGTTTTCTTCGGACACATGTATACAACACGTGTCCCTATTTTGGCATATGTCTAAGGACATATTCGCCCCTTTTGTGAGAATCGCGTTCAAGGACGTGACTTCTCTGTTTTGGCGACACACATATACAACGTGTGAATCACCTAAGTTTCGTGTTCAAGAACATGACTCTCTCTTCAGCGCACGTGGCATACCGCACGTGATCGCTTCAGTGTATAGTGTATACAGCACCATGTCACATGCTTGAGTGTACGTGTACATGTTACACGTATCACACTCTTTGCTTGTGCGTGGATATAAAGCACATCCACGTCACCTTGCTTTTTGCACACGAGCGTACTGATGGCGCGTGTTGCTTTCTTTTGTTGCATTCAACCAGATGAGTGCATGCATTTTTTTCGCCCTAGAACTACTTATTCTGACACGTAGATTTAGGGGGGCTTATTCTTTATTCATTTATTTATTTATTTAGTGCAGTTGTTGTTTATATATAGCATTGCTTAGTTTTAATCATTTATCCCCTGAAAACTTTTATTAATCACAAAGTAGAGGCCGTCCTTATGGACGGGCGGTTGTTGGGTGCCTAACACCTTCCCAACCCGTACCTTGATCCCCTTATCCATTTCTCTGACCGCAGACCTTCATTTGGACTACCGCCATGGTTTTTCTTGAAAAACTAGTTTTAGGGTGATTTTCCAAAATCTTGGGTCCTGATTCCCATAAATCAGGTGGCGACTCCATAGCCTTATCACATTCATTCACCCCCGCGTGGGCGAATCCTATTTCGTGTTGCCCACGTGTTCATTCTCTCCCTTCTTCGGAGGTAGAGAGTGAGTGCGCTGGGAGGTGCTGGATTCTGGCTTCACAGTCTGGAGACTCCACTGGGGATTCTAAAGGGATCAGACTCGAAAGGCGATTAAATTTTTTTAGGGAATAAATGATTATACACTTCTCGGGCATGCACACACACACTGCACACACCCATTCATTTGCATTTGCATTTCATATTCTTTGTAATCCTATAGGAAATAAAACTTGTGGTAGCAGTAGGTCTCGTCCCGACTGGGTGGTCATATGGGAATAATGACCGAAACTCCACACCCTCCGCCTTGTACTAACGACCAGTCTTCAGACTGCGAGGTATCTCTTGCCGAGGTAACCCAAGCATTTATCCCAAATACAAAGTCTATTTAAGCCGAGCATGCATATAGTGGTGATAGATGTATCCCTAGGAGTAACCCAAAGGATTGCATTCATGCCACATAATTTTTGAGGCATAATTCACAATAGTAGATTTGTGATACTAACTATTTTTCTCTGTGTTTGCAAAAATTAAAAACAAAAAAAAATCTTTTTGCTAGGGGCACATGTTTGAGAGTCCTTCTTCATAGATTCACTCTCTTTGAACCCCTGAAAACTCTTCTCTTTTAAGAGCACGAAACATAAAAACTTAGAGGGGCGTCCAAGGGCTCTTCTTTCTAGATTAGCCCTCATCACCATCCTCAAAGTGATAGTTTATGTAAGAGCAGAAAATGAAAAGAGGAAGAAAAGAGAATGAAATACTCATGAAGGGTTCTTCTTCCTAGATTGACCCTCTCAACCCTCTTCCAAAAAAAAGAAAAGCTCGTTCAAGAGCAAAATAAGAAGAAAAAGAAATAATCATCTTAATTAAGAGATGGAAGGGTTCATCTTTCTAGATTTGCCCACCCACCTCCCTCAAACCATTCAGCTCATTCAGGAGAAAAAGATGAATATTCTTTAAGAGAATTGTCTAGAGGATTCTTCTGCTATAGAATTACTTTTTTAAGTTCCTCAAAAATTTAATGCTCGACTAGGAGCAAAATATTACACGACCACTGTGTGAATTTTATTTCAAAATTGGTCTGAGACTTCAAAGAACAAAGGGTCAGTTCTTACACTCTCTCAATTTTAAAAATGAACCCTGTGGGTCGAACATGTGCGTCAGATGCATGTGTCCATGTTTCCAAAAATGAATTTAAAAAATGAACCCTGTGGGTCGAACACGTTCTCCAGATGCACATGTCCATTTTTTAAAAAAATATTTAAAAAAAATGTACCTTGTGGGTCGCACACGTGCGTCAGATACATGTGCCCAGTTTCCAAAAAAATAAATTTAAAAAATAAACCCTGTGGGTCGAACACGTTCTCCAGATGCACGTGTCCATTTTTTAAAAAAATATTTTAAAAAAATGTTCCCTGTGGGTCACACACATGCATCAGATGCATATGTCCAGTTTCCAAAAAAATGAATTTTAAAAATGAACCCCGTGGGACGAACACGTTCTCCAAATGCACGTGTCCATTTTCCAAAAAAATTTCAAAAATGTACCCCGTGGGTCGCACACGTGCGTCAGATGCATGTGTCCAATTTCCAAAAAATAAATTTTAAAAATGAACCCCATCGGTCGTACATGTGCGTCCGATGTCCCGTGTCCAATTTCAAAAAATGAATTTTAAAAATATGAATTTTAAAAATGTACCCCGTGGGTCACACACATGCGTCAGATGCATGTTCTAGTTTCTAAAAAATGAATTTCAAAAATGTACCCCGTGGGTCGTACACGTGCGTTAGATGTGCTGTGTCTAATTTCAAAAAGAACCTCGTAGGTCGCACACGTGCTACAGATATGCACGTGTCCAATTTCAAAAATGTACCTCCTAGGTCGCATACGTGCTCCAGAGGCATGTGTCCATTTTCTAACAACATTTCAAAAATGTACCTCGTAGGTCGCACTGTGCTCCAGATATGCACATGTCCAATTTTAAAAATGTACCTCCTAGGTCGCATACGTGCTCCAGATGCATGTGTCCATTTTCCAACAACATTTCAAAAATGTACCTCGTAGGTCGCATCGTGCTCTAGATATGCACGTGTCCAATTTTAAAAAAAATGTACCTCGTAGGTCGCACATGTGCTCCAGATATGCACGTGTCCAATTTCCAAAACCATTTAAAAAATGTACCTCGTAGGTCGCATACATGCGTCAGATGCATGTGTCTAGTTTCCAAAAACCAATTTAAAAAAAATCCACCCCATGGGTCGCATTCATGTGCCAGGTGTACACGTGCCCAATTTCATGAAAAGGAATTTCAAAAAATGTACCCTCTTGGTCGTATAGATGCACAAAATTTTGCCCTGCCCATTTTTAAAAATTGAATTTCAAAAAAGGTACCTTCCAGGTCACACACGTGTAAAAATATGCACGTGTCTATTTGTCTCTAAGGGGGCATGTGAGCTGAGATTCACCTAATATTAAACTCCATTTTGGGGTCATGTGAGCCAATTAAGACCCATATGAAATTTGTTCAAGAAAGAATCAGATGACCTTATTGGCCTACCGAAAGTTACTTAGGCCAACAAAAGGTAATCGATCGGCCAGAGATTACCATCTCTGCCACTAAGAGGTTGACTTTGTAACTGACGATAATGACGGAAAAGAGGAGGAACAATCACGTGAAAGCTGCGTAGGTATGCACCAGGTCGATATGACCTTCACACCCATCTCCTTGTTTGTTCAGTTAATGATAATATTATTGTCAGTACTAACC
>MVGT01004347.1:101325-172079 GCA_002174775.1 Macleaya cordata
AGTTGAGAAATTATGCAGTCTTCAAAAATATTCAACTAATTCAAGAAGAGCAACGGGAGTTTCAGAAGACTCGAAGTGGCAGATCAAGCTTGCACATCATCAGAAAATTCTCCTAAAAGACATTTTCAAATAGGATCAGAGGCTGACAAATGCTGGTCAACTCAAGATAAACTACGCATAAGGTAAGTTGTTCAACCTTGAAACAAGGGGCAACGAACACCGATAGAGATTCCAAAAGAGAGGCCTTCTTTGATAGCCAGTTATCCTGAAAAAGAACCTAAATGAAAAATCCTTACCGCTAGTACCCAATTTTGAGCATAAGCCTTTTATTCTTATCTAAAAAGTCAAATCTCTCTCCCAACCTAAAAAAAAAAGTTCAAATGAAAAAAAAACCAAAATTCAAGCAAGGGGCAAAAGTTTCCCCCCATTTCAAATTCAAATGTCAAAATCTATTCAAAAGTAACAAAAGTCCGAAACCAGGGGCATAATCAACCCCTAGATAGTCAAAATCCTTCAAATTCAAATCCAAGGGGCAGAAAGAAACCCTCAGGAAGTTAAAAAGTTGAGAAGTCAATGAGTCAAATGTCTTAGGAGAGAGATGTTATTGCATGATGTAATGCCATTGTATTTATCCTGGTTGTACCCAAAGGGTATTATTGTAAATCAATATTTATTAATATAAATATCCACTCTAACCCAGATTAGGGTTAAGTGAGCCATAATACGTTAACATGGTATCAAGAGCTTTCTTCTGATCCCTCAACCCTAGCTGCACCACTTTCTACTCAAATCAAGTGATCATTTTTTTTTCTCCGCAATGGCTTCTTCATCGGCATCTTCTTCCACTACTACGCCTGTTATTCCTTCGTCATCACTAGTCCCTCTCTTCTCCAATCTCAATCATCCCATTGTCAACAAATTAGATCGCAACAATTATTTATTGTGGCACAATCAAATGGTGCCCATTCTCAAATCACACAAGCCCTACAAACATGTTGATAAAGACTTCCTCATTCCTCTTACAACTATCTCTGATCCCACAACCACCAACCCTATACCAAATCCTGCATTTGATGAATGGGAGAGTGCTGATCTCTTTTTACTTGGTTGGTTACTCGACACTTTAACAGATCCTGTGCATACTCAAGTCATCGGTCTTCGAACATGCCGTGAAGTCTGGCTTGCCTTAGAGAAATCCTTTGCAAATCAAAATGCTGCCCGAGTTCTACAAATCAAAGGATAACTTCAAAAAATTCAAAAAGGAAATCAGAGTATCGTCGACTACTTAAGTCAGATCAAATCAATGGCTGACTCCCTTGCTGCTGCCGATAACAAGATCCCTGATATGGATCTTGTTCTTTATGTTCTCCATGTGAAAGTCTAAATTCACCCTACAGTTAATGAACTTAACCGTATGTCAATGTGACTATGGTTAAGGATCACACTATCACCTAATTAAAAATTACTAAGGCGATAAGAGTACAACAAAAATCTCTAACAAGAGTATTGACTTATTCGATTCTTAATATGCGGAATTAAGAACAAGAATCGAATATTTCAATCTCATAACAAGTATGGAAATATGCACAAGAGANGAACCGAGACTCACTAGACTCTAACTCAAGTTACATTGACCATCTTGAGTTTACCTTTGACACGAAATTCGACAAACATAAAACATGGACCTTTCACCATGGATTGGGTCCAGATTATGAACCTTTCAACACATCAATCCTCACTCGCCCTCCTTTACCTACATTCCATGAGTTATATGCTCTTTTGCTTACACAAGAGAATCGACTACAACTCCTTCAGCAACAACATCCTGAAACTACACAGACCTCAGCCTTTCTTGCTGGCCCTTCTTCGCAACAACAATAACATCGTCAATCTAACCAGCAACGTCAACAGCTCTACCACTCCTCTCAGCGATCAGGCCATGGTGGATATCAAGGCCGCAGTGGATATCATGGTCATGGTGGTCGTGGGGGTCATCCTGGACGTGGAGGAAGAGGTGGACGAGGGCGTCCTATGTATCCTTCCTACCCAATGTACTACTCTAATCCTATGATGCCCTCTCATCAGCCATCTATATTAGGTGCCCCTCCATCCTCGTATGACTTCTACAACAACCGTCCGACTTGTCAACTGTGTGGCAAAGTTGGCCATGTTGCTGCCTCCTGCCACCACCGGTTTAATCACGCGGTTTAGCCACATGATCTGCCCCAAAACTTTGCTACCATGCAGCTTCAGGCCTCTCTATTTGATCAGCATTGGTACGCTGATACTGGCGCTACTAATCATATGACATCTGATCCCTCTCTCCTCACCAACCGCACTGAATACACTGGCTTCGATCAGGTTCTAGTCGGTAACGGTATGCTTCTCCCCATTACTGCTACTAGTAACGTCACACTATGTACACCAACTAGTGTTCTACCCTTATCCAATGTTTTTCATGTTCCCCATCTCTCTAAAAATCTTATCTTTGTGGCTCAATTAAGTCGTGATAATAACTACTCTTGTACATTTGATTGTAATGGTTTTTTGATCCAGGATCGACGCACGGGGAAACTAGTTCTCAAAGAACTGAGTAGAGGAGGCCTGTATTCCATTCCCAATCATGCACCAACTAATTCTTCCATTCAACCTTCTGCCTTTTCAACTGTTCGCTGTTCTGCTTCTACATGGCACAAAAGATTGGGTCATCCCAATAATTGTACCTTAAGTACCTTAGTATCTAATAAGTGCATTAATCTCAGTTCTTCAATTCATAAATTAGGATTATGTGATCATTGTGTGTCTGCCAAGCATCATCGAATGCCTTTTGTCTCTTCTGATTATCAATCTAATAAAATAATCTCTTTAGTTCACTCAGACTTGTGGGGTCCTGCACCAACTACATCTAAAAGTGGTTTTAAATATTTTCTCTTGCTTGTGGATAACTACTCTAGATATTCTTGGATTTATTTTCTTCATACAAGATACCAAGTTGATGCCTCTTTTCTTCATTTTAAATCAACAGTTGAAAATAGATTTTCATCAAAAATACAAATACTTCAAACTAATGATGGTGGAGAATACATTGGTCATCCCTTACGAGACTTTTTGAACAATAATGGGATTCATCACCAGTTTTCTTGTCCTCACACACCTGAACAAAATGGTCTAGCTGAGTGAAAACTTAGACATATTGTTGAAACCGACTTAGCATTATTGTTCCACAGTAATCTCCCACTTACTTATTGGCCCGAAGCTTTTTCTACTGCAGTTTATCTAATCAATCGCCTACCAACCACTGTTTTAAAAGGCCAAACACCCTTTCAAAAAGCTTTTTCCCGCCCACCTGACTATGATTTTTTACGAGTGTTTGGTTGTCGTTGTTACCCATACTTAGTACCCTATTGTAAACATAAATTTGATCCCAAATCAAAACCCTGCATTTTTATAGGGTACAGTGAATCCCATAAGGGCTATAAATGTTTTGACCCCACCACCAACCGTGTTTACATATCCTGCCATGTGTTATTTGATGAAAATCTATTTCCTACTCTTCTCAACTCGTCCACCAATCGATCCTCAACCCCATCCCAGTCTCCAGTCTCCATCATGTTAATGTGGTCGAACTCTGCTTTTCCAGCATCCTCTCTTTCAAACCCCCACCCAACTACCTCCTCACAACTTACTCCTATATTGACCCCGCCGGCAGTTGCTCAAACATCATCAAACAGTATGCTCAGTACTCCCACGTCTACTTCGTCACCCTCTCCAGAATCTACATCACCTCCAACTCAATCCTCTCCTTCTCCTTCTACCGTTCCTGCATCTCAATCACAGTCACCTTCAACACAATAGCAGCCTTCAACTTCGTCCTCTGCGCACTCGGTTGAACCCTTGCCTCCTCCTGCTCAACACCATATGATCACATGTACAAGGGATGGTACACGAATGCCACGGGTAATTCCTTCTCTCCTTGCTACAAAATATCCCATTTCAATATGTTTCTTAACCCAACAACAGGCTATACCACCAGAACCTACTACATATATTGTTGCCTCTAAAGACCGTAACTGGCTGGTTGCAATGATTGATGAATTCAATGCCCTACTTCGCAACCAAACGTGGTCTTTAGTACCCAAACAACCTCACATGAATGTCATTGGTTGTAAATGGGTCTATCGGATTAAACAAAAATCCAATGGATCCATAGATCGGTACAAAGCTCGCTTGTTGCCAAAAGTTACAAACAACAACATGGACTTGATTACGATGAGACTTTTAGTCCTGTTGTAAAGCCAGTAGCTATTCGTCTTGTACTTAGTATTGCCATTACCTCCAACTGGCCAATTCGTCAACTAGATGTTAAAAATGCTTTTTTGCAATGGACATCTTACTGAAGATGTATACATGCTCCAGCCCCCAGGTTTTGTAGACAAAGCTTTTCCTCAACATGTTTGCAAACTGCATAAATCCTTATATGGATTAAAACAGGCACCAAGAGCCTGGTTTACTCGGTTCACATCTTTTCTACAAGAATTTGGATTTCACTCTTCCAAATCTGATTACTCATTATTTGTCTGTCATTCATCTCATGGTATTATTGCCTTGCTTCTCTATGTTGATGATATAATTTTAACTGGGTCTGACAACACTGGAATTACATCTTTACTCACTGTGCTTTGTACCCAGTTTGCTATGTCTGACTTAGGAGATCTAAATTACTTTTTGGGAATAGAAGCCACCCGAACTCTAGCTGGTTTACTTCTAACTCAAAACAAATATACTATTGATCTTCTTAATCGGGTTGATTTACTACAGTCGAAACCTATTTCCACTCCTATGGCCTCTGGTCATAAAATCTCTTCTTCCACTGGTTTACCATTTTATGACATTACCTTGTATCGCAGTTTTGTTGGGGCTCTGCAATACCTTACTATGACTAGACCTGATATCACCTTTTCGGTCAATCAAGTCAGTCAATTTATGCACACACCCACATATGTGCATTTCTCGGCCGTCAAGCGTATACTACGATATTTAAAGGGTACTCTTGGTAAAGGACTATATTTTTCTACGAATTCTACGTCTCAGTTGACAGCTTTTTCAGATGCAAATTGGGGTGGCAATCCTGATGATGCTCGATCCACTACTGGCAGTTGTATTTTTCTTGGCCAAAATCTTATCTCATGGTCCTCCAAGAAACAACCCACTGTTTCAAAATCGAGCACCGAGGCGGAATACCGTGCTATGGCTCTAACAGCCGCTGACATAATTTGGATCCAATTTCTTCTTGCTGATTTAGGTGTATACTTGAAGGCTGCTCCAAAGATTTATTGCGATAATGTCAGTGCCACATACATGGCAGTTAATCCCATTCAACATTCTCGCACGAAGCATGTCCACATTAATTATCATTTCGTTCGAGAACGGGTTGCTCGAAAAGCCTTGCAGATTCGATACATCCCTACTCGTTATCAGCTTGCTAATATTCTCACTAAAAGTTTACTCAAATCCAAGCACTCTGAGTTGTGCTCCAAGCTATCGCTTTCGTCTTCCGCGCGTTCAGCTTGAGGGGGGCTGTTATAGCATGATGTAATGCCATTGTATTTATCCTGGTTGTACCCAAAGGGTATTATTGTAAATCAATATTTATTAATATAAATATCCACTCTAACCCTGATTAGGGTTAAGTGAGCCATAATACGTTAACAAGAGATACCCTTGAAAGCCAAAAGTTAAAAAGTCAAAATTTGGACCTTAACCATCCATACTAGCCTATCATATGTCCCGTTATCACCTACAAAAGCCCTCTCTGAATCTTGTGAGCAACGAACGCCCTGAGTTGAGAGGAAGAGCGATGGATCCTTCAAAAAATGAAGAAGATAAAAAAGTCAAAAATAGAAAATGTAGTATGAAAAATAAAGACTTGAGAAAATTTGATCAGTATTTGTCGGATCTCGAACTCAATAAGGAGAATATCGAGCACAAAGAGACAAATCAAGGGGCAACAGAAGGCTATGCATTTAAAAGGGAATTAAAAGCAACAGAGGTTGTCCCCAACCAAGAAGGTGGTGAGGTCAGATACCTATCCGTAAGCAAGGGTCAACCTAATCCTGATAAGGTCAAAAAGGGAAAGTCTAAGAGAAATGTGATCTGCCTTGAAATATTCCAAAGCATGGTAATGGTACCTTCACTTGAAGTTAACTGAAGCTTTTTAGGTGAAGTATTCATCTAATTTTTCTAAATTGCAAGCTTTGTATAGTTTGTCGGTATTTCCATACCTTCTTTTTAAGAATAAAATCGCTTTTGTTTTTTAAAATAAAAAAATTTAAAATGTAAAAATGCACATTCCTAGATCCATAAATGGTTTTGCAGGATGCCAAGGAATCGAGCCTCGTTTCATGTTATTTGACTCGTTGCTGCATTACGAGCATGGGAGGCTCAGAAAAATCATATGGCAAAGCTCGTAGAAAGGATGAAGGGGCAAAGCCAGTCAAGAGTGAGGTTATCCTCAAAGAATGAATTCTCCCCGACAAAGATCTTCAACCTATTGCTCATAGAAAAAGTACAAAGAATGGCTGCAAGGAATCTCAAGCATAAAGAAGCATCCGGGATAAGAAAAAGTTCTTAAACAAATCTCCTACTCGCAAAATGCAAAAGAAGGGAGAAGTTGCAGAACAAATGTAGAAAGGGAGCAGATTCTCCAAGTCAACAGAAGGGCGGAACCTCCAAGGAGCAGAACATTAAAGTCAAAAGTCCATCAAGGTTCAAAGGACAAAATTTTGAACAAAGCCAAAGCAAAAGGAAAATTCGGATATCAAGAGTCAAGGCCGGTCAACCTCAGCGTCAAATCAAGTCAAAATTAGCAGGAAGCCTTCAAACATATCAAGGCCAAGAAATTAAGTCAAAAGCATTCAAATTGGCCAAGGCCAAGAAAATCAAGTTAAAATCAATATGAAGCAATCGACGAGTAAAGTCAAGTCAAAATGCAAAGGTCAAGGCCAAGTAAGGAAGCAGTCAACTACTCACGTCAAGTCGAGAAAACAAGACTGAAGTGTTGATAAAAGTGAGTGGTGTAAAAACCCTAGCAATGCGCTCAGATCCCAAGATGATGCACGAGCGAGAGCAATCCCCTCATCATCTGGGTATTTAAAAAAAAACTGATAAAATAGAATTTTCAAAAAGAAAAATGATCTAGTTTTCAAAACATCTCTCAGACCATGTAGAATCCAGTAAAACGCCAAAGAATTGCGGACCACTTTATGCCACACCAGAGCAGGCAGAAGCATGCAGGTCCAACGACTGTCCGATCAAGGTCGGCGGTACCGCATAAACCTTCATTCAATTATAAGGGTCGAACTAGCTCAGAAGCAGACCGGCGAAATTCGTGCCCGACTTCAGCTGACTACGAATGGTTGGCCGAATTCATGACCTAGATCATTGGACTTTAGAATTGACCATTCGATTGGTGCGCAAAAATCAGGCATCGTCGGCCTCGTCATTCGTCCGCAAGCGGTCTTTGACGAGGAGGGGCATCTGTAGACGCCAAATTTTCGCACACCAGTGAAAAATACCCATTTTAATCGTGCCCCAATTTGCGTGCCAAATCCTATAAAAATTGGCTTAACATGACCAAGCGAACCTAATTTCATCCCTCCAAAATTCGGTTCAAAGCCGGGTTAAGAATCAAACCAAAATCAAAGGAATCTCAAATTTGGGGTAGAATAGGTCTAGTGGAGAACCGTTATGTGTCCTTTTGGTTCTAGGTCATTAGGTGGGGCCATGTGTCATCTCTTGATTGGCCATTACAAATAAAATTTTCTTTTTAAAGTGGTGTGACCATTGACCAAAAATAGTTTTATCTGGATTTCTTTTTAAAAGTAAAAGGGTTTTAAAGGATGTGGGACCCATTTTATAAAAACAAAGCATTTTATTTTGAATAAAAATCAGATTTTGGTTTGTAAAATAAAAAGAATTACAAGTGATGGGGACCACAAATCAGTCACATACGTGGGTTGTTTTGGTAAAAAATGTTTTTTTTAAAAAGATATAAAGAAATAAAGTTTACTGATGTGGCAGTCAAAACCCCACACTTAGTGTGCGGTTTTGACTAATTTTGAACAAAACCGCACATTAAATGTGCAGTTTGGACTGCATGTGACGTGGCAGCCTTAGTCCCTGTCCATTTTTAACCCACTTTTATGCGTGGGTCACATTCACCCACACGTGACCTACGCATTTTTTTCCTGTTTTAGCCAAATTTGCAAACAAGTCCCTATTTTGTCTTTTTCTAAAATTATTTCTCAGCCCTTGCTTTTCAAAAAACCCCCTCCCAGATCTTATCTCTCCACATCAGACAAGCAATTGCTAGCCATACATTCTAAAGAGATAAGAAGAAATCTTTAGGTTTTGTTCACCTACTGGATACTTGTCCAAAAAGTGGTGGAACACTAGGATTAGCCAATCCTAAGGGCACATGTGTCCTTCTAGAACCTAGGGTTTTTCTATATATAGTTAAGGCTAGACATTTTTGGAAGGGGAGAGAAATTGGAGGGTTTACTATCTTTAGCTTTGGTTAGAGAATTTTCTTTTTCTTCTCTCTGGTTTTTGGGTTTTCTTTCTTCTTCAAAAAAAATAGACTTTATCTGAGAGTGTTTAGTTTTGGAAGAAAGAAGAATAGAGAGGGTGACATTTTTGGTTGGGTGAGGAAGAGTTCTTTCTATTTTGGGAGGGAGTCTTTATGGTTTAGAATGTCATCTAGCCATTTTTGGTGAGAGAAAGGTGTAGACAAGAATTCCAGGATGTGATTTTCTTTGATTTTGATTCTCATTCAGTAAAGAAGAAGAGGAATTTTAATTTGAGAGGAGAAATCTCCACCATCCATTCCAATCAAAGGAGAGCTCTCATACATGCATCTTGGGATTTATGCTTGCTAGGTAAAATTTATTCATCTGAGCACTTGTATTTTATGTTTAAAATATGTAAATTATGAGATGATGCATGTGATCATGTATGTGATGATGTATGTGATGATGTAGTATATGTTGATGAAATCATGATGTAATGAAGGATTTAATGTTAAGATGAAATTTGTGCATGATCTTGATGATAAATTGGTGTAAATACTAATTTGATGTTTATGTTATATTATTTAGCATGAAATACATAGATGTAGATTTTTATATGAGATGATATTTTTACATGCATGTATGTATGTGGCATATGGACCATGTTTAAATAGATGTAAATCTTAGCTTTAAATGCTTTTATGACAAATGCTCCATAAACATGATATATGGAAAATATGGATGGAATATGTGATGATGTGGTCTCTTTTGATTTTACATGAAACATGGTGTGTTTCTTTTAATATGAGAATAAATATTATCATATTGTCATATATGAAATAATGTGAGCATATCATTGATGATAATATCATGTGGGTGAAATTTTCCATATGCTTTTGCATTCTTATCTCATAAAAAGAGAGCTAATGAAGCTTAGATTGATGATGATTTCATGTTATTTCCCTTGATCTCCATGCTTTTTAGATGAATTGTGGCATAATAAGCATTATGAACGGTTTGGATCGTGTAAATTCATTTTGGTTTTAAAGATTGAAGCTATTGTTGCTCTCTTTTTACTAATGCATGAATGTAGAGTTTAGATCCTTATTATTGAGAAAGAAATCTCCATGATGTGATTTTTGCCATTATATGTTGGTATCTTCTTGATTAGCATGAAATTTGTTGAGAAGCATGTCTTTAGTCTCTCATTAAAAGAGGGCAAAAAGTGAATGGTTTAATGTTAATAAGTTAGCATTTGCCTTGATCTTCATGATGATCACATAGATTGCGACATGATGAACATGATGAACGGTTTGGATCGTTTAAATTCATCTTAGATTTAAAGATTGAAGCTATTTTTGCTCTCTTTTTTTATTGATGCATGAATATATGATTTGGGCCCATATCTTTGAGGATGAGATCTCCATGATATGTGTTTTGCTATAATATGATGGTGCATGATTGCTTACCATGAAAGTGTATTTTTGGTCTCTCACCAAAGAGAGTAAGAAGTGTAGGTTTTAATGTTAGAAAGTGGGCATTTGCCTTGATCTTCTTAATAATCTCATGCTTTTTGACATGTTGAACATATTAGACGGTGTGGATCGTCGAATTTGGTTTAAGAATTAAGTTTGAGGCTTTAATTGGCTCTCTTTTTCTTATATGTTTAATCTCATGCACCTTATGCTTGAAATTTATGTTCACAATATCATAATGATGAGGCTCGATATGATTGATGTGCTTACACCACGTTTTGTGTTTAAAGCTTTAACATCGTGAACGCGGAGGCACGTTACTTCATTTTACTTGTTTATTAATTTCGAGTAGTTAATAGCCTTGTTTTTCATGTTTTAACTGCTTTGATAGCTTTAGGTTGAAATCGAATTAACTTTGCAATAAGCTACCTTCGGGCTTTCGGGCCCGTTCTCTTGTGATGGGCCCAATGGGCCTATCCTTAGTTTGGGCCTTAGGGCCCATCACTCCTCTTTTGTAGGCCTTAGTGCTTACGCTCTTCCTTTTGGGCTCAAAGCCCTTCTTATGGATGTGGGCCCAAAGGCCCACCCCTTTTGTTGGACCCATCGCTTCAACTCTCTCGCGGGCACATAGCTCGTTTCATCTTTCAGGCCATAAGAGCCTTATCCTTTCACTTGGATCTAAGGATCCATGTCTCTCCCTATCGAACCTAAGAGTTCGATGGATCGCCAAACCCTAAAAATAAATAATAATAGAGTTTAAGATCTCTAGTTTAATTCCCCTCTAGGGTTAGGGCTTGGTGCTTTAGATTCCTAGGTTACATTAGCCTAGGGTTTCGTGTTATTTTCGAGAGGACTTAGGGTTTCACATGAGCTAAAATTCCTATTTTACTTTCACCTTTGTTTTAAATCTTTTGAAGTTTTGAAAGAAGACGTTTTTCAAAATTCATCTCATTTAGCTTAGGATTTTATGCATATAGGGTCAAGATTATCCTAAAATAGATTAGGGATCTTTAGAAACCCTCGTGCGACATTAGAGCGTTGGGCATGCATACATCGCGTCCTATCGACGCTCACTTTTCTTCTCGGGCATACGGGCATGGTGTGATCCCTTTTCTCGGGCATGTCCTATATTGGATGTGATCCCGTCGTGAGACTCACACCTATGGGTGTTATGAGTCTGTCTTTTCTCTGGGCACGTCTCGTATCGGACGTGATCCCTCTCCGGGCATGTGTCCTGATCACGTGATCCCTCTTGAGGATCACATCTACGGATGTTATGAACCCTTTCGTCTTTTGGGCATATCTTATGTTGGATGTGATCCCGTTGTGAGATTCACACCTAAGGGTGTTATGAATCTGCTTTTCCTCTGGGCACGTCTCTTATCAGACGTGATCCCTTTTTGGGCACCTGTTCTGATCACGTGATCCCTCTTGAGGTTCACATCTATGGATGCTATGAACCCTTCTCTTCTTTTGGGCATGCGACTATCGCGCATGATTCCTCTCGGGCATGTTTTATGTTGAGCGTGATCCCTGTTTTCTTCGGACACGTGTATACAACACGTGATTCTATTTTGGCATATGTCTAAGGACATATTCGCCCCTTTTGTGAGAATCGCGTTCAAGGACGTGACTTCTCTGTTTTGGCGACACACGTATACAATGTGTGAATCGCCTAAGTTTCGTGTTTAAGGACATGACTCTCTCTTCGGCGCACGTGGCATATTGCACGTGATCGCTTCAGTGTATGGTGTATACAGCACCATGTCACATTTTTAAGTGTACTTGTACATGTTATACGTATCACACCCTTTGCTTGTGCGTGGATATAGAGCACATCCACGTCACCTTGCTTTTTGCACATGAACCTACTGATGGCGCGTGTCACTTTCTTTTGCTGCATTCAGCCAGATGAGTGTATGCATTTTTTCGCCCCAGAACTACTTATCCTGACATGTAAATTTAGGGGGGCTTATTCTTTATTCATTTATTTATTTATTTAGTGTAGTTGTTGTTTATATATAGCATTTCTTAGTTTTAATCATTTATCCCCTGAAAACTTTTAATCGCAAAGTAGAGGCTGTCCTTACGGACGGGCGGTTGTTGGGTGCCTAACACCTTCCCAACCTGTACCTTGATCCCCTTATCCATTTCTCTGACCGTAGACCTTCATTTGGACTATCGCCATGGTTTTTCTTGAAAAACTAGTTTTAGGGTGATTTTCCAAAATCTTGGGTCATGATTCCCATAAATCAGGTGGCGACTCCATACCCTTATCACATTCATTCACCCCCGCGTGGGCGAATCCTATTTCGCGTTGCCTACGTGTTCATTCTCTCTCTTCTTCAGAGGTAGAGAGTGAGTGCGCTGGGAGGTGCTGGATTCCGGCTCCACAACACCTATAGTTAATGATTACTTTGAATTATATAGAGGTCATAGCTGTGCAAATTTTAGTTTTGGACTAAATAGACTCATATATTATTTGGTGGACTAAATGGAATCAAATAAACTCATGTTGGATGTTTTATATGTTCCCCCTAGCTAATATATATACGTATCCCCGATAATCTTTGATTAGTACAGCAAGGGTTGCACACGGTTCGACTTAGTTGGGTCTTTCAGCTAAATCATTATTGTTTTAAGAAGATCAAACTCACATCAAAATCATGACGGTTTTTTCTTTGTAGGAATTAAAATCCCACCATTGGTTTATCAAATTTTTTTGGGCTTTTTCGATTTTTTGCAATGCATATCATCATCGCCGAAAATCAACTTATTATAATCTTGTAACGATTGAAAATCAACACTGAGCCATCCATTTTACCGATAAATTGCGATCAATGGTTAATGGGATTAGAAGTCTTAGACTTAGCTAATTTTTTGGTGAAGATGATTTATATGGTGAAGAGAACATCATCATCCAAAATTAGCTCTTTGACATCTCCATGTAGGCCCCTACAACCCACTATGATTTATAATTACGATAAATTACGATCTTGCCTCTATAATACTATAGTACGTAGATGGTTTTATCTTGATCTTGATTTTTATTTTTTTTTTATTTTCATATTGGATTAACTCTTGATCTTGATGAGATTACAAATTTTTGGATGGGCTGATTTTTTGTGATGATGATCTACATGGTTAAGAGAAAATCTTTACCTAAAATTATGCATTTGAATGTGCATATATTAATAAGACATGTCAATATTTATTAATGAATTATATTTGAAATAAACATTAAGATGCATATTTATCAATGTATATGAATATATATCATATATATTTAATGGTTTTTTTGGTTTATTTTCGGTTTGGTACCTCTTTGTGTTTTTGGTTTTTAAAAACATGAAGCCAAAACCAATACCATAAATATTAGTTTTTTCAGTTTTTTGGTATTTTAGTTTTTTGGTCTATCAATTCTTCGGCTTTTTATTCCATTCAGATGAGTTCGGAGTCTTTGAACTGCGCTAAAAAGGAAATCGTGTGCAGCCCTAGTACTATTACAATACAGCTAGTTTTAAAATGAGAGTGGATCAGAGTACATTGGTTAGGAGTATGATCTCGTTTGTCTGCTGACTTAGTCTCATCTTTCTCACTTCTCTTCTGACGTGCCTCTTAGATTTCCTGATCATGAAGTCGCGCACACTCCACAACCTTAGAGAACGTATCAAAACTTGGTTGCCCAATGATGTGCCTAGAGATCTGCCGATTCAATCCTCTTAGGAACTTATGTATCTTACTCTGCTCAGTCGAAATAAGACCCGATGCCTACAAAGCTAGCCTGGAGAATTCCCTCTCATACTCAACCACTGTCTGGTTTTCTTTCTGTCGCAAGACTTGGAAATCCTTTTCCATTGCCATATGTGCACTCTGAGGAAAATACTGGTCAAAGAACATCACCTAAAACTATTGTCAAGTTAGGGTGGTAGTAGGGCTGCACAAGGTTCGGTTTGGTTGGATTTTTTGTCAAACCCATAGCCAAATAATTAATTAATTTAGGAGGACCAAAACTATACCAAACCATGATGGGTTTTTTTTTTCTAAATTTTGAATTTTTTTAGGGGTTTTCGGTTTCTTCAACGGACAAATCATTCAAAACTAAAGTTTAACTACATTAAAAAAAAATTAACATATAACATTTATCAATTGATCATTTAAACTTAAACTAAAACATGACATAATTAGAGTACTTGCATTATAAAAAATTAAAGTTAGTTCAAACTTAAAAAAAAACTGATAATAACTAAATATTTATTTAAATTTAAAACATGAAAAAAAATGTCCAAGTGTTCAACCATCTTAAGTAATTATTAATTCTCTATCTTTTTTTGTGATAATTATTCAATTTAATATGAGAAGATCATCCTTACCAAAAATTATATCAATCAAAAATAATTACAAGGCAATTTATAGGCCATCCATTTTAATTATTACTTTTAAATTAAATTTTAATAGGGTTAAAATTTTTGGTACGATATGATTAGGGACGAAGTCATAAATTTTTTTAAGGAGAAAACTACAAAGCACAAAAAATTTCTTTGGTGTGCCTAAAAGTTTGTGGGATACGTGTTAAGAAATGAGTTGGTCAAATTCTAATTTTACAAAAAACTAAGGCACAATATACTAAAATCTTAATAATTGGTGGGGCACTCAATTTCCTCATAAGTATTAGATGTTGGAGTTTAAATTTTGTTGGTGGGCCACACTCTCTAACAACGTGCAAGATAGCTCGTCCCCGAATATGATTTATTTTTATTTTTTTATGAAGATACATGGTGAAGTCTGTAAAGAGTTCATCTTCATATCTTAGATATCTCTATATGGATCCCAACATATTTTCCATTGCAATATAGTGGCAATTTTAATAATGGTATGTCCACAATTGAATTTTTTCGCAATTAAAATAATAATTATACAAAATAATTAATATATTATAAATAAATTAATAAATATATATAAATTTGAGAACACACATCACACATATGTATTGCCTCATATAAGATACAAATTGACATACATACATTGACTTATGAAATTGTGATTATATTAAGAGCCAGGCTCCTTAATTCATATTTTCATAAGTTAGCATGCATATTTATACATAATAATGTATGTGTATACTATATAGGTATATGCGCGAGTTTTTTTTATGATTTTTTTGGTTTGGTCTTTCAGTTCAGTGTTTTTTGTACGGTTTCGATGTTTTTGGTTTTTTGAAAATATGAAACCAAAACCAGACTATAAATATCGGTTTTTGCGGTTTTTCGGCTTTTCGGGTTTTGGGTTTTTTGGTTTTACGGTTTGTCGGTATTTTTTTCGGTTCGGACTGGTTCAGACCGGATTTAAAACCGCACGATGTGCAGCCCTAGGTGGTAGTATCCAGATGCTGGGAACGAGACTCCTACCAATCCAGAGCATTATCCACGAGCTGAAAAGCTGCAAACCTCTGCTTATACTCTTCTGGACACTCCAAAGTTCTAAACATATTCTCCAACTCCTTGATCCACTGATGAGCTACTAATGGATCTGTAGAACCCCCAAAAGTTCGTGGCTTCAAACTCAAGAAGTGTTTATGTAACTCAAGCTACGTAGGTGCTCCTACCCGTACCACTGGTGGTTGTGGCACTTGAATCGGAGCTAGTGCCACTAGACCCCTAGCACCCAAACGTGCATCCAGCCTGGCATCTACAACTGCCCTTACTGACTCCGTGATCAACTGTCGTAATATCATCCACTCCGGCATCTGAGGGTTGACACCTTCTGCCTTGTTCTGACCCGAATCTTGCCCAATCTCTCTCTGTTGTGGTGGTGGAGAAACCTCGATATGTGTTGCATTCACCTCTTCAGTAGGAATATCAGCATTATTCCCCCGAGCACCTAAACTTTCACACCAACCACCCCTACCTCTCGCTCTCCTCCCAGACATGATTCTGAGATACACGAGAAATGAAAATTTGAAGTAGAACTAAAGTTTAGTGCTATCCAAGCCAAACAACAAGCAACAAACAAACAACTCATTCAGGTGCATTCTTAGTTTGTGCCTAACGTGTCACAAACAAACATCATAACTCAACACAACTCCATCTAAGACTTTGAACCTGAGGCTCTAATACCAACTGTAATGCTCCACCCTCACATTTTAGGTCTGTAACCCCTTACTTTGTGAGAATTAGGCATTCTGGCGGAACCATTAACAACCTGTAGCTCTAGGGTGTACGCGCTACACCAAGTTGAACAAGAAGCTTGTACTCACATTCAAGACATAAGTAAAATAAAGCTAAAGTAAACTTTATTAACTTGAATGATAAGCTGTTCAAACAAATGGATAAATAAATAATCCCAAAGAATAATGGACTAAACAATGTCCAAACCAAACTAAACATAAATCAAAGAATATCCTATGTCTTCACGGAACTCAGGGAAGTCTCCGAAGACTTATTCCTGACTAACATGATCACCGTCTCTACCGATGATTCACCTGTTGGCCTGGACCTATAAAATAATGGTGCTAGGTCAAAACTTAGCCAACAAGTTCACTAGTTCCCTTGGCTTAGACTTGGGTAAACCATATACTTCACATGTATAAGTGTATTAACATAGTGCATAGATAGTAAAGAAGGTTAAGTAAACCAAATATAGGAAGATAAGAGATTCACAAGATTCACGGCTGTTGTGTTTTATGGTCTTCAGTTAAGTTTAGATTCTCACAACAAGTGGTGTTCTCTACTTACTACCCACGTTTCACCCGTCCCTGAAGTTCACTTGAGACACTAGCCGTGCGCTACGTGAATCCGATGAACAACTTCAAAATTCGTTCTTTAAACACTAGTAACCCTAACAGTGTTACTTACATGACAAGTGATTCCATAGACCTCACTTGGCAATTCCGTAGACCTCGCTTAGAAGGGTAGGACCAGGCCTATACAGGATCTAAATTATGTTTGCATACAAGACAAACAAGTTGTTTAACTACACATCAAGTTTATAGAGGTTTCATACATCTTACATATGCTAACACGAGTTTATTAGCATGTAAGTAGTTAACAAAGAGTCTAAGTATGCATTTGGTACTCATAAATACATAACTTCATAAGCATGCATGTTATTCTTCATAATAACACCTAAGCAAGATACTATCATCAAAACGTATAACATAAACATGAATTCCATTTAAAAAGGTCCCCCAGTATCGATACCGACCCAGATGGTATCGATACCAATTTGGTTGGTATCGATACCGACCTCTATAGTAACATCAGACGTGGCTGGTATCGATATCTGCCATGGTAGGTATCGATACCACCTGAGTCTAGTATGGATACTGGCACCACCTGTCGAACAGGTTCCTGCTCTATGGGTATCGATAACCCCTGGGTTTCTTCGCGATTTTGAGTTTTGTTCTTCATCAAAACTCTGTGGAAACTTGGTTTTCATCCCTTCTAACATTATAGAAACATATATGCATCATATATACACAGATTCCATACATTCTAACCATTAGAAAACATATACACATCATATGATTATAGATTTCATGCATTCATTCATTGAGAAATCATGTAAATAATATATAAACCTAGTTTTCATGCATGAATTTATTGAGAAAGTATCAAAGCAACGTAGGAAACCTAAGTCTTCACCAAAGGAGCAAGTTACTACTTGCCTTAGTTCGAATACACCTCTTAAACGCAAGAAAGAAGAAGAGAAACCCTGCACTTGAAGCCTGCACCCTCTTCTCTCACACACACGATCCTTCTTCGATCAAGTCTTCAAGAAAACTCAGAGTTCTTCCTTAAGAACTCTTCCTTCTAGCCCTCGCCGAACTCCCTCCTACTCTCCCTCTCTCTTCAAATCGATGGACGCATAAATGATTAGGATTTAAGGTTAGTTTATATATTAAATATAAACCCTGTCCATCCTAAACACTAATGGAGTGCTCTTATAAAAAAATGGGTTACCCCACAAAATTAGTAACTCTTAGGGAAAATGGGTATTACAATTTTAGTTCGAGCAAGAGTAAGGACGAAGTGCGACACGGCTAAATGAAGCCACGTGGAGCCGTCAAGCCATTTGAGCCGAAAGCTAATTTTTATGCTTCATTCTCTCTCCTCACCGACGCCACTTGGCTTGGGTTATTTGAACGACTCGGCTTAAGGTAGAGCCCCTTTAAAGAGTAGAATAGATATATGTATGGGTGTTTTTACCCATACGTTGCTTGTTGTTGAGTTGGCAAACTATGTTAAGACATTGTGTGTATATGTGTTTTTGGGTTAAAAAAACACAATAACAAAATATAACAACATTGTCCTTAAAAACTTGGAAAATTTAAGCCCTCCTCATTAAATCGGTAAAAACTATTGTTAGGAACCTTAACCCCAACTAGTATGATTGATAGCAATATAAAAAATAAGAACAAGAAAGAAGAGAAATTCACCCATACAATATTGTTGAGAAAAATTCAAAATCGAGAAAACCTCTTAAACTGCGAAAATCCACTATAATCAGATAATTTTGTAGTACAACGACACGTGTATTGTTTGTTGTCGTCAAAAGTAGGGGTGTAAAAAATATCCAGAAGCCCAAGATCTGATCCGAGTCTGAAGTGTCCATGGGTGCCCGAAGCCCGTTACAGGCTGGCCAGGCCCGGCCCGACCCATTTAATTTGGTTGGCGGACATTGGATTTAACATATTGCCCACTACCCGGCCTGATAGCCTAGCCTGATTAACTAATTCCCAATTCATTTTTTCATTATAATTAATTTCAATCTATATCTCTTTTTATATTATTAACTTTTGAAGTGTGGGAGACAAGGAGACAATTGACAAGAGTTGGAGACATGCCAAATCTTGGACCCTTCCCAAAAGTCTCTCCCCTTTTTTTTTTCCTCTTTCTTTTTTCGATCAAATTTCTCTGTAAGTTTCTATCCCTCTTTTTTCTCTTTCTCTTTCCTCTTTTTATATTCTCTTGTTTTCTTTACGCTGATCTGAGCCCTTTCCTCTCATCCCTATCTCTTTCTTTCTTGTTAATTTGATAGGATTTCTCTATCCCTCTCTCATGGTGGTGATGGTGCATCGATGGTGGTTGTGAGTTGCGACGATGATGGTGATGAGGTGTAAAAATAAAAGATACTTTTGTAGGCAGATAAAATGAAATGAGAACCGCCTTTCTTTGATACTGGCTCGAGGCCCGACCCAGTTTGGCCCAAAAAAATATCGGGCTTTGGGCGGGTCATGAGCGTTATAATGTTATGAAATGCCTGCCCCGCCCGACCCGATGAGCTTTATCGAACATAAATTTTTCTGCTCTGCTCTGCCCGGCCCAGCCCGACCAGGCCCGAAGTAGGCCTGTGGGCGCCCAGCCCGACCCGATTTACACCCTTAGTCAAAATTAATGGCTTTTGACTAAAAGAAATGTTGGTGTTAGTTTTTTCACTAACGTTTTCTTCTTACAAACCCTTTTGCTTAATTCTCCCTTTTAAAAGAGAGAAATTCTACTTCCACCCAATTTTTTTTATTTAATGCCTATTTTATATTAAAAAGACACATTCTTTATATTGTAATATAGTCCCATATAGGCTACATTTTGATGATGATTATATCATCACCATGTAGATCATAATCACAAAAATTCGTAACACTCTAAAACTTTTAGCACCCATAACTTTAAATGGGGTTTTTTTTTTAAAAAGAAGTGATTTTTATTTAGGATGACGTGCATGCATGGAGAGAAAATCATCTTTAAAAAATAAGTCCTTAGATAATCTCCATGTGGGTCCATAATCCAATGTAAGAGGGGTGTAAAAAAAAGAAAAAGTGTTGTGGAAGTAGATTTTCCCTTAAAAAAATATGTGGGGATGGGTGCCCAAATGGGGTCGACGGGATGCGAAAATGAAGACCGCAGAATTGGGGCTTCAGAGTTGCGTCTTTCCCGCCATTTTTTTGCAAAAAGCTTTTGTCTCCCACCCTCTCTCTCTCTTCATGGGTGAAATTTATTAGGGTTTCTTTTTCTCCATTTCTAGCTGGTCCTGAAGCAAAACAGAAACAGAAAAGGAGGAAGAGGAAATGGGGATTCAAGGTCTTCTACCTCTACTGAAGTCCATCATGGTTCCTTTCCACATAAAGGACCTACGTGGCTGTTGCGTAGCCGTCGATACCTATTCTTGGCTCCACAAAGGAGCCTTATCCTGCAGCAAGGAGCTCTGCAAGGGCGAACCCACTTCCAGGTCAAATCAATTTCCTTTATCATTGCCCTCATTTTCTGTGGAAATATCCTTCCTAAATTGAAGATAGAATTTCCCCAAATTCATACTCAAATGTAGAATCTTTAGGTCGATTTCATCATCTCCCTTGAAAAAGAAATTAGGGTTTTAGTTGATGAGGTTAAATAAAATGCTTTGTCTTTTTGCAATTTGACGGGTTCTGGATTTATTTGCGTATGACAAGTTGTGTTCTTTAGGTTTTGGGAAAAATGGATGTTGCAGCGTCTGGGTTAACTTTTGAAATTTTGGGCCTTCAATAGTTGATCACAAACTGTTCCATTGACAATTCAAAATGACTTTTTTGATCTGATAAATGATTTTTTTTTTAACTGAAAAGGCCCAAATATACTAAAAGGAGGAACAATTAATAAACTTTCCTTTTATCTGGTTATGCTTTGACGAGGTTTAAACTGTTTCTTCGAATTCAAAATCTGAAATCTTAATTGAGCTTTCCCATTTCAAATGTCCACCATATTCAAACTCGTTAACTTGGATTCCATTTGCCAGTCGGCATTCCGTGTGGCAGCAAAAACCCATGATTAATACCAAGAAAATTGTATGAGTTCTAATGGTGGGTTTAAGTGTTTAACCACGAGTAGCATACAACCATGTAAAATTAGCTCCAAATTGAATATCCTGAATGAGGTCTATGTTAACTCTAACCCAAGCGCTTGTAGACTAGAATCCTACATGACACCTGTTATATCTAATTTGAGATCAAATATACTTTGAGTCAGAAGTATGAAATATGTAAATGATGTTTTAGTCTAATGTGATCATTATCTTTAATTGAAAACAAGCACCTTATATTAGGTAATCTTCATTAAATAGACTAATAGACAATTAACTCCTGTTAAACAAGAGTCATCAGGAAACTTTTCCTTTATGAGTTATGGCTAAAAGTGCTGTCCATTCAAGGCTACACATGGGTGTCTATTAAGTTGGTGGAATTGTGAACTGCCTGAATTATCCATAGCTAGCATGGAATATAGAAACTTGTTCAGTCACGAGTGCTGATAAAAGTGCGAGAGACTGACCTCCAGAAACCTGGCACATCGAACCTTTGATTTATATTAAACTATTAAAGTAATGTAATAATACACAAATGGAAATTAAAAATATTCGAGTAAATTAGGTTTTGTTTGAGAAGTATGTCACATAAAGCAGAGAGAATTTCTGACATGGAGAATTCTTTGAGAATTGAGCACCCTTTTTACGTACAGTTCTGCGGTTTCTTGCCTTCCAAGTTCTACTTCTTCATAGTAAAAAGTAAAAACAATATTAATTGCAACAAGGAAAATAGCTAGTTCACCGTAGTTCTTCCTAAGAAAAATAGAGATGAGTGAAAAAAATCAACATCAAAGAAAGTTCTTGTAAATATTTGAACTTTATTAGTAGTAGAAAAGGGGCATGGAATTGCATAAAGATGAAGGCATATGCACAACAAAGAGTTTAAGCAAAGCATCACTCAAAAGTAACTCGGTTAATCTATAATCTGTAGAAAGTGAGTCTTGTTTATGTGATTCGCGAGGGGTAGCATAAGTTAACAGTCCTGGATTCTGTTTCTAACATCTCAAATACTCATGAACGTGTAGGCATATCGTCTACTGCATGCATAGAGTGAATTTGCTTCGGCACCATGGTGTCAAGCCTATTCTTGTATTTGATGGAGGGCTTCTACCAATGAAGAGTGAACAGGAGGCCAAGCGCTCTAGGTAATGCTTTCTTTTCTTATTTTTAAAAGTTTTAACTTCTACATGTCATATTTCAGGTCTCATATTGTTCCATACGAAATTCTTTTTATTTATTTATTTATTTTTAGATTGATTAAGAGGTCATGTGAAAGGCAAAGGCCAACAAGAATCTACAATTTTTGTTTTTTGTGTTTTTTCTGATGTGTTGCCTTTTCTCTTGATAACCTGTATTCTTGTTTCCATACAAAAGTCTTGCTTGTCTGATTTGTCAGTTCTCTCATCATTATATTACAGTGCAAAATGTAACAAAATGAAGCATTTTCTGTTTCTGTTCCTTCCATCATTTCGTTCATTCATTTCTCTACCTGGCAAATAACTTCTTCTGCGAAATCTTATGAACAATTGTGTTCACCTCAGTGCTTAATTTGGTAATGTAATTTTTCATTTTTGGTCAAATATGTTACATTCCCTACATGCCCTACATGTCCAAACTCTAAAAAGATTAATTGCTTTGTTTTCGTTGTTAGCTTTATGTTTTGTAATATCTATTACTTGGACCATACCAACCACCAATAAGAAGGTAAGTCCCTTGCGATACTCTGTGTTCTTATAAATAGTCCTTCAAGTCATATCATAAAGATTATTTTGTGTTTGTGAGAGGCCCAAACAACATGCTACGACCTAATCTCTTTTCCTCCACTTTCCTCTTCTATATTTTGCTTTCTTCTTCATTAGATATGAGGTAAACCTCTCCCAGTTATTTTCATAACATTCAATTTATTCCTCAATGTAAAAAACATCCAATCTATCATGGAGGTGAAATCCTTGAAGGCCAAAAGAATATTAAGAAGTTGGTTGTAGGCATTAATTTTACTAAAATGATTGATTGGAGAGTTCGATCCAATGTCCATTCTTCTCGTATTCATTTCTAGGACCTGATTCTCTTTCTTATTTGTTGTGTATTCATCATCTCTGGACAGTGGTAAGTCAGGCTTAGCAACATTTTGTAATATAGGTACATAAACTTGCTTTATCCTAATGGAGTACCTACCACTTTCTTTCATACTATTGAGGAGGATTCAAAATAGGTCTTACTAAGTCCTCATTAGGAGACTGTTTATGGATGAATTCTTTAAATTTAATCATACTGATGCAGGGCGAGGAAGGAGAACCTTGAGCGGGCTATTGAGCATGAGTCAATGGGAAACTCTGCTGCCGCTTATGAGTGCTACCAAAAGGCAGTTGATATCTCACCTTCCATTGCAAATGAACTCATCCAGGTAGGACAAGATTTGGCTTTCACAACATCGTGGGATATTTCTTTTCTTCTTCAGCAGGATTTGATTGTTTCTCTCGATTGATGACCATTTGCTCTTGCATTTCTAGTCCTCGTGTATAATATCTTATTGTATTCTTCTACTTGCATGTCAAAGGTTTTAAAGCAGGAAAACGTTGATTATGTTGTCGCTCCTTATGAGGCTGATGCTCAAATGACCTTCTTGGCTGTTAGTAAGCATGTTGATGCAGTTATTACTGAGGATTCGGATTTGATTCCATTTGGATGTCCCAGAGTGAGTTAACTTATTTTTGAACTTGAGTTTTATTGCAGATCTCTTCTGGATCTTAGGTGTATTATGTGATTGAATAACAAAAATAATTTTCTCCTGCTATTTGTTCTGTATTCTGATTTCAATTTGTGACTGTTATGTTCGTCATGTTTACAATTAGATTATCTTCAAAATGGACAAATTTGGGCAAGCTGTTCAGTTTCAATATTCCCTGCTACAACAGAATAAGGATCTGAATTTTACTGGATTTACTAAGCAGATGGTTCTTGAGATGTGCATCTTAAGTGGTTGTGACTATCTGCCGTCATTACCAGGAATGGGCCTGAAGAAGGCTCATGCCCTTATTTGCAAGTTCAAAATCTATGAAAAGGTGAGAGTAGTTGCTTGCATAGTTGATGTTATCCACTGCGGAAGTTGACACTACTAAATTGAAGTGCACTTACTGTTCTAAACTGAGGCACTAGGATTTATAATCCCTTTATCTTGTGATCCATATCCAAACCATGTTGTGCTATTGAAAATTTTTCGCCTGTTTGGCTGCAGTTGAAAATGTCCTTTTGAAGGTTAAGATTAGGGATATGCAGACTATTTTGGTATCAGAAGGGAAAAGGAAACCTTTTAAACTGTGGCAGACTTCAAAAAATTTGGGATTTGGTTCAGTTTCAAACCATTTCAAAATTTAGACATTTTCAATCTTGATCAAATTTATCCCAAGTTTAATATAAAGATTAAAATAGCTGATTGAAAGGTCAGTAGGCTTTCATGATTTTCTTTCGGCTTGAACAGGACCTAAAATGATGCTGAAATTGAGATTTTAAACCTTGGAAATAAGGGATGAGGGATACAAAACCCATGGAACTCAGGCTTTTTTTGGTGCATTCTGTAGTTAGTTGTCTTTCGGGGACAACAGTTTTCGCTATTATCTACATGAAGAGCCATCCAAAGAATGTTTTCTTTTCCTTGTCGTCAAGCTAGCCTTTCGAGCGCGGATAAAAATTATACACAATTTGAATAAATTCGAGTAATGCTTTGCAAGGTGCTTCACTGCTTGCAGGTGATTAAGCACTTGAGGTACAATACTGTTTTGGTTCCTCCTCTTTACGAACAATCCTTCAAGAAAGCATTGTGGACTTTTCAGCACCAACGAGTATATGATCCTGTAACTGAAGATATTGTGCATTTATCAGAAATTCACCATGACCTTAGTGAAGATTTAGAATATTTAGGCCCATATCCTTGAAACATAGTTCTTGTTTGTTACTTAGAAAGTGATATTTCACTATATTTCATTCTGACTTTAAGTTGTATCTTAACTGAAAGATACAATGTTACCACGAGATATAGCTAAGGACATAGCTAGAGGTGATCTCGATCCAATCACTAAAACGCCATTCCAGGTATATATTCTTCCTTCTGCTACATGTTACACTTATTTTATGAAATGCATTGTGGTTTCTTTAGAAATGATTCCAAGTTTCCGCTCTGTTTCTTAGTTCTAGCATATAGGAACTGTTTTGTATCAGATAGACCGTTAGGAACATTCTTTGCATTGGTAGACCAAAAATAACAAAAAAAAAAACGAAGCAAAATGTTATTATGAAATAAGAAAGATTTTCCACAATCTGGTTGGGTGGCTGATCTGGGTTTCCAAGTTAAATTAGATTTTGTCTCCTTTTAGTTTTTAGCAGTTACCAATTTTTAATATGGCTTAGTTTCCTCTTTCAGTTAGGATTCTTCATTATAAATAAAGGTTGTGACCAACCATGATAATTAATGAACAGTTAATGAAATTTCTTTATTTGGCTTAATATTTTATTTTAAGTAACCCTCTTAGAATTGCTTCCGCCTCTTAAGTTTACATCATATAGATTTATTTTTTCAATCTCATGTCAAACTTTGATCATGAGCTTGAGGGTGCATGTTAGAGTATAGGTAATGCGGTGCATCTAGTACATCTTATCATTATCTGTGGATTAGGATTAGTAGTTTTGTATTGATTAAAATTTTCTAAAAATGTTGGTTATCAAGAATTCGTTTTAATTAGTACTTTCAGGCTGTCATCTATAGACTATATAAACCAACTTTAGGTTGTTATCATCCATCAAAGTATCGAACTAACTATCAATGAAGATTAGTTTATCAAATTCTTTCATAGAGAAGCTTATATGGTTATCAATTATTTTCTTTTGCCAAGAAATTGGCTTATGGAGCTTTTTTGCCCTATTCTGATTTAGTTTTGGATCATTGTATTTTCAGGTGTAATGCATGTAATTTTAGAGTTACTGTCATCAGAATTACATATGTAATCAGTTCTTCAATTTCTTTGAGTTGGTCGAACGTATATAAATTATTTAGCTTCAAGGAGTTCACTCTGAAGTTCTAATTTTTTTTTGACAGGAGAAGATTGTTCTTACTGGACTTGCGCTTGATAGAAACTACAAACCTAAGGAGTTTAAATCTGAAAGGGAAAGGAAACAGCTAGAGTTGCCTGCACAGAAGAATGTCCTTACAAACTACTTCTGTATCCATTTGACTCTCTCTCTCTCTCTCTCTCTCTCTCTCTCTCTCTCTCTCTCTTCGTATTCTAGGTTTTAGTTGTGATGTTAGAATTGTCTATATTTCCGCTTATATCTTGTTGGCAAAACAAACAGAAAATTTGCATGCTATGTCATATTGAGTTTTCTTTTTAATAGATCTCCTGTGGACCGTTTTGGCACCACTGTTGATGTTGCAGTGAGTAAACCTTCCAATTCCCTTGTTTTGGTATTATTGGTCCTTTATATGTCACTGTAACATCCTACTTATATGGATAATATATCGACGTATATGTAAAGTATTTCAGTTTATTTTTTATGGTTATATGGTTCATTTTATTTAATTGAATTTGTATATGAGCTTAGTGTTTGTACGTTCTTATTTTTGGCGTTTCTAAAATTCCCCTTGTGGCATGTGTTTGTGTTATTCGTTTCCTCTTAACATTTGAAGGCTCAGCATCTCTTGAAGCAAAGAGGAAATTTAAGGTTCCTAGGATCATGCCCAAGAATTTAGGTTCAACAGAAGAATCTTCTCCTAATTCTGAAGAAAATGCTTCTGAGGATCCTACCACTTTTACTATGAACTGCTTACCAGAGGACTTCTCTGTTTCCTCTCCTCCCAAAGATTCTGTAAGTATTGCAACAGGATTTCTTTCTTTGATCAAGTATGCAACACAAAGTTATACGTAATTTTAGTTGACTATGCTTCTAAGTTCTATAGTTTTAACTTTTAATTTCATTATGTTTTAAGTTTGCTGTGTATTCTTCTCTCTTGTATTTTAACAATTTTTTTTCTTTGTATTAGTTGGAAGATAGCTTTGCCACTGATACTTCTCAGTCTTCGGAGTCTCCTTGTTATAGTAAGAACCCACTTCCCACTTTCCCTACCTCTTAGGATATGAGGATCCAATAATGAGGTAGTACTTATTTCCTTCTCTGTGTGAAACAGCGGAATTAAGCAACATGAATGACGGATCAGGTGATCTGAAAAGTTCAGAGCATTCTGTACTTCATCAACAATCCAAGCACACACTATACAAACCTTGTATGACATTGCATAAGGAGCGACAAAGTAAGCTCGTTTTGGACCGAGTTGAGGAGAAAACGAGATTAGTCAGCAGAAAGGTCATTGTGAGGAGTTCCTATTTCCAGCATAAGTTATTAAAGGAGAATGATGTTGAAAATGAGAATGAAAAACTAATTTCTGAGAATGATACAGCCAAGGATGTTTTTTGTGACAAAACTGTATCTGACAGTCCATCATATGGGAGCAATCCGAGCAACTACATTAAAGGTGCTATTAAGAAGAGGACGTCCAACTTGACTGAAAGGATTCAAACTGTAGGCGTTTCTTCTTTCGTGATTATTCATTTTAAATTTATTTTTCTCTTACTGATTTTCTTTTTCTTTCTCTCTTTTTCTTTTTTAATCTTCAGGAAACTGTGGAGGTGAAACGTGCACGAAAAAGTGCATCTCTTTCCTGTGAAAGTATGTATTCAATTTTAATAGCTTAAAACCCACTTCAAAATCTGTTTTGGTGTTATTATTAATGTAATCCTTCCTCTAGGGTTTGGCTGTCTACTTTGCAAAATATTAACTGAGAAAGGTCAAGTGGCTTTCTTCTTTATGTGGTTATTTTGGAGTCAATTATTTGAGGTTGGTGGAATGAATCTTGTCCTTCCATTAATTTCTACCTAAAACCCTGTCCTTAATCCGAGTGTCTTTATATCCGCTCTCACTACCTTGATTGACGTTCTTTCTTGTCCTCATTCTTTTTCAACCCTCAACCTGCATGTTTTGGCCAACCTCTGTTACCTGTCTTCTTTCACATGATAAAATCATCTTATTAGACTTTTCCTTATTTTATCACAGTGGGTCTACTCTTACATTTTCAAGGATGTGTTCATATTTTATTTGATCTTCTTAATCTTTTTTTCTGATCCATCTCAAAATCCTTTTCTTTTCAATGCTTATTTGAATACATCTTTTAATTGCTGAACATTCTGTCTGTTAAAACCTTTAGTATATTTGTTTGATGATAATACTCCACTTTAGTCACCAAGCTCTTACTTTACGGCAAGATCCCCCAATAAAGGATACCAAACATGATTGTTTTGGGTTATTTTCGACATCAACTTTTACTAAACACATCCTCTCTGTGTGTACTTAAGTTACTTACTACAGTTGCACTTTATTGCCCGTTTGGTAGTGCTTTTTCGAGCATCCGATGAATTTTTTTTTAATAATTTTTGCCTCAAAAAGTGTTTGGTTAAGTGAAGTACAAATGCTTATTTTAAAAGCAATGACAGTTTCAAGCAGTTTTAAGAAGCAGGAGAGAGGCTGCTTTCCGAAGCTGCTCCAAGAGGCAGCAATACTAAAGTGGCTCGTATACTCTTCCTTTGTCCTTGTTCTGAAGCCATTGGATATCGAAGCAACTCTCCAGAGTTTGTATGCAATAAGTTGTATGCATTAAACACTTTTGCCTCTGTAAATAGCATACACGCCCCCCCTTGAAAATGTGGAATTTTTTCTTCTATATTGGCAAAAGTATATTGGCTAAGGATAGACCCTTAAAGAATATTGAAATTTGGGTGTTGGACAAAGTTACCTTGAACATAGGTAGAAAGATGATTAGTATTAGTAATTTTGAGTATTTTTGGACCAAAAGTAGGCATCCATTGTGGTGTGGAACTTCATAACTAATAATGTGAAGAATAATAGTAGGGTAAATATTTTATGTCTGGCATGAATGGTTTATATACTTATGTATTATGAGCATTAATCTGGTTGGCTTTCTCATTTTAAACTTTCCTCTGTTTGTTTTCCACTATTTTGGTTCCTAAAGCAAAGTTCTGCTGTTACTTTTGTATTATCCATATATAAAATTAAATAGAGCTATACATTTCATTCTGCAGGTAATGACACTCCTGATCCTGACAATGAATCCATGGAGATGGGCGGTAACAAAGGAAATTTTGGATGCAACATTTCCCATTTAAGCCATTTTTCTGATGTAGCAGAGAAATCAATGGAGCGTTTTATTTCAGTAATCTCTTCATTTAAATGTGCCTCATCTGGTTCTCGTGCCAGTGGTCTTCGTGCCCCTTTGAAAGATGTGCGGAACACATTAGGGATTAGGTAAGTTTCATAGTTTCTGATATTTCATAATTCATGTATGCTACCTACCCTGGGAAAAGGAAAATTATGTATTACTTGGTGTCTTTTTTTTGAAGGTCAACCGTTTTGCCGACAGATTTAAGGGAATTTTCATATGCACCCAAGAATCAGAAGATTGCTTCATCTTCTTTCAAAGACTAAGTTTGGACTATATTTAAGAATAGCGATGGCTTTAAGCTTCATTCAATCATAACCCATTTCAGCTGCAGCAGGTTGCAAAAGCAACCTTGTTTTTGAGTTGGTAAGTGGCAATATTGACTTTTGTCTATTTTTCTATATATTTCTTTACCATTTCCCAAGTGAGAAATTTGAATTCTTTATATTGGATTGTACCAGGGATTCTATAATTACAGAGTGATCGATGGATTTGATCTGTTCAGATGATCCTTGTAAGTTGAGTTGTGAATTTTGATCTTTTGTTCATATGTGTTGTTTGGTTCTTTCTCCTCTGTGACTGGTTTTATACATGAGATGTGTCCTGCCAATCAATAGGACCATTTCTTGAATCTATCTCTTTTCTATTCTCAAAATATTTTTCTTGGGACATTATCCAAGTAAACTGAACCATTTCTAATTTGGAAAGATTTGTTCGCTTACTACAGCTTCAAAATTACATTCTTTTACTCGTTACTTGGAAACATGAAGCAACTAGCACAGTTGGCAGCTTAGACCTGGGTTCATGTCCCTTTAGCATGACTTACTGATCTCATAAAAAACAGGATCACCTCTTTGGTAAAAAAAAAACCATGGAAACTTGAAGACAGCTAAAAAAAATGGTACCATGGGTAAAACTTGTCTAGTAAAAGTAAAACTACTCTGTAGCTATCCTTTGATATAGATTTTTGAGATGCAAATCCAAAATTATCCTATACATCTTGATATGTTTATTTATTTTTGACTGCTATTTTAATTTGTTTATCTGTTTATTTTTTACAATCACTTCTGTTGGCTCTCAGTATTATAATGTAGATCGCTCATCATCCAATTTGGAAACTTGAAGCTAGCGTAGTTCATTATATTCTATTCCTCCAAGTTCGAACGAGGTTGGAAGCCCTTGAACCTGTATCCTCTTTGCCATCAGTATGTCCAAGTTTTCCTGATTAGATTGGAAGTCTCCATTATCACTCTCTGCTACTTCTACTACGTCCTTGCGCTCTAAATCTAGAAGCAAAAGCATGGACATGGTACATTTCCTTCAACTCTGCCCCATAGGCTTCATTTATAAATTTTGATCTATCTACCCACCATTATTTAAGTACCACTGCAGAAAGTTGAGGTCTTTAAGTTCTTGATTTGAATATGTCATCCTTCGCTCGGACTCCCTATAATGAATTTGTTTAGAGTTCGGAGAGAGCTCGATCAATTTCCCAATTTCTTCAGGTAAGTAATTTAGATCATTAGTCTTTTTAATTGTGAGATGTCTTAGGTTAATTGTTCGTCCAATCCCTTTGTGAAGGTTACAGTCTATGACAACCCTTTAGAGTTTAGATTCAAGGTCTGCAAACTATTTAGCTTACACATTGAATCAGGCAAATCCTTTAAAGTGATCTTTATGTATCAATTTCTCTCTCTCTTGGGAGGCTTTATGCCAATGTCTTTTAACTGCAGTCAGTACCCTAGAACTTCCTAGATTATCGAGTAAATCAAAGGGGGCTTGAACCCAATTCCTACAGTGACGAATATAAGCGCAATTGAAATTCCTGGGGAGTTCTACATTTGTGTATTGATAAGACTAAGTAACCAGAGCGCGGAGCGGGAGCGAGAGTTGGAGCGGGAGCGTCGGAGCGCCAAATTTAAAAATGCCCAAGGCTCGGAGCACATGACTTACTCTCAAAGGGGGGGGTTGAACCCAATTCCAACAGTGATGAATATAAGTGCAATTGAAATTTCTGGGAGTTGTACATTTGTGTATTGATAAGACCTAAGTAACCAGAACGCAGAGCGGGAGCGAGAGTTGGAACGGGAGCGTCGGAGCGCCAAATTTAAAAATGCCTAAGGCTCGGAGAGCATGACTTACTCTCACGTGGTTGAAGTTTTAATTGTTGATCGACAATTTGACTATTATTGACGATTAAACAAATTATTAAATAAATTTTTACTATTCAATGAGTAAAATAATTTATTGACCAAATTATTCTTTTTTTAAAAAATTATTATTTTCTATATTACTCAATGTTAACTATATTAATGCTATTTAAGGTATACTATATTTATAATAACTAAAATTTATTGTTTCTCATATTAATTATATTTTATTACGGAAGAAATAAATTTTCACTAACTACAGTAGTAAGTGAGAAAGAACCTAAGGGCACACGATAAGGTTATTTTTGAATCAGTTTTTTTTACAAGTTAGAGGTCTTCAAATCAGTTGATTTTTTGTATATATAATTTTATAATTATTTATAAGATGTCTACCAAAAATCAGCTAAATAAGAGATATCTAACCCTCCAAACAAAACACTTTAAATGTCAGCCGTTCATTCACACTATAAAGTCTAGATTAAGTGTTTGTGGTGCTATAGGTCTCTGATTGAGCTGATTTTTTTGAGATATGATCCAAATAGTAAATAATATACATGTAAAAGAATCAGTTCATTTGGACAACCTTAACAAAAGAAATTAGACATTTGAGAATATTTTGTTGATCAGGCGCTCCGAAAATATGGAACCGTGCTCCCAAAGTTTTCGAAAAGCGCTTGGAAAAAAATATACAAACTGCACTCCCAAAATACATGAACTGAGTTCGAAAATATACGAATAATGCTCCAAAAATACACAAACCGCGGATCAAAGGCGCTCCCACTTCTAGATGGGCGTTTTCCGTTACTAAGGATAAGACCATTCACTATTTCTTGAAGATCGATCTCTCGATGAGGATTTCCATCCATTCCTGAAAAATTGAAGAGTTCTTGGTCAGCATGCACATGATTACGTGAACTTTTTCTAGGTTTTACTTTTTTTTTTTTTAAACGTTTATTGTTTGGAAATTAATTGCAAAAACAGTTATGATGGCATTGAAACTTTTTTGGGTAAAACCAATTAAAAAAAAATTGGTAAAAAAAAAAAAAATTGTTTTTACAAATTATGGGGCAGTGCTTAACAACAATTCTTGTCTCCACTGAGTGTGATTAAAAATGAAACTTTAATTACCAAAAAATCTTGAAAAAAAGTATAAACAATTCAGATATGATTCTAAATTTTGGAATTTTTTTATTTTTCTTTTTGTTTCTTTCATTTTTTTAATTAATTGATTATTTTTTAAACGATAGGCAGTTCATGGCTGGCGTTTGGGTCAAACCAACTCTCTTTATTAGTAGCAATTAATTTGCTTGACAGATACAGATACAGATCTGCTTCACAAATGTTCTTCAAATAATTAAGCCATACAATATAACTAAATGGCACTGCTGCCTTCATGACCCAAAAATCCTAAGATATATCAACCACCACACAGCATTCTTCTCGAGAAACCTCCCAAAAAAAAAAAGCTGTGCTAGCTATAGCTGTACTCTGCTATGTAATGGCATGGGTTAGAATAGTAATAATAACAGTCTCTGATTATGTGAAGAGTGAAGACCCATACAGACTCATCCATGCTGTGACGACACACCCACTCTCTCTCTCTCTCTTCTTAAATGTTTGGGATGATGAGTTTGAGAGAATAGTACCTAGTACTGTAGATAGTAGTAGTAGTAGTAGTAGTAGAAGTAGAAGTAAATTCTTGCACCGTTAGGCTGGGATGACAATATTTATCTCAACTACTTCTCTGTGACCTAATAAATGAGGCCATAAACGTTATTTTCTCAGCATCATCAAGAAAGAGGTGAGAAGAGAAAAGGATTGATTCTAGGAGATCTGGCTAATAGAGATTATTGATTACAGAACATGAGGGGGGAAAAAATGTACTTGCTACCATTTCTATTGGACCCATTACTTTTCTTTTTGAAATTTGTTTCTATTTTAAAGAATAATTTCTTTAGGATTCGGACGTAGACCTAATGTATGGAAATTCATGCTTTCAACCATTTAACCAAGTGGTCTTTCACCCATTATTCATTTATCATGCATGCATGGTTATTATATGGTTTGTTTACGTTGTTAATTTAGCTTAATTATAAATTTTTATTTGAACGAAATTAACTTAATTTTATTTAGGTGGCTTTTTTTTTTTTTTAAAATCTGAATCTGAAATCTGAATCTGCGACTTCCTGAGTCATCTAGATCTGAGATCATCTGGATCTGACTTGATTGAATTTAAGTTTGTTTGTTTTTTCATCTAAATTCTTTTAATAAATTATGTCTGATTGACTTTTTGACACTTTTATCCTTATTTATATCTATTATATCTTTATTATATTATAATTGAACCTCATCTACGCCACGTGGTATCCTCTTATAGTTTCTCACAAATTTCTACATTGTAGTTAGGCCACGTGATCACTCTTTAAAACGATAATTTTACTCAACCATTATTTTCTCTCTCTAAACGCCACAATTACTCTTCTTACTACACGTCATCAGTCTTTCTCCAAAGGTTACTTCCCTCCCTAATCGTTATTTTCTCTCTTTCTTCAAAGCCTACATTTACTCCTCCATGTGCTTATCCATAACAACTATTCTGAATAGTGTTTCACCATGACCCACGAACAAAGAAAGTTGCCACGTCAGCCTCTCCATCTCTCTACGTTTTTTTTTTCAATTCCCAATAACCGTTTATAATATACACGTGATTTCTCAATGTTTCAGATGCAATGGTTGTGTGAATAGTTGTGTTAAAGCGTTATATCTCTTGATAATGGTATCCACTACATGGCGTGCTCTCACAACAAATGGTGTCTCTCTTTAAAGTGGTACCACTCTTTCCAAGATCCAAGCCCTACCTCTCTCTCCGTCCCAATTTTTTTAAACCTCTCTTTTGTAGTTTCGAAATGAAAGATTAACAAATATAAAACACAGCAATATTGGAAAACGCATAAATCGAAGCCGTGGAACAAATCCAAATGAGAAAGATCTTCGTATTATAAGGTGAGATTTTTTTTAGGCAGATGGCCAATAGGATTTCGGACAGAACCGACTCAATTCTTTTTAAATGTAATATGCTTATGACTTTAAAACTTTTCTTTCAAAAAATCAAATCTGAAAATTTTCGTAGTTGCAATCTTTAATTTTGTGGCTTTACAGTTTTTTTTTTTTGAATTTTATAGTTGAAAAATCATTTTGTTGTGTTTATAGTTTTCGAAAGAATGCGTTCTCCAACGACAACGACAGCATGGAACCAAGAAGGGAGATACACAACATGTATGTTAATTTTTAAATTTCTTACTGCTTTTAATTGATTTTGTATATCAAATATTCTATTTAAAAAGAATAGCCCGTGCTTGGCACGGGCTTATAGTACTTGTAATATACTATAGGAGAAGCCTTTGGGTTAATAAAACCCTCTCTTTTAGGTGTGGGTTAAAAAAACCTATATTATAAACATATGGCCTAATCTATTATTTATTATATTAGGTTAACAAAACTCCCTCTTAGTTGTGGGTTAAAAAAACCTACATTATAAACATATGACCCAATCTATTAGTCTTTCTCAAATTCTAAAACAACTAAATTTTCTAATTATGTAATAAAAAAATTTTAATTTTAATTTTTAAAAGAAGCCGCCTTGCACGAAATATAGGGGCTAGTTATTTTCTATGGATTGATCATATCTCCTTCTCTTCTTTCTACTCCCTCTTCTCTTTTCATTTTCTCTTCTCTCTTACACTCTCATCAATCTCATAAGTATGATACTTTATTTGACAATAATAACAATCATCGCCATCATCATTCATAACATTCAGAATAACATAGCCAAAGTCATTAGTAACATCTATTACATGTATATCCATAACATTCAAAATAACATAGCCATCATCATAAAAAAAATATCCAAACCATGATACTGACTTAACAAAAAATTATCCCTAACCATTGTTAAAACTTAATTAACAGTTGTAATTTGTAAATTCTAGGGAGAGACCAGCCATGAAATTACATATTAAATTTATTATGAGTACTTTCAAGAGACTTATTTAAAGTTAAAAAAAATCTATGCTGTCACATTGAACAAAATTAGTTTTTGTTATTGCATATGCAGTATCTAATTCTGGGTTCTGTTGGTGGAGCTGCACTAACTACTTTAATGGATGTGGAAAGGAGCAAAATTGTGGCAAAGTCATATTTAGACCATTGTTTAAACAGTAAGAACCATATTTAATCAGAATTTTAACTTTCAAAACATGGTTCTGTATCTCTGACTCTGGTTGAAGTGGAAAATCCATTAAAACTTAACCACATATTACACCGCATTTGCACTAATCTATGGCATAGTAAGAACGAGAAACAAAAACAAAAGTGAAAAAAACTTGGATCTCTAAGGGCAAGTGCCATGGTAAACTCTTATTTAGGTTATTTAGGGTAGGGGTTTGAGGGTTTGAGGGAGGACATGTGCCATGGAAAAACAAGTGGGGCACAATACTTATTCATTTCTCCACCAATATAAAAAGGAGGCTACTTTAAATTTAATAATATTATAAAAAAGAGGCTACTTTAAATTTATTAATATTTTATAATTTATGTATAGAATTAGGCACAAATTGTGCCGTGAGGCACAATCTGTGCCGTACGGCAGAGATTGTGCCTCACAGCACAATCTTTGCCTCCTCCCTCAAACCCCTTACTCCCTCCCCAAATCTAGGACCGGAGGGAGGGGTTTGGATGTTTGGGGTGCCCATGGTACTTGCCCTAACCTCAAAAAATGCTTTTTTTGCTTGTTTAAGGTGTCCATAACACTTGCCCTAACTAGTTGAACATCAGAAATATAATGGAACTAAGCGTCCAAGATGGTACTGGTGATCATAGTGTTGTCGGCCATGGCATTAGCACAAGAGGTGGACAAATTTGACAAAAATCCTCTCTACTTATAACAAATTAACTACAATGAAACATGGTATGAGATTGCTGTTAGAATCGATGGGTTATGAACCCATTTAAATGTGAATAAAAATTAAATAATTTATTTTATTTAATTTGAAGAGTTGTGACCATTAGACATTTAGATTAATTTAAATTAAATGTTTCAAGGGTTGTGACCATTGGATGTTTAAATTAATTTAAATTAAAAGTTGTGACTGTTGAGAATTTTCTAAATTCATATGAAGGGTTGTGACTATTAGGGAATTGGTGTCTCTACCAATAGTCACTGTGTCTCCCTTAAGGGTCACAATTAAATCTACAAATACCCCACTTGGATTCTCATTTTGGATCATCGAAAAATCTATTTATGCATTGGCATATTGCTGCATTCATAAAATCATCATCCTAAGTGAAGTGTTCTAGAGAGTGAGTTTGTTATTACTACAGAGATAATTCAACACAAATATTTTGGTTCGCTGTTTCTCGAAGTTTGAAGTGCTGCTACTGCGAGAAAGGTAGGTCTTTGTATCCTGGGAGACAGGCGTTACAAACCGTGAGCACCCGTGCGGGGCGAATCTGTCTTAAGGCTAAAGGATCCAATCCTTGCCTCGACCATTTATTATTTTACTGTGTTTATCTTCTTCTTCTTCTTCTTCTTCTCTTTCTTTTCTCTCTGTTTTGAATCTGTGACCAGATTGGAAGTAACATAATGATACATTTTCCAACAATCTTAAGACAGATTCTTTTGATCATTATTATGTTACTTGGTTTCAGTTTCAGATTCATAAACTTGAATTATTTTTTGTTCTGGATAAGTGGGTATCAGGAAACCATTTTTAAGATATGAGCCTTAATGGATAAGAGTATCCTAATGGATTTGAGCATGGCTACTGGCGAAAAAGTCTCCTCATAATCGATTCCCTCTTTCTGAGTATACCCTTTCGCCACCAGTCTTGCTTTGTAGGTTTTCACCCTTGCATCTGGACCCCTCTTTCTATTGTAGATTCATTTACATCCAATAGGTTTAATAAGTAGTAGATCCACTAATTCCCAGACCTAATTGGAATACATAGATTCCATTTCAGCTTTCATAGCATTCAACCATAATCTCGAATCTGTGTCTCTTACTGCTTCATCATAGCGTATAGGATCATTCTCTGATTTTTCTAGAATCATCTGGTAAGATTCTTCCTCTTGAAGGAAAGCGAAATTCTTATACTTCTCAGGGAATTTCCTATCTCTTTAGCTACGACGAAGTGGTGGGGGTGCAACTGGTTTAACCGGTGCATCCGGCTGTCCAAGTTGATCTGGTTGAGCCAACGGTTCAGCTTGAACCAGGGGTTCTTGCTGATCCTGATGAACTTGCTCCAGTGGTTCTTCCTGGACCTAATGGTCCTCCCGAAGCATTGGACCTTGCTCATACTGTATTGATGCTTGGTCTTCAGCACCCTGTGTTACCGTATGTGAATTATTGGATAATCTTTGTGCCTCTACCACGTGCCTACTGGTTTGCCCTTCCTGACGAGGAATTACTACTGGAACACCTGGATGCATCATCATGGGTAGATTATACGATGAACCTCCCACTGGAAGTGGATCCATCGCATGTTCTACTCCCACTGAAGAGGCATCCGTTATCTCCTTAAGCACAACTTTGCTGGAAGGCTTGTAATCCATTATATAATCTTCCTCAAGAAAAACTACATTTGTGCTAACAAACACCTTTTGTTCTTTCGGATTATAGAATAGATAGCCTTTTGTTCCTTTCGAGTATCCTACAAATATGCATACTTCCGATTTTGATTCCAACTTACTTGACTTTCTTTTCAGCACATGTGCTGGACAACCCCAAATGTGTAAATGCTGCAGACTAGGTTTGCGGCCTATTCACAGTTCCTTGGGTGTCGTAGGAACTGCCTTACTTGGTGCCAAATTCAGAAGGTATGTTGCTGTTTCTAGTGCATACCCCCAAAAGGAGATAGGTAGCGATGTATAACTCATCATAGATCTAACTATTTCTAGTAAGGTTCTGTTCCTTCTCTCTGCCACACCATTCTGCTGGGGAGCACCTGGCGCAGTCAATTGGGATATAATCCCATGCTCCACTAAATATGAGGCAAAAAGTTTAGAAAAATACTCACCGCCTCGATCAGATCGAATGGCTTTCAATTTCTTCCATAATCGGTTTTCCACCTCAGCTCTGTATTCTTTGAACTTTTCAAAAGAATCTGGCTTGTGGTGCATAAGGTAGATATAGCCATATCTTGAGTAATCATCAGTGAAAGTGATGAAATGCTCATAGCCACCTCTTGCCTTAATATTCATGGGACCACATACATCAGTGTGAACAAGTTCCAACACATCACTGGATCTTTTCCCTTTTGATGAAAAGGGTATCTTGGTTATTTTACCTTCCAAACATGATTCACATAAAGACAATGGTTCAATGTCCAATGTACCTAAGGGCCCATCTTGAACCAATCTTCGAATCCTGTTTAGGTTAATATGTCCAAGCCTTAAATGCCATAAATATGTTGAATTTATTGAAGGCTCTTTCATCTTACTCGAGGTACATGATGTATACAAAGCAACATTACAAGGAGAAGAGATAAGATATAAACCATCCATTAACATGCCAGATATAATAGTAAAACTATTTCTTTGAATAAAAACATTAAATGAGTTAAACTCAACATTATAACCATCTTTGATAAGACAAGAAATTGAAATTAAGTTTCGCCTAATATCCGGCACATAAAGACAATTGTTTAAAACTAAACTCTCATTTCTCCTACTATCACTACTAGAAAGAAGACGAATAACTCCTATGACCACGGCAACAACTCTTGCCTCCGATCCTAGGCTCAGGTAAATCTCTCCATCATTTAGCTGTCTTACCATCTGGAACCCCTGCAACGAAATACATATATGATTAGTGGCTCTGGAATCAACACACCATGTGTTTGGTGTATTATTGGCAACATTTGCCTTGACAACTAAAGATTCAAGCATACCTGCAGATTTCTTCGTTGCAAGGTAGTCCTGGCAGTTTCGTTTCCAGTGTCCAGTTTTGCCGCAGTGGAAACACTTTCCCTTTGGCTTAGTAACTCCCTTATCCTTATTGACACTCAGGTTGTTCTGCGCTCCAGATGTTTTTTTTCCTTTCTTCTTAGATTTTCGACCTTTTGGTTTAAATCCAGAAGAACCTTCAGCCACATTAATACTTCCAGATTTGTGACCCTTGATGATCCCTTCCGCCACCGTAAGCTGATTCATCAACTCGGGAAGAGTCGTTTTCATCTTGTTCATATTGAAGGTCATTATGAACTGGGAAAATGATGGCGGGAGAGAAGCAATGATCACATCCTCTTTGAACTCATCGTCCATTTTGGATCCTAAGGTATCCAATACGTTGAATAATCCCATCAAATGAGAATATAATCACGTACTGGAGTCCCTTCGGACATCTTAGTATTAATGAACTTCCTGATCGCATCCTACTTGGCAGGCGACTATGAACAGTAAGCATCTCTTTCAGTTCTTTGATGATGTCTGTAGCATGAGAATGCTCCGCGAACTGATGTTGCAGAACATTTGATAGGGAAGCTAAGATATAGCACTTGGCCATATCATTCTCTTTGACCCACTTATGATAATGATCATGCACATCCTGAGGGTCATTTGGACCAGGGAGTGAAGGACTATCCCCTTCAAGGACAAACTTGTACTCATAGGCAGTCAGCACAATATCCAAATTCATTTTCCAGTTAACGTAGTTCGGTCCGCTCAACTGATTCTCTTTCAAGATAATATGCAACGGGTTGAATGTAGATATCTAAGCATGAAAATAAATATAATAACAATGAGATATCATAAAAGATTTTTAACAAGTTCTTTTATTTATTGTAACACCCCTTTGTTACCATAAATATCGGATCCTAATCGGCATGCACATTCGACTATCCTTGGGGATATGAAGATGTGCACCTAAATAGGTGATCATCTCAATCGAATTACTTTCTAGACATCTCATGTCCAAGTTAATTCGATATCCGATTATCTTTAGCCTCTTACTCATGAGTATCGCTTGTTCCTTGGGGAATCATGACGCTCACTTTCAGTTAAGTGTAACCCATCATCTCGGTATTAGAATGCTAGAAATCAGAATGCCCTCCTTGGGGAGGTTCAAACCAATGGTTCTAGTCTAACCCTTAGCTCTAAGCAATCCAAACAGATATTAATGGACTCATACTCCTTGGAGAGTCATTGATCCATTATTATCACATGGATTGATGATGGAAGGCTATGGGATTTGATTAAATCCCTATCCCACTTAATATTTATGACAAAGGGTTTCATTTAAATAAGTGTATATAACTCTCATACATCAAATGCATAAGAATATTATTAAGCTTGTACTCCATTTGATCAATTAGGACACTAAAGAATGAACTAATGTTGTATGCACAAAAATTAAGACAAGAAAAATCACATTTTTCAAGCTTAAAACCCTCCCAAAAGCTTAAAATTGCATCCTGACCCTTCTGTTATAACAAACTATAAACCAGGGACTAAAATAGAATTTTTTAGAAAGTTTTAAAAAGAAAATCGTTGAGGTTCAGTCCCTGATCGGTCTGATTCGGTTCAGGTCAGACCGAACCGGTCTGGTCTGAACCGAGTCAGACGAGTCAGCTGAGTCAGACAGTCTGACTCGTCCCGATTTGGGTCGGGTCGGGTCGCGGGTCAGGTCGGATCACCGGGTCGGGTCACGAATCGGGTCGCGGGTCGGGTCACGTGTCAGGTTGCGGGTCGGGTTGGCCTGCGGGCTGACCCGCGATCTGGGTCGATGGGCTGACGGGTCAAGTCAGCAGGGTTGACCAACCCGTCTCCCTTTAACCCTACCGGGTTGGGCTGCTGTACCAAGCCTATCCACATTACCCATTAGGTTTAATTAGTGAGTTGGTTTAGGTTTTAAAATATGGGCCTGTTTCCAGAGCCTAATAAGCTATTAAAACTTAATCAACCCATTAACCCTTTAAAACCTAAACCTAGCCCAAACCTAATAACTATTAACTCTAACCCTAGCCGTGCAAAACTCTTTGCTTAACCCTAACGACCAAAACATAAACCCTAACCCTAATTTTCAAATTTTTTTTAATAGTTGAAATAGTAACAGTATGATAGGTTTAAGAAACAGTGTGAATTTTTTTTTATTTAATAAAAAACTTTTCTAATTAATTCCAAGCATAAAATTACTATTACATGCAACCTTCAACTAATTATAAACTTTGAAAATTATAACCCAAAAACTTAATTAAATTTGAAACCTTTTAGTAGTACCCAAAGCTATCAATTTAATTCATGCAATTAGAACTTATTGGACAAATTTTGGTGCATACAAATATCAAAAATTTTCAACCCAATTAGTCAAATTAATACAATAACATAACAAGAAAACTTGTGGGTACTAATTTTTATTTATTCTAATTAAATAAAATTATGGTTCAGGAGACCATAAGCATCCCACATATTTCCTCCTTCAACTTAGTAATCATATTGATCTTCATCAAACAAAAGAAGTTAAGACCTGGGCTCTGATACCAATGAAGGTTTCCCATAAACCAGAGATTATATTTACGCAGCGGAAAATATAATAGGGTTTAAAATTTTTATCTCTGATTCATGTAGAAGGTTTCAACTAGTTGCTCAAATCTACCACTTTAGATCTCCAAGCTTTCTCCTTTTTTTCGCAACCTGAAAAGTAGAAAACCTAGAACTAGAAGAGAGACTAGGGTTTTCACCACCTTTCACTAACTAGAACTAGGAATAGAGAGAGATGTAGAGAGGAGAGATGGTGGCGGCACAAATAGGGGTGGATTCTTGTTTGTGCCGCCCCTCCCTATATGTATATATAGGGAGGTCTCCACCTCTTTTTAAATTTTAGTCTAATTAGGTCTTAGGGTCCCACAACTTTTAGCTAATATTTTATTTAGTATTTAGTCCTTATATCTCACATAATTAAATATAAAATAAAATAATCACAAATTAGTCCACCACACTTTTGTGATTGAATACTCTGATAGTTGCAGTAATTATAAATAAACCCTTCCTCCATTGTACCTAAATTTAAACCCTCCACTGTGAACCGATATTCACAATAATCCTTAGGTTAGTATTTTAGTATCAGTCACATCCTTAAGGATTATTATTTCTTGATCCTTGTTCCTCAATCTGTGCAGACTAATTATTATTCTAATAATCTCAGAAGAGATCACTGGCCAGTTTAGAATAATAATTCCCACAGATGAAAAAGGAATATCAAACTAAATGTGGATTTTATATTGAACTAAAATATTCTCACTCTGTAATTATGTCCATCCATCTTGTTCAGAATATTGGATCATATTTATGTTTTTGACCTCACTGATTGACAAAACAAAATGGACATAATATACATGCAAGGTATATATTAATTCTCAGAATTGAGGTTTAATGCAACAACAGTCTCCATAGAATTTTAGTTGTTCAGTGACATGAAATAACAAAATTCAATGCTGACCAGTTCGATGTAAACTTGTTACATCAATGCATTGGACTTAGGAGTCAACACTCCAGTGATGGAGATATATCACACAATTAACCAATACATTATAGTTTATAGTCAAAAGAACCGTGATCTAATAAACTACGAACAAAGTATTAATGAACCATATCTCCTACATGCAACACTTGTATGCATCTAGTTCATCTACGTAAACTCATTATTATTATCATGCATGCAAAATTAATGAACTATTTATTAACACAAAATGTCATCTAATTGCTTTAAGGCATAAACCCAACATCGCTTTCGAAAGAGCGTCATCACTAGTTAAGGCAGTTATGTTGCGAATTTGCTAATTTTGAGTCATATTGGACTTGGGTTTCTTCCTATTTCATGGAGATCTTTTGTAAGCCTATTTAAAGGGTTTTCTTAGGGGTTTCTAGGGTAGAGAGAATTGTGTGAGAGCAAGTTTGTGAGAGAGCTTTCCAACATTGAGGGTTTGTAAGAAGTCTTGTAAAGGTTGTAAGGCTTGGAGCGTGGGTTGCCTTGGAGGTAAGTGCCTTCTAACTGTTCTTTGTGATTTTTATTATAGTAGAAAGGTTTCATCATTGTCCGTGGATGTAGGCAATCTTACCGAACCACGTAAATCTTGTGCGTTGTGGTTGTTTGTTTATTTCTTGCCTTACATTCTTGTTTGCATCGTTTGATTATTCATTTTGTGTTTGTGATTGAATCGATCCCTAAATCTTAATAAACTGGTATCAGAGCTTTTAAGAATCCTCAATTCGGGTTTGAGATAGCATCAAAACATTTGAAGGTTTCGAACACTAGGTTCGATGTGGAGAAGTTTGACGTGAAAATAAACTTTGGACTGTGGCAAGTCTAAGTGAAGGATTTGCTGATCCAACAAGGTTTGCACAAGGCCTTGAAGGGGAAACCAGTGGATGTGAAAAACGATGAATAGGAAGAATACGACTTACAGGCAAGTAGTGCGATTCGATTGTGTTTGGCACAGGAAGTCACATATAATGTGATGCATAAAGAATCAGTAGCATCCTTGTGGACCAAATCGGAGAACTTGTATATGACGAAGTCTTTCTCAAGTAGGTTATTTCGAATGAAGCAATTATATCGCTTTCGGTACAAGGTACAACTATAAATGACCACATTAATAATTTCAATAAGGCTATTTGTGAGTTATCTAATGTGGGTCAATCAGTGCCTGATGAAGCTCAGGCTATGTTATTATCGGGTTTTCTTCCCGACTCGTATGAACCCTTTATTCAAGGTAACTTGGGTCCAAAGGAAAAGATCATGTTAGAAAAGGTAACATCAGCTCTTCTATCGGATGAATTCAGAAAGATAGATGCAAGAGAGAACAATCAAGCGGAAGGTTTGTTTGTGAAAGGGAATGAGAAGAAGTCTGAGTATAAGAAATCTAGAAAAGAAAAGGCCAAGAAGGAGATTAAATGTTATTGGTGTCGCAAGAAAAGGCACGTGAAGAGGGATTATCCCAAGCTAAAGTATAGGGATAAAGAGAGATCAAGTTCACAAGCAGCAGTAGCGGAGGATGAGTCAGATGCAGGAGAAGTGTTGACGGTCACGGTTGGTGATCATCGGAAGGTATGGCACATTCTTGACTCTGGTTATTCTTATCATATGTGTCATAATAGGGACTTGTTCACTTCTTACAGGGAGTTGGATGGAGGTTCGGTGTTGTTAGGCAACAACTTTGCTGCAAAACCGTTGGAATAGGAGCAATTCAGTTCAAGACCAATGAGGGTAAGGTGAAAACCTTATTTGAGGTTAGGCACATTCCTGAAATGAAGAAAAATTTTATATCACTTGGGGCTTCGGAATCCAAGGGCTACAAATTTGTGGCTGAAGAGGGGGTTCTAAAGGTTGTAGATTCAAATTTCAAGTTAGTAATCTAAGGAGAGAGGAAAGGAAATTTGTATTTTCTTTTGGGTGCACAATAGTAGGTGGAGCCACTGTGGATACCGAAGATGATGAAGATTCTAGCTAAGCAAAGTAATGACATATGCGACTGGGGCATATGGGCAAGAAGGGGCTGGATGTCTTGTGCAAGCAAGGAGTGCTTGACAAATTGAAGGAGGTCAAAATTAGTTTCTGTGAGCATTGTGTTTATGAAAAACACCATAGGGTGATGTTTGGCAAAGGTGTTCATTGTACAAAAAGTACTTTGGACTACATCCATTCGGATGTGTGTGGGCCTTCTAAAGAAGTGTCCAAGGGAGGTGTAAGGTATTTTCTCACTTTCATTGATGATTTTTTTAGGAGAGTGTGGTTGTACGCCATAAAGGCAAATGATGATGTCAACGAGAAGTTTAAGATGTGGAAGACTATGATTGAGACCCAGACTGGTAAGAAGGTTAAAAAACTTAGTTTTAATAATGGTGAGGAGTATAAAAATGACCCAATGAAGGAGTATTGTTAGAGTGAAGGCATAGTAAGACACTTTATAGTGACACCTTAACAAAATGGGATAGTAGAACGGATGAACCGGACCCTTATGGAGAGAGCACGGTGCATGTTATTCAATGTGGATTGGGTAATGAATTTTGTGCTAAGGCAGTAAATACAGCGTGCTATATCATCAACAGATTACCAAGTGCAACCATAGAGTTGAAGACCTATTGAGGTATGGTCCGAAAAACCTGCTGTTTATGATTCCTTTAAAATATTTAGTTCTCCTGCTTATTATCATGTTAGGGAGAGTAAGTTGGATCCAAGGGCGAAGAAGACCATATTCATTGACTGTGAGGAGGGAGTCAATGGATACAAATTATAGTGTACACAAAACCACAAGGTTGTGATTAGTAGAGATGTGACAATTCATGAATCGGCTTTGCTTTACCCTAGCAAAGAGACTTCAACTCAGGTGGAGGAGAATGGTGGTGATATTGTGCAGGTAGAGATTACATCTCTAAAGGATTCTACATCAGTAACAGAAGTGGATAAGGAAGAGGTTCCTGCTGAAGAACCTCGGCAATGACAGGGACAATCTTTGGTGGACAGAAGGGAAAAAAGACCCAGTAAGTTACCAGTTAGGCATGGCTACGAGGACTGCGTAGCTTATGCATTGATGGCTTATGGAGATGAGCCAACCTCTTTTTAGGAAGCGCTGAAAAATGTCAACTATGATCAGTGGAAAGCAGTGATGAGTGAGAAGATGAATTCTCTTTACAAGAATCAAACATGGGAGCTTGTAAAGTTGCCTAAGGGAAGCAATGCAAGTGGGTACGAATGAGTACTCTCTATAAATGAGGAAGCTCAAAGTACGACTGGCGTACGATTTAAGGCGCCATTGGTGGCTAAGGGTTATGCACAAAGAGAAGGTGTTGATTACAATGAAGTTTACTTTCAGGTGGTAAAACACACTTCAATCCAAGCCTTGTTAGCTATTGTAGCATTTTATGACTTAGAGCTGGAGCAACTTGAAGTCAAAACAACGTTCTTACATGTTCCTACTAATTATATATAAAATGCAGGGTTCTATTCTCACCATTGTGTTCTACATAATTTTTTTTGTTAAGGTATTATATTTGTGAATTTTAAAGGAATTTGGTACGAAGTTCAAGATGATGAGCTGAACTACAGAAAATCCATTGATAAATTTTAAACCAAACAGTTAAAGACTTGCAACTCAAATTAAGTACAAGACCCACATTTAAAGGAAATTACAAACATACACATGTAAAGCTTGAATTGATTTTAGTGGGAGTTGTAAGGTGTTAAGTTGCACATTATTGCATTGAATCCAAAGTAAAAGAGGAATTAATTATAAAGAGGTACATCATGTTGGATGTAAATGAAATTTTGTCTTACTGTTATTTGAATTATTCGTTTTACTTCGTAGTAAAGGTTAGGGATCAAACTATCACCTAACTTAAAAATTCCAAAGGAAATAACTAAGTCACTAACTAAAAATCTCTACTTAGAGTATTGACTTATTCGATTCTTAAATTGCAGAATTAAGAACTAGAATCGAATATTTCAATCTTTAGATAATTAAGAATTAACACAAGAGATTTTTGTTAATGAGGAAAACTGAACTGGGAAAAACCCCGAGACCTAGTCCAGCCAAATAATCCACTAAGAGGTAACGTGAACTTACAAACAGATTTACCACTCGACAGACATGATTTACGACTCCCTCTACGTTCTAATCAACAATGGTTTTCAGATCTACCACGACTTCGAAACCCACAAACCGTCCCTTAGAAGATCTCCACATTCCATTCAATTCGGAACTCTACCGGATCACGAGCAACTCGAATCCATGAGCCAAATACCACACACTGGAAACCCACTGGCTAAACACAAAGATTTGTGTAACTCTCAACACAAGGTCAATCTAATCAACATATCATAATTTAGCTCTAACTTATTAGAAATTGACTCTAGAACTTGGAAACCCTAAGTTTTGATTTGAAACTCTCCAAGTATTGTGTTCTAGTTATTTTGATGTAAAAAAACCTCTCTATATAAGATTTAGTCATCCTAAACTCTTATGGAAAGTTTGAAACACATTCAAAATAGGTTGGACAACTTCCAATTCATAAAATTATAAAATAACAAGTTTTTCGCACTGCCAATAAGTCTGATTTTGAAACCAAAAATGTTAGTTTCGAAATCAAAGGTCCAGCTTCGAAATCAGAAGTTTTGATTTCGAAATCAAGTCCTTAAGTCTGTTCTGAATTGCCCAGGAGGTTTGTTTTCGAAACCAGCAAGGGTGGTTTCGAAAGCAACCCTTAAAACTTGATTTTAACCTAGATTTCAATCTTGATAGTATCCATATGCTTCCTATACAATAAAACATAACCAATCTAAGTTCATTAGTCCTATATTAGTCTAACCACTTAAGAATGAGGTCTCTAGATCACTTACCATCCTAAGATGATTTCCGGTGGTGAGTTCAGTTGCAAGGTGCCTTCTTCTCTGATTCTTCAAGTCTTCAATGATCAGAATATGGAGGTTAGCACCCTAACTCTAACTCAAAGACATGGACTTACATTGAGTTTCAATTGACACGCAAATTGACAAACCTATGAGGAACTCATGGATCTTAGAGTAAAAGCTAAAAATAAAAAGAAGAAAGCAACATCAGTGGAAACCAAAGAATTAAAGCTTCCCACGTCCCTTTCTTTATAATTCCAATTCATGTGGATCCCCATATGTTTATATTTTCAACATACAAAATTCAAAATTTTCCAATTTCCTTACTAATAATTCTCGTGGACCCTATCCAACCCACAACTTTACTTCTATAAACTTCTTGTTTCTTTCACAACCTTCACCTTTAGACATTTTTCAGATGCATGAAAAGTAATGGTGGAATGTTCTTGTCGGCAAAATTATAATGCAGTGGTGAAAGCAACGGTGGAGGGTTAAAAAGAAAGTTGGAGAGTTTTTCATGAGATGGTGTATTCTATCTTATAAAGAGAGCAACAGATTAGAGGAGGAATAACACAAGGTAGAAAATAACAAAGAAAGAGTGGAGAAATAAAGAGGTATGAGTACGTGCATCTTGGAGTTTGATCGTGCTCAATTCTCGAGACAGAGAACACCCTCGGTACTGCAATTATTTTTTTTGTTATTATTATTTTAAATGGAGTTAATGGAACCCATGAGGTTTTAATCTCATTGTTGGGGTGAAGGGATGAATTTTTAAGATATTATTTTACTTATGTTCTTGAACAAAATATTTAGATCATTAATTTAATTAAAGTTTATTTTTCTCTTTATTGAATAATTATTTCTTTCATATTATATGTCATGCATATTTCATAGTTAGTATATTAATTGATAATTACAATGGTCTATTTTAATTGATAGAAGTTGTAATACCCCTGAAAATTTAATTTTCAAAACTCATACTTGACTCATAGTCAAGTTAATGCTCAAACTTTATACGTGCGCCTAATAATGTTAAAATACATACACAAATGATTAATATCGTACACATAAATAATATTTGATAAGTAGTGTCTAATTGACAATGAATACTATCGTATACGTGAACAATATCGTATACATGAGCAATATTGTGTGTATACAAAATACTAATTTATACTATATGAATTAGATTTACAAACAAAGTAAATCAAGTATTTTTATGTCACGGTGAATAATAACGTATGAATAGTAAAGTACATATAGTATTGTATTTGCATATATCAGATGGAATACACATATAACCATCATTTGAATTGTATGGTCAATGGTATAGCCCACATTTCAATAGTATCCAATATGTTTTAATTGAAAATAAAATCAGCCACCATGTCAATAGTAATTAGGCACCATTTCAATAGCAGTTAGCCACCATTTCAATAGTAACTAGCCTCCATTTCAATAGTGTCACTATTGGGAAGAAAATTTATATAAACCCCCTTTCCTCCCTCATTTCAACTTACATCTTCTCTCTTTCACCATCTCTAATATATTTTTCTAAAGTTTTTATACTCTTTCATATCTTTCTCTTCCCATTTCATTTAATTAATTTTCTTGTTAATTAGTTATATTTTTATTCAAACATTCAAGGAAGAGAATTTTCTACATTAAGGTGATGATCAAAAAATAAGGTTTCTGGCATCAAATTAAGATAGGTGGCCATACTATAAACAAAATCTTATTTTATATTTTTGTTATGAAAATGCATATAAAATATATTTATCTTGCATAGTTAAATTTATTTATTTAATGCAAGGGTTGATGTTTTATTCATTAAAATGAATTAATGGAAGTTTATTAATAACTTGTTATCTAGATTAAAAATAAATCTAGATGGTATCGGTAATGGGAGACCCCCATAACACCTGCAGGTACCGTTGTTTTCCAACTTGAGGAGACGGTGGAAACTGATATAATGAACCTAAAATAATGGTTAATTATTGAAAGATTTAAAAAGAAAATATCTTTTGATGCATTAATATGGTGATTTTTGCATGTTTGTAATCTAGTATTTTTGGATAGTTTGCACCTACTGAGTTTTACTCACCCCTAAATTCTCCCCACAGATTACGTTAAAGGTGAAGAATTCTAACATGTGTAGATTGAGAAGTAGATTGCTAGTGTTATTCAAATTTGTATATATATGTAGCTGATAGATTTAACTACTATTCCATCACTTAGGATATGGGTTATTTGTATAAATTTTATTGTTTAAACATTTTTATTAACTTAGATGTTAAGTTTTCATTTGTATAATTGGTGTATTAATTAATATTTAATTTTTGTCATAAATAATTGAATTAATTAGGTTTTATACGAAATTGTATAAATCTCGTAATTCAAACTATCAGATTTATAAAATGATATTTTTGGACATGTTATGGTCAAAATTGAGCCGAGTCTATTTCTGATAAAATTATAGATCTCGATTTTTCTTTTTCAAAAAGGAATTATACTATATATTTCGGATTTCGAGTTAGAGAGTAATGTTAGTTCAAAGTTACTGATTTTACAAATATTGTTAAAACTCTGTAATTATGTTTTCTGAGTTTTACAAGTTCGTCTTTGTATTTTGGACTTATTTTTGGGCCTCCGATGATCCGAATTGGCCTGAGTCTATTTCTGATGAAATTGTAGATCTTTGAATCTAGTTTTTAAAATGGGTTTATTTGTACAATTTGTATTTGCGTTTCAGTAGATATGCCTAGTTTACTCAACTGACACGAACATTATTTTCAAACATTAAATTTTTATCTTTATTTGACTTGGATTGATTTTGACGAGTCAATTGGCGTTGACATAAATAGTGGTTGACTTGACTTGACTTTGACTTAGCTAGAGATTTAAGTTGACCTTGACTTGGACTTGGTTGACTTGGACCTGACCTTAAGGTAACTAATGTTGACTAAAATAGACCATTAACAAAATATTTTTAAAATTCATTATCTTTCAAAAGTAAAGTATATGAGTTTTATTCGATATTATCTTACACTTCTATTACACTAATCACGCCTTGGTTTTCAGACTCGGCAAATCAGGACGGATTTAGAGTACCGAAAATCGGGGTGTGACAGAAATATTATTCTTTGACTATATATGTAATGCATATATAGTGCTTAGAAAATCTATCTTATGCCGAGAGCAAATTTATCTTTGTGAGATCATTATTTTAGAGATTTTATCGTAAAATCATCAGGAAAGTAGTAGTCAAATGTACTATCGAACTACCCATAAAAATCAGATATTTTATAATAGAACATAAGTAGAATTATTTTTACAAGGGATTATCGGATCCTTAACACTTTAATTAATTGGTTATTTTTAATACTTTCAATTTGTTTTTATTATTTTCAAAGTATCCTTTCTAAAATCAATATTTCTTGATTAGTTAATTCATAGTATTCATTAATGTGTTTTCATTTCTCTCCTCGTAGGATCGACCTGTATTTGCCGTGATCTACACCTTAGATACCATCACTTGCAGTTTTTAATTAAATAGTTTTTTCAAACCTATCATGTATTTTAAGAAGCTATCAAATGGATATTTGATTTTCTTACTCTTGTACGTGGATGATAAGCTCATTGTTGCTAGGAACATGGTAGAAATTGAGAAACTGAAGTCTCAATTGAGTATGGAGTTTGAGATGAACGATTTAGGTGCAGCTAAGAAGATTCTTGGCATGGAGATACTAAGGGACAAAAAGAAGGGTAGGTTGTGTCTCTCACAGAGGAGATACATGGAGAAGGTTCTTGCTAGGTTCGGAATGTAAGATTCTAAATCGGTAAGTTTACCTTTGGAGGCGCACTTCAAGTTGTCGGTGAGGATGGCTCCAAGCACAAAGGAAGATGATGAGTACATGGCTAGTGTTCCGTATACGAGTGCCGTTGGTAGTTTGATGTATGCTATGGTTTGTACACAACCAAATATTGCACAGGTGGTTGGTCTTGTTAGAAAATTTATGGCAAATTCAAGGAAGCAACATTGACAGGCGGTGAAGTGCATATTGTGGTACCTACAAGGTACGATTGACGTAGGTGTGGTGTACTAGCATGATGGTGGTCTAGGACCACATGTTTGTGGCCATATGGATACGAACTATGCAAGTGATGTAGATCAGTCTAGATAGACCTGGCAAAATCAACCCTAACCCGCAAACCCAGCCCTAACCCAACCCTAACTCGACCCGCCAATTAAATGGGCTGAGCTAGGGTTAGGGTTTTTCAACCCGCCAAAAAATAGGGTTGGTTTGTGTAACCTGCGAGCCAACCTGCCAACCCGCCAAAGCAAACATTAATTAGGATTTTGATAAAATTATTTTGATTCTACTCATTCTCTCTCTATATAAAATCTTATTTAAGTCTTCTTTAAAGCTCCATTTTAATTCTATTTGTTCTCTCTTAATTAAAACCTATTTCTTCTCCCTCTTAATTAAAACTTAATTAATAAAAATTAAAACAATAGAGAAGATTAATATAACTAGGGTTATTAGAGTTAGTGTTAGGGTTACCAGTGTTAGGGCTAGGGTTGGAGAAATTGACCCATTTAATAAACGAGTTAGGGTTAGGGTTGAGGCTTCCTAGCTCGAAAACCCGCCAACCCTAATAACCCTAACCCTAGCCCGGGTCCAGGTCTAAATCTAGATTTACTACTAAATATGCTTTTATATTGGCTTGAGGACCGGTATGTTGGAGGTCAACATTATAGTCAATTGCTGCCCAATCAACAACGAAGGCAGAATTGATAGCTGTAACAAAGGCCATGTGTCATGCCCCACTTACACGCGTACTAATATTGTCCCTGCTTTAGCCACCACATTGGGTACATGACTTTGTTCTTGGCGAGAGCCCACCCCAACCTAGGCCCAACTTAATGATAACCTGACCAAGCCCAAGCTCACCCAAAAGGCCTTGGCACATTGTAACAGTTTGTGAACTCATAGCCCAGGCTCTAGACACTCTCCCAGGCGATGTGGGACTAACACTTGACACTCCACATGTTACAATCCCACTCTTTATGTATATCAATTCGGTTACTTGAATTGGATACCCATTTTGTGGATGTATATCAATTCAGTTACTTGAATTCCACATGTCTTTTATATGAATTTTATATGTTTATGAGGTGTGCTTAAGCTTAGTTTACAAAGAAAACTCAGTCGAATTTGAGTCTTGTATGAGGACTACTGAAGATCTACAATGCGAGTTAGAATTTTGCATTATTTATTAAGATATATAAGCATAAATATTCTATTTTCTATATTTGAATATGGACGTTAAAGTAGTTAAATTTAAATTAATATTTTTAATATTAAACTTATGGACAAATTCTAGAATAAAACATATAAAAGTAAACCCAGAATAGGTAGAGTATCAGACAAACAACATGCAAAGTTAACCCAACAAAGATACAATGTCAGACAAACAACATGCAAAGTTAACCCAGCAACGATACAGTGTCAGACAAACAACTTGGTTAACCAGCTTCAGGGTTTTCTCAGGATGGGTCAGAGAAAATCCAATCCAGGATATTTCAGCTAAAATAGAAAAAGAAAAAAAATTAATTTCTTTTTTAAATTTAAAAAGAATTAAGAATTCAATCACCATAAATGGCAGATTTCAAAGCTTTCCAATCGTTGAAAACTTATATAACTGTCGAAAAATGCTAAACTTACAGCAAGTAATGAACGGTAGATGTGTGGATTCTAAATTGTTTCATGAATCATGCTCTTTGTAAAACTTGTACATTTACTATATATTGCAACTTATTATACAACTTAATATAACTGTATAGCTGTCTTTCCTGGAGATGTTTTCTACAAAAACCATTAGAATATGTGCTTTCATGAATGTAGATAGCATTTAACTATCTATCAATTTTTGGATTTACTCATTGAAAAGGAAAAAAGAAGTTAAGGGTATTTATAGGTATGAGCTGGCAATATGGATACAGGTAGGGGTGTCAATAGGCATAGTTAATCTGAGAATTGAACCGAACCAGAACCAAATTTCTCAGTTCTGAGTCCATATTTTTTAGTACTGATAGGAACAAGAACCGAAACATCTTTGCATCGAAACCGTAAGTATTATAACTGTTCTGAATCTGGGTACTGTGATATTTGATAAGAACAGGAATCGACTTCTTATTATAGCTTTTCCATTGATTAATTGGTATTTGTAAGTAATAACATGTATTACACATACCCGAAATTGGATCGACCTATTCTGATTCTGGTTCCTATTCTGGTTCTGGTTCCATATATTTGAGTACCAAAGTGGGAACCTACAAAAACAGGAACCAACTAGTTTTAATAGATTCAGGTTCCACATATTTCAAAAAACATTTTTGAGAACGATATTTCAAAAAAATTTCTTAAGTTTTTAGAAAGGTCTATTTTCCAAAATTTCTCTCATCAATTAATGTAGGGGCATGAGGGCTGTCTGTCTCTAATTTCGTAGCAGTCAAAGTTGCTTTTTCTTCACCTTTGACTTGGACAGACCTCACCATAAATGACATTGATTTAAATTATCCCTCTAAATGAAGAAATTAATTTAAAGAGATGATGGCTTTAAAGAGTTAAGTAATGCTGTGACTCAAATTTGAATGTTATTGTGTAGAATTGAAAGGGAAACATGGAGGAATATTGAGAAAGGGGTCATTAGATAGGATTCCAAATGTGTAACATCGGAAATGGAGGGAAATGACATTATATTTTTTTTTTTTTTTTTTGAGTTTGAGAATGGAGATATAGGAAGAGAAAGGTGGGAGAGAAAGAAAGGGTTAAATTGTTTTAAAATGATGTAATATTTTGTAAGAATGCTCTAAATGGTAAGAAAATAATACTTGTTGTTATAACATGTGCTGGCATGTAAGCAGGTGGTGGCTATCCACCATGCAAGTTTTGTTGACACATTTCGATAGGTGCCTTAACACCTCCATCCCTCACATGCAAACTTATCCTCCGCCATGCTATATATATATGAGGGTTTGTATAGATTTAGAAGTCAGTGATATTCGACCAAGTTAAGCCTATATGTTGAAACTGAGAAATATGTATTGTACGAAAGGTTCCAAAGATATATAAGAGATCTATTAATTCTTCTCTCCACTTCTTGTATTTGTATCCTGTGTGTCCTAGAAATCATAACACGTTATCAGCACGAGTCTCTACCACTCTCCAGATCGAGACCTCGACATTTTGTGATCAACCCGAAGCTTCTGGGCATCTCACAAAATCAGAAAGGTATACTTGTGTTGTTTTATTTTCCATGTCGAATCTAACGAAGCTTGAGTTTGTTGCTTTAGATATCACTGGAAACAACTATCTTTCCTGGGTCCTGGATATAGAACTCCATCTCACGTCTAAGCAACTCGGAGATACTATCCGGGAAGGAAATCAGCCGACCACAGAGAGTCGTGCTGCTGCTGCCACTATTATCATTCGGCACCACATCTATGAGGGACTTAAATCTGAATATTTGACGGTGAAAGATCCGTTAGTCCTCTGGAACTGTTTAAAGGAAAGATTTGGCCACTTGTCGATGGTCATACATCCTGGTGCTTTGAATGATTGGAGGAACCTGCGGTTGCAAGACTTCAAATCAGTAACAGAATATAATTCGGCTTTATTCAGAATTACCTCGCAGCTGAGACTGTGTGGTGATACTGTTACTGATGCGCAGCTGCTGGAGAAAACTTTCAGCACTTTCCACGCCTCCAATGTGCTGTTACAACAGCAATATAGAGAGCGTAGGTTTCAAAAATATTCTGAATTAATCTCCTGCCTTCTAGTTGCCGAGAAAAATAACGAATTGTTGTTATTGAACCATGAGGCTCGTCCCACTGGTTCTACATCTGTACCTGAAGCTTATGCAACGACTGCTTCAGGACAGGGACGTGGACGACCTGGTTATAAGGGTAGGCGCTGTAGACGCTACCGACGGAATAATTTCGGAAAGTGGAATAATCCAAATCATGCTACACAAAATCCCCAGAAGAGGGATAACTCTGATCCCCAGCAAAGGGATAGTGGCGAAACGAAGCAAGGAAAAGGGAGAGGTTAGAATAAACCCCCTAGAGATGTAATCTGCTATCGTTGTGGCATGAAAGGACACCTGGCGCGTAATTGTTATATAGCCGAGCACATAGTAGATTTGTATCAGGCTTCATGTAAGAAAGCCAAAACTGGTGCCGAGATAAATTATATTTGTAATGGTGTTCCCACTGATGATACCCACCTGGAACTGTCCGATATGTTTCTCGATCTAGAAGGAGAGGATGTAAGCAAACTAATTGGCGGGTGAGTATGTTCGCACCAATTAGAGTTTTGCAATACAATTGGGGAATGAGTATGTTCATACCAATTGTACTACTTTTGTTCATATATAATATAAGCGTTTTGTGTATATGCTTATTCTTGCTTTTTTTGAAAGGATATGGACCCAAGCAGAGGCATATCCCGAGATATTGGTCCAAGCAGAGACATATCCAAACAAAGCCAATATGGCGAGGATGTTTGTCTAGCAGACAGTGCTACGACTCATATAATCCTCCGTGATAGTAAATTTTTCACGAGCTTGAGTATGTTCAAGGCTTGCGTGACTACTATCACTGGTACGACCAGTTTGATTGAGGGCTCTGGTAGAGCGAGTATTATGCTCCCGGATGGTACAATACTTGATATTGACGATGCTTTGTATTCCTCCAGATCCAAGAGAGATCTGTTGAGCTTTAAAGACATACGTCGTAATGGGTACCACCTTGAGACAGTGAATGAGCATAATATAAAATACTTGTGTATTACCTCCACTGTTTCACACCAGAAGCGTATATTAGAGAAGCTCCCGGCTCTCTCCTCTGGTTTGTATCATACGATAATAAGAAGGGTTGAATCTTATGCCGTCTTGAACCAGAAGTTCAATGACCCGAAAGCGTTTATGCTTTGGCATGACCGACTTGGTCACCCAGGTTCTACCATGATGAGTAGAATAATTCAAAACACGCAGGGACATTCATTACAGAACAGGAAGATTCTGATGTCCAAAGATTATGCTTGTGCAGCGTGTTCCCTGGGTAAATTGGTGCTTAAACCATCTCTAACCAAGGTCATTGTTGAATCCCCAGCTTTTCTGCAACGAATTCAGGGAGATATTTGTGGGCCTATCCATCCCCAATGTGGACCATTCAGATATTTTATGGTCTTGGGGGATGCTTCTGCGAGGTGGTCGAATGTTTGCCTATTATCCACTCGCAATGTTGCCTTTGCACGTTTGCTCGCTCAGATTATACGATTACGTGCACATTTTCCTGAATTCCCCATCAAGTCTATCCATCTTGATGGAGCTGCCGAGTTTACATCTCAAGCTTTTGACGCTTATTGCCAAGCAGTTGGCATCGACGTAGAGCATCCTGTTGCTCACGTTCATACACAAAATGGTCTAGCAGAATCATTTGTGAAGCGTCTTCAGCTCATTGCTCGGCATATGCTTATAAAAACTAAGCTACCAGTTGCAGCCTGGGGACATGCCATTTTACATGCAGCTGCATTGGTTCGGATTCGTCCGACTGCATATCATTTGTATTCTCCTATGCAGCTTGTTATGGGTCACCAACCAAACATTTTACACTTGCGTATATTTGGTTGTGCTGTGCAAGTTCCTATTGCCCCTACGCGACATACCAAGTTTGGTCCTCAACGTCAGCTAGGAATATATGTTGGCTTTGATTCACCTTCTATTATTCGTTATCTTGAGCCAATGACAGGTGATGTTTTTACCGCCCGTTTTGCGGACTGTCATTTTGATGAGACAGTCTTCCCGTCATTAGGGGAGACAATCCGTCGTCAGTAGAAAGGCGTGATTAGTCGTCAGTAGAACGACATGCGATTTCCTGGATTACACCATCTATGTCTCATCTTGATCCTCGTACCAATGCCTGTAACATTGAGGTGCGGAAGATTGTTTATCTTCAGGAAATTGCCAATGAAATGCCTGATGCATCTAATGACGCAGCTAAAGTTACCAAGTTATATATACCTGCTGCAAATGCTCCAGCTAAGCTTGATGTCCCGAAGAGACATGCTATAAGAGCTGATGTCCCGAGAGGGCATGTGACCCCAGTAGGACAACTTGCAGCAAATGAGTCGTCTAATGCACGCCAAAAGCGTGGGCGACCTCTTGGTTCGAAAGATTCTGTTCCCAGGAAGAGGAAATGCCAATTAATAAATGTCCGTACTCCCGGAGAGAGTATCATTGAACGATCCACATTCTCTGATGATATGCCTCCTGAAGAAGGCAAATTCCCAGGAGAAGGACCGGTACAATCCCCAGGAGAGGGAAATGAGAAAATCTCTATAAATTATGTATGTACCGGAGAAATGTGGAATCGCAATGAAATAATTGTCGACGATATTTTTTCCTTCTCAGTAGCTACTGACATCGTCACAGAGAACGATGATATTGAGCCACGCTATATAAAGGAATGTCGACATAGAATTGATTGGGCAAAATGGAGAGAAGCTATCCAAGCAGAGTTGGCTTCCCTTGCAAAGCGTGAGATGTTTGGACCGGTTGTACCAACACCCGCGAATGTGAACCCGGTGGGAAACAAATGGGTCTTTGCAAGAAAACACAATGAGAAAAACGAGGTCATTCGCAATAAGGCGCGACTCGTGGCACAAGGTTTTTGACAGAGACCTGGGATTGATTATGAAGAGACATATTCTCCTGTTATGGATGCAATTACTTTCAGATATCTGATCAGTCTGGTAGTCTCAGAAAGACTCGACATGCATTTGATGGATGTGGTCACTGCGTATCTGTACGGGAAATTAGATACAAATATTTATATACGAGTCTCGGAAGGGTTATTTTTACCTGAGGGAAGACCACGCCATTTGTATTCACTTAAGCTCAAAAGAGCTCTATATGGATTGAAACAATCCGGGCGGATGTGGTATAATCGCCTTAGTGAATACATGATAAAGGAAGGATATAAAAACAATCCCATTTGCCCCTGCGTTTTTATAAAGAAGTCAGAATCTGGATTTGCTATCATCGCTGTGTATGTCGATGATATCAACTTAATCGGGACTCCTGAAGAGCTCCGTAATGCTGTTGAATACCTGAAGAAGGAATTCGAGATGAAAGACCTCGAGAAAACGAAATTTTGTCTCGGCTTGCAGATCGAGCATAACTCAAGTGGAGTTTTAGTCCATCAAACAGCGTATTCTGAGAAGATCCTGAAGCGTTTTAACATGGACAAAGCACATCCATTGAGTACTCCTATGGTTGTGAGATCTCTTGATATTGAGAAAGACCCATTCCGACCAAAGGAAGAAGATGAAGCACTACTTGGTCCTGAGGTACCATATTTGAGTGCAATCGACGCCTCAATGTACTTGGCCCAATGTACCAGACCAGACATTGCATTTGCAGTGAATCTGTTAGCCAGATTCAGTTCTTCCCCGACAAGGAGACATTGGACATGTGTCAAACAGATTCTCCGTTATCTCCGCGGACTACAGACATGGGATTATTTTATCCGAGAAACCCATCAAATGGCTCTCAGATAATGGGATACACTGATGCCGGATATCTCTCCGATCCCCACAAAGCTATCTCCCAATCTGGTTATGTTTTTACAAGTGGTGGTACTGCATTCCCTTGGCAATCCAACAAGCAAAGTCTTCCAGCCACTTCTTCGAATCATTCGGAGATTATTGCATTGCATGAATCCAGCCGAGAATGTGTGTGGTTACGATCACTGATTGGACATATTAGAAGCTCTTGCGCTCTACCCTCTGTCACAGATGTTCCAACAGTCATTTTTGAAGACAATGCCGCTTGCATATCACAAGTCAGAGAAGGCTACATCAAAGGTGATAAAACCAAGCATATTTCGCCGAAATTATTTTATTCTCACCATCTTCAGAAGAACTGTGAGATTGATATCCAACAGATACAATCCTGTGAGAATTTTGCTGATCTATTCACCAAGTCTCTACCGACGGCAATGTTAAGAAAGCTGGTTTATGGAATTGACATGAGACGGATGTATCATCAAGCGGACTGATTTGAGTGCCGGCTCAATCAGGGGGAGTATTCTGATGCCTATTTTGTCTGACTAGACCTTATCGCGCTGTACTCTTTTTCCTTTGTCAAGGTTTTGTCCCTCTAGGTTTTCCTTGCCAAAGTTTTTAATGAGGCAGCTTATGCGAGTCCATCACTCTTCTAGGTCTTTGTACTCTTTTCCTTAGCTCAGCTTTTTGTCCCTCTGGGTTTTCCTGGCAAGGTTTTTGACGAAGCAATTATCTTAGAATGGTGGACATCCAAGGGGGAGTGTTATAACAGGTGCTGGCATGTAAGCAGGTGGTGGCTATCCACCATGCAAGTTTTGTTGACACATTTCGATAGGTGTCTTAACACCTCCATCCCTCACATGCAAACTTATCCTCCCCCATGCTATATATATATATATATGAGGGTTTGTATAGTTTTAGAAGTCAGTGATATTCGACCAAGTTAAGCCTATATGTTGAAACTGAGAAATATGTATTGTACGAAAGGTTCTAAAGATATATAAGAGATCTATCAATTCTTCTCTCCACTTCTTGTATTTGTATCCTGTGTGTCCTAGAAATCATAACACTTGTAGATATATAAAAATTGACATTCCCGTGTCTTATCTTATTAATAGTGTGATGATATATGATGTAAATTTTAGTTGCAATGTACTATATCATATGTATTTTAGTTGCAATGTACTGTATCATATGTATTTGAATTTGGGCCTATAAATAAGTCCACTACCATTCTAATAAGCAATCTATTTCATTTCTTTCCATCTAATTTCGTTTCCCCAAATTGTTTTTCTTTTTCTTCTTTCTTTCTATACTTTTTTTTTATTTCTCTTTCTTTTTCATCTATCAAGATTATCAATTGAGAATGTAGAAATTTTCATCTACGTTAATACTCACAAAAAAATTAACCATTGCAAGTGCGAGTTAGCTGAATTGGTAAAATACATTGTTGCTGATAGTACATAAATAAGTTTAAATTTTACTTACATCGAATATATTTGAAAAAATGTAGGACGACTAAGCACAATCCAATAGCATTTGAGTAAGCTCCCTATTGTCGATGGTTAATCCTCTGATGCTTGCAAGTTGGTGGTTTCTCTCCTTTCCATCTACCTACTAGTGGTTGTATCTTTTTCCCGTTAGTAACCTTCTCTCTTATTTCCTTGCTTGTACTTATAATTCGACAATAGTTCTATTATAAAAAAAACAAAAAAAATAAAAAATTAACCCTTGAATCATTGCCATTTGAGCCACATGGATGTGGCGTTACTATTTTATGTAAAAAAATCTTTTAAGTTGATTATGATCTTTAAACGTGCATGTTTTTATTTCTTAACCAGAAGAATTTATTAAACTACAAAAATAAGCTACGTCTTTCTTTTGACGAATAAACAACCATGTCACCACTACTATCCTCATCATCACCACCAATATTTTTTCATTTATTTATTTTATCTTTTTGAAAGGTCCACCAATATTACCATATATTATCACCTTCATTATTAGCAGAAGAATTTAGAATAAAGTGATTCTATATTAGAATCATTTACATAGTGTGGAGAATATCTTCATACCTTGGATTATGTTCATGCAGATCCCGTTAAAACCTTACAATGTATATGAATAAGCTTGTATGCAGATCTTAAGATTCTTAACTTATACATTAGGGTTTAATATTGTTTAAAAAGAACGGCTCTTATCATGATTATTTTTTCTTCCTCGCCAAGTAACAAAAAGAAGTCATAAAACCACAAATATACAGAGGGGAGGCCACATAAAAAGGGCCAAAAGACAAAACAAAACAGGCAAAAAGCATCACATCACTAAGTTGACAAGAATCTCAATTAGCTTGGCATCCAAATTTTTCTCCAAGTTTACGTAGTTCTGTTTACCAAATTAAACACAACCTTTGAATTATCTCTTTGTTGTCCCCAAATCATAATTCATATGTAATAAAAGTGAGGTCCTCTAAGGGTTATTTTTAACACATTTTTAAGAGGAAAAGGCAGAGATCAATAGAAATAGAAGCATCCAGTATACATAATAATATACATTTACATATATATATATTGGTTAATTTTCTATATTTTTATGAAATAATTGGTGTTATTGCATGGCATGCAGCATGTATTGATCTTATAAATGCACCCTGCAACACATCAACTAACACCAGACGACTCCACCTGCTAATATTTACTTCACAAATTAAACCATATACACCCACTCTCTGTCTTCGTGTATATATAATTTACTACTGCTCCATTCCCTATATGCCTCCTACTACTACATTTTCTCATCACTTCACTCTCTCTCTTCCTCCCCTCCTTTTTCCTTGTTCAGTGAGGAGTAGAGTTGTTGAAAACCCCCAAAGAAAACATGGAGAGGAAGAAATGCCAAAACTCAATGTTTTTGTGGGTTTTGGTAGCAGTTGTTTTGGTTTCTCATCAGAACCTTGTGTTTCCTGGAGTGATGTGTAGAAGTACCTTTGAAGATCAAAAGAACTACTACTCTCCTGACCCTCACTCTGGTAGTTCCCATGGAGGAGGTATACATTGCTCTCTCTCTCTCTACGTATATATATCTGATGTTTCAGTATGTCTTGGGGCTTCATTGATTTGGATTTGATATATGTTATTTTTTGATAATGTGTCCCTTGTATGGATCATTGAACCTTTTGCTTCACATAACATTAGTCATCCACTTGATTTCCTTGATTGGTTCGCATTTTATACTACACTGGTTAGATTAATAAGGTTGATCCAGTACCTATACAAGTTCTTACCAGTCGGTAATTTAAAAAATGTTGAAAAAAATCACCATACCATCACTTGCAAGTATTGTCAGTTAAATGGTATAAAAGATTCTAATAACACACTCTACACACCAAACTGCAGGTTCACACAAGAGCCCTTCCCATGGATCATCATCACCAACACCATCCTCTCATGGTAGTAAGGGAAAGCCGTCGCACGGAAGCGGAGGAAGCTGCCCACCTACTACTACTACTACGCCGTCTCCGCCGAAACACAGTGGTGGTTACCACTACTCTCCTCCAACGACTGTTTCACCTCCAACTCCGATTATTGTTTCACCTCCAACCACTGGTGGTGGTTCGCCTCCGGTGATCATTGGTACCCCTCCCTCCACCCCGGCAGATCCCGACATATCTTCACCACCTACACCTCTAATTCCTAATGACCCGAATTTACCACCATTCGATGGTACTTGCAAGTAAGTTAGCTACCACATATTCCCCAAGACACTATTAGATCGCATTTGGTTCGCGATCCAAATACAATTTTGTTGTTTTTTTGGATATTCAAAGAACGAAGAATAGAACCCGGATTTTGGGAATGTATATTAATTCGGCGAACCAAATGTGCAAGACCACCAGCAGCAGCAGCAGCAGCAGCAGCAGCATCTGTTCTTAATTACTGTGTGTTTTTGTTTTTGTTAATACCTACACACTGTCCTGTATTTTGTTTTATAGTTTCTGGAAGACACACCCGGAGGCGATATGGGGCATCTTCGGCTGGTGGGCATCAGTGGGAGGCGTATTCGGTGGTGGCGTAGGTGGCGTAGGTAGCGCTCCAACTTCTTTGCCGACCGACCTTAGCTTGCAACAGGCACTGGCTAACACCCGGACTGACGGAATTGGTGCACTATACCGCGAAGGAACAGCTTCCTTACTGAACTCCATGGTGACTAAGAAGTTCCCATTTTCGAGCCAACAAATCAAGGAACTCTTCATAAAGGCACTCGAATCTGAAAAGGCCGCCGAAGCTCAGGCAGAACTCTTCAAGAAAGCCAACGAGGGTCGGTTGAAGCATAGAGCTTGAACCACCCATTGCTCTCTTTACAGCTTCTCCTAGCTGCCTTAGTATCTGATCCTTATGATTTTTATTGTTTTCTTTATGAATGATGCATGGATTTTATTTGGTACTATGTTTTTTTTCTTTTTTTTTTGTTGTTGCTAGGATGGGTTTCTGGTCTTCTTGGTTTCTTATGTCCATGATGTTATATTACTTGTAAAACAACTCGATCCTTCTTAGGGTTTCTGTATGTTCTATATTGTTGCTCTGTTTTTCTCTTAATAAGCTGCAATTCTCTACTACAGCAAGTGAGGAAAAACAAGAAAACCCAAGGGGGTTCATAGGGAGAATCACCAAGTGTTGAACCCTAAAACCAGTAATCACTAAATTGCCCTAGCTTTGCAATAAATGAGTTTTCTCTGTACCATCAATTAACAGCACATATAGTAACCTGGTTATTTAAATCATCTGATCAGGATTCAGGACAGCTGGTTTGAGATGTCCTTTGTGGGACCACTGCTTGGTTGGCCAGGATAAGGTGGTTTAAATGCACTGCTGACCAGTTAAGCAGACACCAACAGGATGATTGTTGGGTTTGTCCACCCATGTTAAAAGCAGGTGAACAAAAAACGATTATGACCCAATTCATACTGCTCAACAGCACTAAAAACTGCCCCTAGTAAACTACAGTAAATTTGAATTGCTTTTTGGGTTCCACTAAGGTGTTCATTCAAACATGTTCTGCAACTGATGGAGTGAAGTAGCCAAACAACAAAAATTTAGAAGAGCAAATAGAACTATTGATTCAGGGTAAACTTTCACAGACCTCATATGTCAATGACTCAAACAAAGTTGGACAAACTAGACTCAGGAAGTTTAGCGTATTTGTAACAACTTACATGGAATTCATATAAGTTATCCAACAAACGCCCGTGTAGTAGTCATTCTAAGGAGCTATCAACCTAACTAGATTCAGGCAAAATAGATGATTTTCACCGAATTCATTTCTTGCAGGCTGAAAGCCTATGTTTGAAGCATCAACTAAGATGCCTACATTTTTCTTCCAAAGCTTCCTCAAAGCGAAAACTTACATAGTTACACATTCTTAATTTATCGTGGAATGGTTGCTAATTTTTTAGACAAAATCCTAATGTATGGATCCTGAAAGTTAGAAACTGATAACATAAGCATGGTGGTATTGTTGCAGACCACCACCACCACCACCATCATCATCTGTGCCTTATCTGTATCCTGAAGCATATCTGCATATGTTGCCAAAATCAAATTAAATAGGCTCTTGTTGACTGACAATGGAATGAGTAGCTGATTCTAGTCTGGTTATTTCACACTGTCACCAGAGGTATTCATGGAATGAGAAGCTCTCTGTTATGCAGGCAGCCTCCTGCTAATTGACCTCATACTCTTCAAGGTGTTCCAAGGTATTTCTTTGTTTTCCCTTGTAATAACCTCAGTTTACTGCCGTCTGTGTAGTACACTATTAACCAATGATTTTATGGCAGAAACCCAAATGTCAGTATAGTCTATCATGAGCCACTTGAAGAAGTCGACATCCATGCTTTCTAAGTGCTCCTATCATTTTTGGCTAACCCAAGGTTGAGGATGTTTGCCACTAAAAAAAATGAAATTTCCTGTTTCTGGATATACATTCCCTCTTTTTTTTTGATCGGGAAATTCCAAGGTGGAATCAACAGGAAAACCAGAAAAACAAATAACTTGCACTACACTTTTCGCACATTGTTTGCCCACTTGAAGGCTAGATCTTCAAATCTACTGCCTGGAGGTCAAATTCAGCTTTGAGCAAACCACCGTTGGGGGTTTGAGTGAAGACTTATCCTCGATGATCTCTGGATCGTCAGAGAGTGGAGGGGCTCCGACGACTGCCTCCCCCCCCTCTTTTGCTAATGTTCTGGCTCCCTTACCTACGGCGAAGGCAGTAGCTTGGGTCCCAGATTATCGCCTTTCCATGAAAGATGGTATCCCAGCAATCAGGTTCTCTCCACATGACATGCACCGATCGGAGCAAAAGATGGCACACGCTCTGATCCTCAAGTTTTCCGCGGGTAGACCTTCCATCAATGACATCAAATCGCACATCGACCTCCATTGGGGCCTTTCCGGGAAATTGGTCGTTGGTATTATCGACCCTAGACACATCTTACTGAACCTGACATCGGAAGCAGATGTTCTGAAAACTATGGTGAGAGAGAAGAAGCACATCAAAGGGTTCTGGTTTAGACTATTTCGATGGTCTTCTTCTTTTGATCCTAGAAAGGACTCGAGTCTCGCGGCGGTCTGGGTTCTCTTTCCTAGACTTCCAATGAATTTTTACAGCAATGAAATGTTGTCTGGTATCGCTGAGCGCATTGGCGGCAGATTTTTGAAGGCGGACACTCCGACGCTTGGCCTGTCTAGACCAAGTACGGCTCGGATGTGCGTGGAGCTGGATCTGGCCAAACCGATCACAAATTCTATCTGGATCTGGGTTGACAAAGACGTTGGCTTTGAACAGGAGCTGGTGTATGAATATCTCCCAAAGTTTTGCAACATTTGCTCTCTCCAAGGTCACAATCCGATCGAATGTCGGAAAGGCGACAAATCTAATATCACGATGGCCCCGAAAGCTCAAGTTAACTTTGTACCGAATGATAATGGGGAAACAGTTGATCGGAGTCATGCAAAACAAGTCGGCAATGGTAATCAACATACTGAGATCATTCAGGTTTCAAAGGAAAAAGCGAAGCTGGATCATGATGGCTTTCAACTGGTTGCTTCGAAGAACGCTTGGAGGAAGAAGCAGCAGGTGTCCTTACTTGGCGTTTCTTCTTCAGCTGCTGTGATCGGGGGTTCTGGGTCTGATCCAGTGGGTAAAGTGGCTACTATTTCTGATGTCCCTACATCAGTTCCGATCATGGCGGCGAAGGGGAATGAGCTTACCGTGGTCCCATGTAACAAGTCGACCGAGCTGCCTGTTGCGTCGCCGGAGAGGATCATGGACGGAGGTCTAGAGAGCTGTACGCACATCTCTCTGGTTAACGTCAGAGATGCATATTTAGGCGTTGAGGAGTCTCAAGGGTGGAACAGCAGGGAGAGGGTTACCGCTGCTAGTGGTCCAGCAGCTCCGACCGTTGCTCCGGGAAGTAGATGCACCGGGAACAGCTGTGATGTTGCTGTTCCAGGGGGGCCCACCACTACTGCTGGTCAGCAGCTAGGTTTGGCTTTAGAGTCAGCTTGTGCAGAAATTCCAAACAAAAATAATATTATAAAGGAATGTAGTATTAGTGCGGGTTCCTTTAATGATGTCTCTCTAAAGGATAATTTAAATTCGAAAACCTTTGAAGGATGTGAAGATTCACGGGCCCACAGTAGCACTACTGTTGATAACATGGGGAACAACCTTTGTGGAGTTCAGGTTGTTATACCACTAGGCTCCGTTTGTGAATCTGACAAGGTTTTAATTAATTCAGAAAATGGGTCAGGAGCGGGGCATGTTCTGTCTGCGGCTAATGCGGGTGGGATTACCCCCTTGGAAATCGGGGCCAACCAAACCTTCAATCAGGATGTGGTGTCAGCGTCTGTCAACTCCAACCTTAATCACCTCACTGACAATGTGTGTGGTCGGAGTGCTAAGGATGGCGATAATTTGCCTCTTTTTGAGGGTGAGGACAACACCGACTCAGACAAATCGGCAGATGAGGACGATTATCAAACTATCGAGGAACGTGCACTGATCAGATATGGTTCAGATTCTAATGCCAAAGGTCCACAGAAAATCCGGAAAAAAGAAACAAGGAGATCTCGCCAGGTTCTTAAGGCTTCTTTTAGGACTAACGTCCCCAGAACTCGATCGAAATCTATATCTGAGTGCTATGATTGTTGATCCGTTCCTGCTGTGGAACATTCGTGGGGTGGGAAATCGTAGTTCTGTACGTCATCTCCGCCATTTAATTAAAGAACACAAAGCTAGTCTGGTAATGCTTTCTGAACCTATGATCCATCAAGACCGTCTTGTCAAGGTTGCGGCGTCGCTCTCATTGTCCAATTACGCCAATAATTCTTGCAGTGGGGGTAAGGTTTGGATTTTATGGCGTGACACGTACTCGGTTTCTATTATTTCATCGTCTTCACAGTTCATCCACACCAAGATTGTGTACATTCCCATGGGTATCGAGTTTCATGCTACCTTTGTGTATGCTAGCTGTGAAGGCCTCGTTCGGCGCTCCCTTTGGTCTGAGCTTTCTGCCATTGGTATGGGTACCAACGGTCCATGGTTACTAGGGGGCGATTTTAATGTTGTCTCCAATCTTGCTGAAAGGCTTGGCGGCAGAGCCGCTCTAGGTCCTAATATTGATGATTTTAATGAGTTCATAGAAGGTAATGAGTTGGTGGATGGGGGGTACATTGGTTCTAAATACACGTGGTGCAACAATCAGCATGGTTCTAACCGCATCTGGGCTAGGTTGGACAGGGTTCTGGTCAACAGCTCCTGGGTTCGGTCCTTTCCTCCAATTACAATTCATCACCAGGCTCGTATCTGCTCGGATCACTCTCCATTGGTAGTGTCGCTTCACAGTCAGGTTCGGCGGGGCCCCTCTCCGTTTAGGTTCCAGCGTATGTGGGTCTCGCATGCGACCTATAACAATCTGCTGAATGAAGTCTGGACCCTCGACATGGACGGCAGTGCAATGCAGGTGCTAGTCACTAAGTTGAAGATCTTTCGCCTAAAGCTGAAAACCTGGAACTCTCAAATTTTCGGTAATGTTCACCAAAACCTTCACTCTCTTGAAGATAAAATTTTGTCTGCTGAAGCCGCTTTGCAGGATGGTTGGAGTGATGAGGTTGGAACTGACCTTAATAGATATAAGGCCCTCCACAAAAAGGCGGTTCTCCAAGAGTCTATTTTTTACAAACAAAAATCGGGGATCCAATGGCTCGAGGAAGGAGATGACAACACCAAGTTTTTCCACATGGTGGCAAAGGTCAGACGGGGTAGAAACTTGATTAAAGGCCTTTTCTTGCCTAACGGTTCTTGGTCGGAAGATCTCGGTTTGCTGCATAAGGAAGCCGTTAATTATTTCTCTACTATTCTTACTTCAGAAGGTTGCCTCCTTAATGAAGATATGTTAGGCCACATCCCTTTTTTGGTTACCGGGGTGGACAATGATTTGTTGCTCCGATGTCCGGAGGAGGAGGAAGTGAGGCTCGCGGTTTTCAGTATCCCGGCGGACAGTGCCCCCGGTCCCGATGGGTTCTCGGCTGCTTTTTTTCAGAATGGGTGGGAGGTGGTCAAGTTTGACATTGTTAAAGCAGCTCAAGAATTCTTTAGAGGTGGGACCCTGCCTAAAGCTCTCAAGGCTAATTATATCACTCTAATTCCTAAAGTGGCAACTCCACTACACTTTACCGACTTCAGGCCTATTAGCTTGTGCAATGTGGCCTACAAGATCTTCAGCAAAATTCTCTGCTCACGTCTTGCCCAGATACTTCCCCGTCTGATATCCATGGAACAAGGGGCCTTTGTCAAAGGAAGATCGATCATTGAGAATATTGCGCTGACTCAAGAATTGGCTCACTCCTTAGGTAGGAAGGTGTCTGGGGGTAATGTGATTTTGAAACTGGATATGGCCAAAGCATATGACCGGGTTGAATGGTCTTTCCTCAAGGCGGTCCTCCTCAGGTTTGGCTTCCATCCTAAGCTCGTGGATCTGATTTATTCCTGCGTCTCTGGGTGCTTTTTTTCGGTTGTGATGCAGGGGGTTTACGAGGGTTTTTTTGAAGCCACGAGGGGTTTACGCCAAGGGGATCCCTTATCTCCAATCCTCTTCATCCTTTGCTCCGAAGTCCTAAGCCGGGGGCTTACTGATGCCTTTCGCAAAGAAAATATCGCCTCCTATTATACTCCTCGGAACTGCACTCCAGTTACTCACCTCTTGTACGCTGATGATACTATCATTTTCCTTAATGGGAGAGATTCGTCCATTTCGGGCTGTATGGGTTTTCTGGATAGATATTGTGTTTGCTCGGGGCAGAAGATCAACGTCGAGAAGAGCTCTTTCATGATTCACTCTAGGACTCCTTCCCTTGTTGTCCAGCTCATCAGCAACACGACGGGGTATCAGCGGAAGGCCTTCATCATGACCTACCTGGGGGCTCCTATTTATGAAGGACGTGTCAAATCTGCGTACTTTGATGACCTGCTGACGAGGATCAGTAGCAAATTCGTGGGTTGGAAGGCCAATTTTCTCAATCAGGGAGGGAAACTTATTATGATAAGACATGTCGTCTCCAGCATGGCCTTTTATTTGCTTTCCGCCGTTGTGGTCCCTAATGTGGTGCTTCAGAGGATTAACAGGCTGATCTCTACTTTCTTTTGGGGCTCTCATGCTGGGAAGCCTAAGCGTAACTGGGTTTCCTGGAACGCTATTTGCAAACCGGTGACCGAAGGTGGCTTAGGTATTCGTAATGTTGCAGAAGTGGTTAGCAGCTTCAGACTCAAGAGTCTTTGGAATGGCCTTGCCAACAGGTCTGTCTGGGCCTCTTTTATCTGTGGCAAGTACGGTATTAACAAGATTTCCCTTCCTAATTACGTGGCCCCGAGATACGCTTCGAAATTCTGGAAAGAATGCGCATATCTTTTAACTGTGCTTGTTAAGAACTCGGCTTGGAAGGTGGGTCAAGGCGACATGAATTTTTGGCATGAGAACTGGAGCAACGATGGTATCTTGAGTGATGACCTTGCTGCGCCTGAGGCCTCTTATTCTATCACGCTTAAGGAGGCGAGGGAAGCGGGTTTTGACATTCCAGGTTTAGCAGGTACTTCCATCTCCACTGTCAAACGCCTGTATGACTCTAGGCTTCCTGCTGAGTCGGATGAGCGCTTATGGGCGCTCACTCCGAATGGGTCATTTACAGTCAAGTCGGCCTTCAATCAGATTCGTGTTCTGGCTCCAGCGTGCCCCTTTGCCAGGTTTTACTGGGCAAAGTTTATCCCAAAGAAGCTGTCTGTTTTCTTTTGGCGTTCCCTTCATAACCCGGTCCCTGTCGATGTCAGAATCCAGGACTGTGCAATTAGCCTAGCTTCAGGCTGTGTG
>MVGT01004347.1:173411-196381 GCA_002174775.1 Macleaya cordata
AAAAAAAAAAAAAAAAAAAAAAAAAAAAAAAAAAGATCTTCAAATCTAATTCCCTCAGAATCTGCGATGGGGAAGACCAATAGAGTAAGGAAGCTTTTAATGTCCAAAATAAACTTACCCTACTCTCTCTCAATGCCATTGAAAGTCCATTTGTTTCGCTCATCCAGATTACCCAGCAAATGGCAAACGGCAGTAATCTCCAGAGATGATTGCCCATAGTCAAAAAAACATTTCACCCTTCTCTCACTGAAAACCAGCTTTGACATCCGCCCCAAACACCCACTGTAGCCCAAAACCAAATAAGAATAGTGACCAAATCTGCTTTGTAACTGGGCAGTGGAGAAGTAAATGATTGACTGGTATCCTCATCTTGTTTGCACAGACAACAGCGATTCACTATGATCATCCATGCTTTGCAAGGTTGTCCTGTGTGAGTATTGCATTGTGGTGAACCAGCCAGATCAATAAGGTCACCTTCGTTAGAAGCATAGGGTCCCAAACATCACAATGTGGAAAGGCAGTCCCTATGCCCTGACGCCTAGCATCAAAACAAGATTTAACACTAAAAACACCTCTCTTCTCCTATCTCCAAATTCTGCTCTCACTGTCATCACTCAGTCTGTAATTTTCAAGTAAGGATGTAAGTTCACTTGCCTCCCTCACTTCTTGATCAGTCAATCGCTGATGAAATCCGGATCCCAGAGTAAACTTCCATCCTCTTCGATTCTCATCACTTCATTCAAAAAGGCTGCCTGTTTCCTTGATATATCAAGAAGTCCCAGGAATTTGGACTCTAGTGTGCCTTCCCCAAGCCAGAAATCGGTCCAAAAACGGACTCTCTGACCATTCCCCCGACACGGAATTTCAGTCCTTGTCGAAAAGAGCTTTTGTTATTACAAATGCCTAACCATAAACTATTCCCATATACATTCCCTATAATTCACTTCAATACTTCACTAATGATAGTCTATCTTGAGCCACTTGATGAAGAAGATCAAGCAAAAGGTGCAAAACTTTCTGGTATTGAGAAATATAAAATGAAAATGGAATTGTAACAGTAAGATGGTTAGCTATGCAAGGAAGTATGATTGTTATTGAACAAATATTTGGCACTGTAAGGGTGTATGATTTTTCTAGAACTTAGGGATACTTACGCATTGTTTTCATTTCACAAATAATTGTGGGCAATATGTAGCAGAACATGCACAGCCAAGATTAGTTTTGGAACACAATAGATCCTTGGTTTTAGATTTTGATAGGTTTAGAGGTTTATTCATCGTCGGAAAAGACAGCATATCCAAAGTCTTGGTTGTCAAAAGACATCTAACAATGTAGGCCCCATAGAAAATTCTCAAATTCCAATGAACTTAATCTAACAAGGGTTTCTTTATTTTTCAGGGTAATCATAAAAGTGACAATCTCATGGTCAGGATGCGACAACTGAGGTCAATTGTTCATATGTTTAAAGTTTCTTATTCGTCCTAGATAGTAATAAGAACAAATAATTCATATCGTTCTCTTTATTCAAAGAACAATAATCAAAAGAAGTGGCTTTATTACATTTCTTTATGATGTGGAGCGGAAACTATTACTTGTAGGAACCATGTGAGTATACCCAAATCACGAGAACATCACTCTAATCTTGAAGTTGCTTCTCATTTGAAGCAGGAATTGAGCAAAGAACTCTTCAAAAATTAAGTACATCCTAAATATAAAAAAATTTGTTCTGTTGATGCGCATATTCAACACTAAATTCATAAATATACAGAAAGTAAAAATTTAGTGAGTTCCCAAAACAAGAGATAGATGAGCACCCAATCAAACATGTAGACATAAGAAAGGAGAAAATGAAAGAAACTGCATACCTTTAAATCAGAAGAATGGTGCAAGACTTATTGGCGTGCAGCAGACTACTTGAAATTCCATTAATTTCAAAGTATAAAATAATGCTTTCTGTTAAAATCTCTGTTTTCCTTTCATTGTTCATGAACAACTTTACATTCATTGCCAACCTGTTTTCCTGAATTCAACGAACCATGCCAAACTTGTATCCCAGAATGATGTTTTGTGGATAGTTCAAACCCATGATCTCCACATTCACAATTCTGGCAAGTCCAGCAACTGGGGTCCTGTTTGCGCATTCAATTAGCTAAAACTTTCAATTTAGAATGGCTTTCGGTAAACTTGATAACTAGGATATGTATGTCAACCACTGATCTGAAATTGCCACCTGTATATGTTCAATGCTTTTCTTAGCCCGAGGGAGAACTTCAAGCATCATAATTCTCATCAACTCATGTGAGATTCGAACCAGTTGAAGATCTCCTCATTTTGTAAGCTAGTCATCTCATGGTATGCAAAAGCAAGATTAAGCTCTTCTTGAATGTGATGGACCCATTCATTTTTATCCAATAGAATAGTTTTCTTCTCTTTGAGAGCTTCTTTCCAGCGTGTTGCACGCCCATCATTCCTCATAAATCTGTTCTCATCAACGAAGCCCTTTTCATGAAATAACTCAAACAACTTAACAGAAACAGCCTCATCCAGACCTGAAATTCTGTCGGATAAGAAGTTTGGAGTCAAGGGAAACTCCATACATTTAACCTCTGCTACATCGACGCCTCTCTGTCTAAGAGTCTCCATATTTTCTCCTATCAGCCGCATCCTGGTTCGATCTTTCGGCATGTGCACGAAAAGGGTAGGTGGATAGTTGTCTGGGATATCCATTCCACCAAACACTCCTTCGGCAATCATCAGAGCTATACTACTAAAACTCATATCATTCGCGAGAGCAGAAACAAAATAACCACCAGAGGAGGCTCCCAAAGCCACAAGAGGAAGCTTTTCAAGCTTGTTTTTCTCAACCCACCATCTGATAATTCCTTTAACAATTGATCCTTCCTCCCAGAACGACCAGCATCTCCCAGAGCTAGATATGGTGAGGACAGCAAATTTGCGAGCAAGAGCATGAAGGATAATGAGCCTTTCTTCCGGAAGTCCAACACAATTCGGACAGCTTGGGGATCTGTCCCAGAAATTAACTGCTCTACCATTGCACCCATGAGCCAGAAATAGAACTGCTTTGGGAGAGTCAGGTATTTGCCATATCAAATCGGTCCCATTCCTGAATTCTGAAGTAGGATGTAGCTGAACTAAAGACTTCCATTTAAGCTTTGGAAGAACAGATGTTGAAATGGGTTCTTGTCCATTGTTAGTTATAAACAAAATGAATGCCATAAGGATTAAAATCAGAGTTGCGACAAGAACAGGCAATTGATAGTTCTGCAATCCATGCCATTGTTTACCGAGTTTACTTCCACGCCTTAGCATTAATACTACAGACATGTTGATTATCTCAAAAGATTAGGAATTATCAATTTTAACAAGTTAAAATAGATATAAAGATCAATCATAGACTTTGAAGGATGAATTGGGATATGAAAGGTCCCCAGGGTTTGTCAATATTCATGATAGAACAACTCGATCAAATGGAAACCTATTTAAGTCAAGAGTCAGGCGTATCCTCCGTGCAAAACTCACTCATCATCAAGAACGGAGGAAATAGCACCTCATCGGACTCGGTCTCGCATCCGGAACTCTCTGTGTATTGGTAAGTGACCTATCGACTATCATAGGTGGTTAGACATGCACTAGGACTCATTGCATATAATTAGAAAGCATTTGGATGGCCAAAATTGTTTGCAAAAACGTTTTTGCCAAAATTCCCAGTCTGTATCGATACCCCTTAAAGGGTGTATCGATACTGGACTCATCTGTTTTTCAAGTGAGGTCAGTATCGATACCGCCCTTGGTCAGTATCGATACTGCCCTCACCTGTCTAACAGGTGGAGTCAGTATCGATACACCCTGTTGATCCGTATCGATACTGACCTCTCCTGTGAGCTCAGTATCGATACAGATCAGCTGTGTATCGATACACCCTACTGGGTTTTGGCTGTTGCGCGATTTTCTGACCTAGGATTTTTGGTCCTTTTGTCCTAAAAACTCACATGTGTTGTCTTCTCTCTATATATAGCTAGAGAGACTAACCATGTGGGGGGGAGCTCAAATCTAAGGAAGAAGAAAGCATTTTTGTGAGCTTCAAGAGAATAAGGAATATTCATGAAATCAACCTTTTGTCTTCTTCTCCATTGCTGTCATTACTAGACCTGAATGTAGAGTTGATTTCTTCTCCCTTGAGAGTTATTGCTTTACAAACTCTCTGTCTATTTTCTTCATCTTAGCTAGAAAGACTTAGAACATCCATATAGCATGAAGATCTAGTAGGGCCAGAAACTCAGAACAGTTCATCCACTCTTATTGTCACCGGTGAAGTTCCGGTGAGGTCGCCGGTGGAGCTCCGGCGAACTGAAAACTTGATTGATGTCAAGTGAAACTGAAGATTCAACCACAAGTGTGAGACTTGGAGGATTCTGAGTTGGAGGCACACTCTCTCACCATTGAAGAGGCGGTTCGTGGATTCGAGCTGTGAAGAAAGACCGGTCGAGTTTTGCACGAGGGGATTCGTGTGTTCGATGTGAACGGTTGTAAGATTTCTATAAACTCTTAGTGGAAATTTCTGGACTAGGTCCCGGGGTTTTTTCCGTTTGGATTTTCCCCGTCAACAAAATCTTTAGTGTCACTTACTTCATTGTTGATGATTTGTTGTGCAAGCTTGAAATATTTGATTCTAGGTTAATTCCGCACTTGAGAATCGAATAAGTCATTACTTGGTTGTCTTAATATTATCTCATTGTGAATTGAGTTTTAAAAGAAACGAAAACTAGGTAGAAATTGATCCCCCTTCCTCATACACCTAAAGTAAGGTGATATTTCAGGATAGGAAGCAATCAGAATTTTCATTAGGTGACTGCAGTATATTCAATAAGAATATTTGACAGATACATAATAATGCCACCGAAAACCGACATTGTTGAGGACAGAACAGATATTACTGATATTGAAAATTAAGAAAAGTTTGACATTTATCTTATCTGATGAAAATTGATTATTTAGCAGAACAAGCCTAATCTATTAAAATCACCTCTTTTACAAGATAATTCTGGTTCAAAATAATGTTTATCCCTGTTAGCCCTCCTAACCAAACACAATACAAAATCCTTATCATGATACATACAAAAATTTTCCAGTACCCAAGCACATTAAAAATCCATTTGTAATGGCATTTCCCTATATACCGTTTTACTAAAGAATTCTGATTTACTGTTCTATCAAAATTCAAGTATGAGATTATAGGCTATAATTTTTTATTTTTTTTTGGTCCTTTTCAGGGTAATCAATTTTGCATCCAGTTTTATCAGTGTTTGGCTGACTAACAGTAGGTTATACAAACAACCCCTCGACTTATTAATCCTCAACTAACAACAACATAATTCTGGAGAATGATAAAAATCACTAAAAGTCAAGCAAAAACGAACAAAAGAAAATGGGTTCTTGTAAACAGGAATCGCCCAGAACCCAATTTCTTGAAGAACCCAAAAATGGTAAGAAAAATAATTTTAGAACTTGGACGAGCTCGTACCTGAAAACAAGTGATCGGCTATCGAGAGAGACGAGAGAGAGTGGAATACTTCGATCCAAATCGAGGAGTGTTTGCTGTATCAATTCTCTAAGTTTCGGGTTTTTCTTATCACTGACGTTAAAGAGAATCCCCACTTTTTGTACGAGCCATCCTAACTATGAGCCATCCTTGTTTTACCCAAATCATACTTTGAGACATCCTAGGAATATACTCAGAGCCATCCTCATCTATAATAATAAAATATAAAGGTTAATAATTTTTTAAGGGGAATGTTATAGACCGTATGGATATGGATAAGGGTTGTGAGTCAAACTGAGGTCAAACCAGTTTGACTACAACTAAAGTTTTAAAAATTGTAAAAAAATCCTTAATTAATTTAGTATTTTATTAAAAAAACCTTAGGATATGGGTTGTTAGAAAAAAAGGTTTTTGTCCCACTTTCAAAGACAAAACCATCACCGACCACCACCGACCAAACCCCTTCTTCCTCCCCATATAATTTTTGTTCTTTCATGAACCTCCGAGCATAATTTTCCGGTCACCGGTAGCATCATTTTGGTGTTATTAACATTGTGGATGGTGATGAAGTTGGGAAGAAAGCTCAATTAATGGAGGATTCTTCTCAAAACACTTGGAAAGAGATTATTGGATCTTCCAACCCAATCAAACAAGAAAAATCTGAGGTAAGACAACCTATTAACAAGTTTATTCTTTGATTTTTTAAGTTCAAAGCTGCATTTTTTTTTCGTCGCTGTTTGTTCTTACTGGTATGAGGGAACAATATGATAAATGTTCTATCTGGTATATAGGAACAAGATGATAAATGTTCCACCCAGAACAAGCGAACAATATGACAAATGTTCTATTAGTGATAAGTGAACAAAATAATAAATGTTCTACCTAGTATATTGGAACAAGATGATAAATATTCTAACAGGACTAAGGGCACAATTTGATAGATGTTCTACTATTGATAAGTGAACAAAATGATAAATGTTCTACCTAGTATATGGGAACAAGATGATAAATATTCTAACAGGAACAAGGGAACAATTTGATAAATGTTCTACTAGTGGTAAGTGAACAAAAGGATTAATGTTCTACCAGTCATAAGTGAACAAGATGATAAATGTTTGTTGGCGTTCATATTACCATATGTTCATCGGTGAACTTACTTATTTTTATAGCGAACATAATACAACATGTGAACAAAATGCTCACTAACTCAAGCTTTGTACACTCTCTCACTCATTCGTGTATATTTGTTGTTGTAGGGTTAGAAGGTGGAAGACGATTTAGTGGATGATACAAATGTAGATAAAAGCAGTCCGATTAAACTTGAATAGAAACCATTTTGTCGGAGTGAAGTTGAGTGATGGCTCACCAATCCCTACTCTAGAGGTCCAATGGTATCCTAATTGCACAAATGCCGCAAGAAGTTGGTTGAATCCATATTTATCTAGAATCTGGCAATATCAAAAACTCATTCATCTAAAGAAAAACGAAGTTCCCTGTGAAGTTGTGGATATATCTCAATAGATTATTATTTTATAAATGAGATAAGGTGACACAATATGTTAGAGTGAATCTTTTTGAGATTTTAGTGTCATTATATTTTGGGGTACAGGGTAACACGATGTAAATGGGATCCAGTTGCTATGTATTTTTGTGATTACGTCATACGTAAGAAAATGACATTTTTGTAACTACGCCAAATTTTTAGAATGCATAAACTAAATATATGGTAAAATTATAAATAGTTTGTCTCTCTTTCTATTTATCTCTCTATCCCTCTCCCCTACACACGCAGTGCGTAGACTAATTTTTTTCCAAGAGGTGGTTATTTATTCAAAATAATTATGTAATGTTCCACGCACATGAACTGAACATTATAACCAATGTTCCACCCAGAACCTTAGCACATTATATATCATGTTCCTTCTATCGATGTAGAACATATTTTCTCGAACCTTAGTTCTCTAACACTTGATTTTTTTTAAATAATTATGTAATGTTCTACGTACATGAATCGAACATTATAACTAATGTTCCACCCAGAACCTTAGCACATTATATATCATGTTCCTTCTATCGATGTGGAACATATTTTTCTAAACTTTAGTTTTCTGACACTTGATTTTTTGAAATAAATATGTAATGTTCCATGCACATGAACTGAACATCATAACCAATGTACTACGATGAAGAAAAGAACATTGTGAAATATGTTCGCTTACTTAGACTAGGGCAACTGTCCCTAAATTGATCGCATGTGCATTGTGGTTAGTTATTTTCAATAATCCTGTGATTTATATTGACCAGCGGTTGCCCGAATTAACCAATGTTTCCAACATTAAGATTTTAGGATATAGAAATTTATATGATGTACTTCTCTCTCGCTCTTCCTCTGCTCTCTATCACCCGGTAATAGAACTGGTAGAGGTAGTGGTGGTGGTGGTGGAAAAAGCATTGTGTCTTCTCAAAATTTAAGTTCCAAACTCAAGTTTTTCCAAGCATATTAACAAAAATGATTTTAGTTTTTTTTCCCAAAGTTATGTTCTAAGCAGAGTTCATGGACATTAGACCATATGTTCTACAATTGGTAGCCGAGCAAAATAACTTATGTTTGTTTCTAGCACAAGGAACAAATCTTTGTACACTATATTCGCTTACTTAGACTAAGACAACTATCCCTATATTCATTACCTTAGCGTAGGAAAAATTATAAATAATTTTTTCCTCTTGCAAAGTTATGTACTACGATGAAGAAAAGAACATTGTGAAATATGTTCGCTTACTTAGACTAGGACAACTGTCCCTATGTTCATTATCTTAGCGTAGGACAAATTACAAATAATTTATTTAAGTTTAAGAGTATAGTGGTACGTCATAATTGATCGCATGTGCATTATGGTTTAGTTATTTTCAATAATCGTTTGATTTATATTGACCTACGGTAGCCCCAATTAACCAATATTTTCAACATTTGGATTTTAGGATATTGAAGTTTATATGATGTACTTCTCTCTCGTTCTCCCTCTATTCTCTATCATCCGGTAATATAACTGGTGGTGGTAGTGGTGGTGGTGGCGGTGGAAAAAGTATTGTGTCTTCTCAAAATTTATGTTCCAAACTCAAATTTTCTCAAGCATATTAACAAAAATAATTTTAATTTTTTTTTTGGCAAAGTTATGTTCTACGCGGTTGAAATGAACATTAGACCATATGTTCGGTTACATATACTAGGATAATGTCCATTTGTTCATTACCATACCGTAGGACAAATTATAAATAATTTATTCAAGTTTAAGAATAAAGTGATACGTCATAAATTCATCACATATGCATTATGGTTTAGTTATTTATTCCTTTGGTTTACATTGACCTACGTCGGCCTTAATTAACCAATGTGTTTAATTTGGATTTTAGGATATTAAAATTTATATGATGTTCCTCTCTTTCTCTCTCTCTCTCTCTCTCTCTGTTCTCTATCACCCGGTAATGGAACTGGTGGTGGTAGTGGTGGTGGTAGTGGATACAACATTGTGTCTTCTCAAAATTTAATGTTCCTATATACTAGATAGAACATTTATCATTTTGTTCACTTATCACTAGTAGAACATTTATCATATTGTTCCCTTATTCTTGATAAAACATTTATCATCTTGTTCCCATATACCAGATAGAACATTTATCATATTATTCCCTCATACCAGTAAGAACAAACAGCGAACGAAAAAAAAAATAGTTTTAAACTTAAAAATAAAAAGAAAAAACTTGTTAATAGGTTATCTTACCTAAGATTTTTCTTGTTTGATTAGGTTGGAAGATCTAATAATATCTTCCCAAGTGTTTTGAGAAAAATCCTCCATTAATGGAGCTTTCTTCCCAACTTCATCACCATCCACAATGTTAATAACACTACAATGATGCTACCGGAGAATGCTACCGGTGACCGAAAAATTATGTTCGGAGGTTCACGAAGGAACACAAATTGTATGGAAAAGAAGATGGGATTTGGTCGGTGGCCTTTGGAAAAGTGGTTAGTAAAAAAAAACTCATAAGGACCTCAAAATAATAAAAAAAATTTGGTGAAACAACCCATATCACTTATGGCCCTTATCCTATTTTAAACAGCCCATATCTCCTCACAGCCCTTTTCCAATTTTGGATGGTAGTTACCAGTGGCCTTTTTAACACATCTTTTGTATTATTATTTTTTCCCTAAATGATCCTTCAAAAAATTAATTTTTGAAATCAATCCTTACACTGACATTTTAACTATCTAACTCTAATTTTTTCTAACCCTAACTTCTCTCATTTCTTTCCAAATCTAACCCAAACTGACTCTCCAACCCTAAAAATTCCTCAATCTCTAATGGAGGTTTGTGTTCGATCCGTTTGAAGACCTAAATCAGAAAAGATTCAATGACGAGAAGGAAGTCAGTTGAACCTCCACCTTCGGAGGAGTCGGGTTCTTCCAGTAGAGGAGCACCCAATCGGTAAGTTCTTTGTTAGATTTGTAGTTATAGGTTGTTTTTGCTAAGTTATAGTCCTTATAAATTTGTTAGGATAGGTTTCCAGTTCCATTGGGACCAATTTTAACCCAATTTGGCCGGTGCAATCTTCGATTCACTGGCCGCGTATTACTGTCCAAACGGACTACTGTAGTATGAGGAAGAGAACCTAAAACGGGCTCGATAGTCCGTTTGATAAAGATTTATCAAACAGATTTCATGGTCCGTTTGGTAAACTTACTTAGTCCGGATTTTCAAGTCCGTTTAATAGTTTAAATTGAAACGGGTCTACGAATCCGTTTTAATTTTTTAATTTTTTTTTTATACCTCATGCCTAGCTCTAATCTTCGGTGTAGTCATCATTGTTTGTTTGATTACTTTTTATTTATGGTTTCAACATTGTTCTCATCATCTTTTGAATCCTTTCTTTTGTTCAAGACAATTAACATTTGGATGTCTTGTGTTTGTAGGCAGGAGCGCCCTACAAATTCTGCCCGTAATTGTAAGGTTTTAGCACGGGCTGCCACGCATGGAGCCTCCAAAAGGGGTCGCACCCGAAAGGGCATACTGCCACCCCTACGGAGCCAGCCACCACTACCTCTGTCGGCCCTATCATCGCCCCTTCCGATGCCCAGCCCAACCCAACCCCTCTACTGCACTCCCTCCTGATGCAGATAGTGCTCCTGTGGACGATTCGTTGCTGGTAACCTACAACTGTCATATCGCTTCTAAGATTTGGATGGGGCAGGTTAGATAATTTTAATTTATATATATTTATTTTTTCTACTAAGATTTTGGTTGTCTCTTGCGGTTCTTTAGTTTTTTTTTCTTGTTGCAGCAAAGATGTACGTCTTTGGAAACACACAATCACTCCTAAACTTTGACCTCCTGACCCTGGAGTGCTTTATGCAACTATGTGCGGGAGGTTGTTCATGCTACAGGCCTACACGTCCTAGCCACGCAAACACATAAATCTGTCAAAAGGGTGTTGATCAACGCCTTTGTAGAGAGGTGGTACCCAGAAACAAATTCATTCCATCTACCATTCGGCGATATGACTATTACTTTCTACGACGTGGAGGTCATTCCAGGTGTTCGTATGAAGGGGATGACTGTTATGGCCACAGTCGAGCTAGATTTCGATTCGCAAGTTCAGTTGGTTATTGATACTCTTGGCATTACTTTCAAGGATGCTTTCGAAGAGTTGGACACTTTTGGCTACCTTAGCTACGCTTAGTTAAGGAAGCATTTTGCTACTGTTGATGAGATTCGCCTCATGCAAAGAAGCAGAGAGCTGCGAGAGCGTACATGCTATACCTTTTTGGGTCCACCCTGTGTCCTAACAAGTCTGGCAATGGTGTCCCAGCCCGTTTTCTCTAATATCTCGGTAACTTTGACCGCATCCCTCAATATTCCTGCGGTTCTGTTGTATTAATATGGTTTTACTGAGAGTTAGGCATTGCATCACGTCATTCTACTAGGACGCTTACTGGTTGTATAAGTCTATTGTAGGTAAAATGGCGTTCATTTCTTCTTTTTAATTATTTACACCTATTGCATTTTTAACCATGGTCAACGATTATTATGCATACTTGGATATACGAGTACTTTCCGACCTTGGATTGGAGTAACGAGTTGGGTACCTACGTGGACATGCAACCAAGGATAGGCAGGTGGGAGCCTCATTGCGAGACCACACTAATTACTGCGAATTTGATCCATAGACAGACACAGCTTGACGTCCTACCTTCTAATATGGTTAGTACTTCCTAATTAATCTCCAATTTACATTACAGTTGAGTGTATAATCTTTTCTCTAATTTTTTAATTTTATATATTATTCTCATATTACTTAGGATCCCTACCATGCTCGTCGAGACCATTACGCCATCCCTGAGATTACTTTTTATAATGGCCTCGTTGTCTACTTTTATGTCTTGGAACCTTACTATTCCAATAGGGTTTTAAGACAGCTTGGCCGAGTGCAGACCATCCCACCTTCTCCTATGCAACTGTCTTCTCGTCGGGTAGAGACCGATGCGTATTCCTACAAAGTTAATTACAGTCTACACCACTGTCACTTTGAGAACTGGCATGACCATCTGCTTCACCCCGATCAGAAATCCACACCGTTGCAGCATCCGGGGCAGTATAGTGCCGACGACATGGAGTGGTATCATTCAGTGTCACACCCATTTGCTTTCATTATTAATTGTAACCTACATTTCAGTTTTTGATGATACTCATACAACATTTAAATTTTTTTTGTAATGAATTATTTGTAGGTTACTACATTTTACTTTTTATATGTTAAGTTCTATTTATTTTGTGCAAAAAGAGAAAGTAATTCTTAACTGTAAAACTTTTTTTTGAACACAAAAATTAAGCAAGTTGGTGTTGACTTTTAGCAAGTTAACAACTTGGTGTTGAATTTCAACTGACACCAAGTTGTTAATATTGAATTGTAAATGGAGCAGGTGGTCCATTTTCTAAAGGATCCAAACGGAATCCGTGGTTCGTTTGGATCCATACACATTTTTTTTAAGAGCCATATTTAACAAGTTGGTTTTGAATTTCAACTGACACCAAGTTGATCATATTGAATTGTAAACGAAGCAGGTGGTCCGTTTTCTAAAGGGTCCAAACAGAATCTGTGGTCCGTTTGGATCCATAGACAATTTTTTTAAGAGGCATATTCAACAACTTGGTGTCGAATTTCAACTGACACCAAGTTGTTCATATTGAATTGTAAACTGAGGAGGTGATCCGTTTTCTAAAGGATCCAAACGAAATTCGTGGTCCGTTTTTTAAGAGGCATATTCAATAACTTGGTGTCAAATTTCAACTGACGGTTCCTGTAGGTTACTACTTTTTGGTTGTGCCATTTCTTGCAACTTATCTTTGAATGCCTCCCTTTCTACCTCAGTCGTTTGCATCCATCACTCTCTCATCTGATTCAAGGCTGGCAGGTAGTCAAAATCAATCTTCTTCTCCACTAAAGGAACCATAGAGAGTTATTTCCAATGTCGATCTATTGCATCTTGAGGGATGGATACACCATCTTCACTGTATTTGAACAACTGACATACGCAAGGCAATCCCATTTTCTTGCGAAGAACACACCCGCACCTCGAAGCATTGAAATTCGACGATTTTGACTGTTAGAGCTCACCAAGGATATGCTTCAACGCATACTTGGAAACATGATGTCGTAATAACTTGAAAATCTTAATCTGATGACAGAAATCAAACTATGTTGGAACGAATCCTTAACTTTGACCATTTGATTTTGCAACATCAAGTGCATCGCCTCCCAACAAGTAATGAAATCACTATTTCCCTTTCCTAAGTATCTTTTCAATGTGTAATGCTCGCTCTCTACCCGATTGGTAGTACGGTTGTCATAATGCAAGATCTCATTTGTCCATGCCCATATAATTTGGTCTTTATCCACCAAACATATCTTCTGTAAGTATTCGATACAATCTGGTTGTCTTCTTGACCACTTCCTAACAAGGTTTGCATGGGCACTTTCGTATATTATAGATGTCTGGGCCGTGCATACAACCTCCCAATCCTTATAAACTTCATCAACAATAGTCTTGTTCTTTGGAATAGACTTCTTGAGATGAGCCATGACATTCCTCCCAATGTGCCAACTACAAAGCATCCTTTTGGCATCAGAAAATACAACCTTGATGGCATTTATTAGAGCTTGCTCATGGTCGGTGATAAAAACCGATGGTAACTTCGTCGACTGATAAATAGCTTTTAAATGCTCCAATTGCCAAATATAATTGTCTGTCATTTCGCTTGCCATAAACCTAAAAGCTATCGTAAAGGTCAACCCCGTGGAAGTCATGCCGGCGGCATAAAAGATGGGCATTTCCCATTTGTTTGTCTTGTAAGTACAGTCAACAATCGACAGTGAAGGAAAACACTGAACGAACAACGTCGACTCTGGATTACCCCAAAAAATATCCGTCAATTCATCTGTAACTAGATTAAATCTGGTCCAAGTTGCATAATGCTGATCAGTCAGTAGCTTCATTAGTTGTTGCATTTTTTACCTGCCTTCCAAGTCACTATTTTTAATTTTTCTTTTCTCTTTATAAAGAGTTCTAAGTGTGGAGTAGTTTTCTTTGTTCCTTTCTTTCAAATGACTTAATATCTATCACGGTTTGGATCCGCATTTGTTTATGTCCTTTACCAACGATCTTTCCTCCTCCGTTAAACATGCTGGGTATGGATGTCTCGTAAGTGTCTCTGCCTTTGAGTGGTTATGCCGTTCACACCTCACCTTAAGGGACCATTGCAAAGTTTCAAAACATAAGCTTCTTAACTTAAACGGACACTCACATTTTTTAGTACATGTATCCCTCTTCCGCTTTTGCCCTATCTTTGGTTGATAATCCTTAGCTCTATGCTTCCAATACTTCTGACCCCTTTTACATCCAAACTCCACAACTGACCCTTCACTATACTCGACCACTAAACCTTTGCCTATATCCAACATAGATGCAAGTTTCCTGAATGATTTGGATATGACAACCACTATATTATTCTCCTTTCCAGTTGTGTGGCACCATTCAATTATCTCATCCCTTATGTCAAATAAAATTGTATTTGACATACGTAACAGGTAAGTAACTTGTAAGGGTAAATCAACTACACGAACCTTATCAGTGGTGAATTTCTCTGTTACATCATAACTAACGCCCAAGGGAACCTCCTCAAGCACATTTTCAAGATGAATTTCAGTTTTTACGGGAACCCCCTCCTAAAGCACATCTTCAAGATGAATTCCAGTATTTGTGGGAACCCCACTTACACCTTGTACAAGTCCGGCATTTACTATAGTTAGATTCCCATCTAAAATCAAGAAAGTAAAATAACAAACTGAAAATGGACCTAGGTACCCATTCTGAAATATATAAACAGACGGACCAAATAGTCTGTTTGTTATCTCTTACTCAAACGGCCAAGGGCGTCCGTTTACTGGTTTGTAAAAAAAAGGTAAAAATTCATTACAAATTCAAGTGGTACTTGTTGAAAATATCTAAAAAGTATGGAGGAAAATAAAGTCAACCAAACGGACTTATAGAACCGTTTTTCAAAATAAATAAACGGACTTACATCACAGTTTTGTATTCAAATAACAAATGGAGCAGGTGGTCTGTTCAAACATATGGAATGGGCGGTTTTTGTAGTCCGTTTTAAGATTTCAAAAAAATGATAGAATTGCAGTACAAATTTGAAGGGAACATGTTGAAAATGGTAAAATAAAACAAACTTACGTATGGTCCGTTTTATATGAAAATAAAAAGACCCCCACGTCCATTTAAAGCGAACTTAAAAAGGGGTCGGGGTTTGTTTTAAACCTTCTTCCTTAGGGCTTGGGGTCTGTTTACACGGACGATTTTGGGTTTTTTTAGGGCATTTTTTCCTCCAAAAAATTGACAAAAGCAAATGAGTCTAGGATTACCTCTGAGTGGTGTGATTCGGAGTCTTTGACGGGATTTGAGGACCCAATACCCTCCCCATGTGAGTTCTTAGATGAAAATTCATCTTTAGAATGGGTATCCTTTGAAGCTTCACACAACTCCATTATCGATTGGTTGGGAAAACTACGACGAATCTTCGGCAAATTTCAACCGAAACTTTGGAGAATCTTCGGCGAATCTTTAGCGAATCTTCGACGAATCAACGACGAATCTTGGATGGATATTCAATGCAATTTTGTTTTTTTTTTTTTAAAAGCCCCAGATTCTATCTTCTTTATAAATAGTAATAAATTTATTTTAGATTTATTTTACTGGTAAAAAAAGTTTTATATAAGATTTATGTTTAGATCCCTAGAAATATTTTATTTTCAAATAGGTATAAAAAAATATATAATATTTTATATTAAAATGATAGGATGGGTCAAAGTAAACTAGTGGTCAAAATTGGGTCAACCCAAAAGTTGGAACAACAAATTTGGTCCTAGGATGGCTCATACAAAAAGTGGGGATTCTCTTTAACGTCAGTCTTTTCTTATGATTATTGTTGTCTCGTTTTCAATTTCAGGTGGTGGAATTGGTAAGGGGACTTTTAATGGCGCCAACCAAAACCCTGTTGGCAGGCCCAGTTGTAGGCACCCCACCAAATACATTTTTTTTGTTGGTAGACCTTATATTTTTTTATTTTTTATATTTGATAGATAGATAGGCCTAATTTTGTTTGATCATTATAAAAGGGCTCGTGATATCTGCAACATAAGCTTAGTTAGAGGGTTTTATAAGATATTGTCGAAGGCGTTAGTGTAATACCCTTATTCCTTTAGGTTACTAATGTTGGGAGGCAGCCCACTTTTCATAAGGGCACCATAGACTAATTAGGGTTTATATTTAAAATAAAGTAAACCTAATTTCAACCACTTTCTATTTTTCCAATGTTTTTGGCTTAGAGAGAGAGAGGGTGAGGGAGAGTTGGACGGCTAGGGTAGAGGAGGAGTCAACTTTTGGAGGAGAACTTCGAGTTGTTCGAAGGCTAAGTCGAAAAGTGGAGTTGAGTTCAAGAGAGAGAAGGTGTTGATCTCGTAGTTGCAGAGTTCTTCTTTCTTCTTCCTTGCGTTTCAGAGACCATTCGATTCAAGCCAAGTAGTAACTTGCTCCTTTGGTTTAGTTTTAGATTTTTTATTTTATTTATATGCCTTTCCAATGAATGAATGCATGGAATTTAAGTTTACATGATGTATATATGCTTTCCCAATGAATGAATACATGGAATCTAAGTTTACATAATGTATATAAGCTTTCCCAATGTTTGAATGTATGAAATCTAAATTTTTACAGATTTTTCATGGTGATCTAAACCCAAAATCACATAGGAAGTCAGGAGGTATCGATACCCACTCAGTAGGTACCGATACTGGCATGAAACTAGTCGACAGATCGAGCCGGTACTGATACCAGGCTCAAGTGGTAACGATATCCATGCAGGTATCAATACCCATTTCCATAGTGGTCTAAACCCAAAATCACGTAAGAAGTTAGGAGGTATCGATACCCACTCAGTAGGTATCGATACTGGCATGAATCTAGTCGACAAATCAAGCCAGTATCGATACCAGGCTCAGGTGGTAACGATATCCAGGCAGGTATCGATACCCACCTGGTTGGTATCTATACCAGCCACGCTTGAAGAAAATAGATATGGCCAGTATCGATACCCACTCAGAGGGTATCAATACCAAACCTAGCAGGTATCGATATTAAGTGACCTTTTATCAAAGACCATGTTTTCTGTTGTAATGTGATGATAGTAGTATCATGTTTAGGTGTCATTTTAATGACTAACATGCATGCAATATGAAGTTATGTATTTATGAGTAAAAAATGCTTATATGGGCTCTTTGTTACTGTCATGATGATGAACATATGTGAACATATTTAATATGTACGTATCCTCCATAATCTTGATGTGTAGATTAAACAACATGTTTGGCTTGTATGCAAACTTAATGTAAGTCCTGTAAAGGCATGGTCCTACCCTTTTAAGTGAGGTCTACAGAATCACTTGACACATCGGTAACGCCGTCAGGGTTACTAGTGTCTAGGGAAACAAATTTTGAGGCTGTTCACCGGATTTCACGAGGCGCATAGCTAATCTGTGTAGACTAATTATTATTCTAATAATCTCAGAAGAGATCACTGGCAAGTTTAGAATAATAATTCCCACAGATGAACTAGGAAATATCAAACTGAATGGGGATTTCATATTGAAATAAAATATTCTCACTCTGTAATTATGCCCATCCATCTTGTCCAGAATATTGGATCACGTTTACGTTACTACAGGTATGGGTGAAATGTGGGTAGTAAGTAGAGAACACCACTTTCTGCGAGAATCTAAACGTAACTAACAATAATAAAACACAACAGCCGTGAATCTTGTGTACCTCTTATCTTTGATGTACTTTGTAACTCTTTTTATCCTGGCTTATCTTGCATTAATATGTTAATATTCTCATATATGAAACATGTGGTTGACCTGAATCTAAGTCAATGAAACTAGTGAACTTGCTGGCTATGTTTTGACCTAGCAACATTATTTTTTAGGTCCGGGACAATATGCTAATCCTCGGTAGAGACGGAGCTCGTTTTAGACTTGAATAAATCATCAGAGACTTCTTAAGAGTTCCTTTGAAGATGTATGAATTTTCTTTTGTTTATATTTTGTTTGGTTTGGACAATGTTTAGCCAATTATCTTTTTGGATTATTATTCATCTATATGTTTGAACAGTTTAGCTTTGACTTAATAAAGTTTAATTCAGTTTATTTTACTTCTGTCTTGAGTAAGAATGCAAATTACTTATTAAGCTTGGTGTAGTGTGTACACCCAATAGGTAAGGGTAATTAATGGTTCCGCCAGAATGCCTAGTTCTCATTGATTAAGAGCTACAAACCTGAAATGTGAGGGCAGGGCATTATAGTTAGCTGAAAGGTTTAAGAAGTTTATGCCAAGTCTAATATTGCATTTTCATCAAGGTGCCTTTGTTAAATGAAGACAGATATTGGACGGGGTATTAATAGCCAATGAGTACATTAACTCTAGAATTAAAGCAAAGCTACTAGGGATCTTATGCAAGATAGAAATGGAGAAAGCTGTATGCTAGACCACATTGGATCATCTTTTTCAAAAATGTGGTTTTGGAGAGAAATGGAGAAAGTGACTAAAATAGTGTTTCTCGTTGGTACAACATTCTATTTTAGTGAACGGTGAAGCATCAGATAAGTTCAAACCTACAAGAGGCATTCGACACGGTGACCCATTGTCACCATTTGTTTTTCTTCTAATGGCTTAACTACTCTCCAAAATAGTAGAGAAGGCAAAACAAAATATGAGATTCAGTCCTTTAGAGAATGGAAAACAGACTATCATTGTGGAGAAGAAAATTTTTATCCAAGGGCGGAAGACTCACATTGATAAAAAGCTCTTTTTTAAGTTTACTTATTTACTTCATCTCCTTGTTTCTAATCCCAAAAGAAATTGAGAAGAAGATGAACAGATTGATGAGAAAATTTCTTTGGGGTGAATCCGAACTAAAAAGAAGATAACTTGGATTGCATGGAAAAAAATATGCAAACAAAAAATCTGGGGTGGACTTGGCATACGAGATATTAAGAAGACAAACATTGCCCTGCTTTTTAAGTAGACTTGGAGACATGGTAAGGAAAAAAGCCCCTTATGGAGGAAAGTCTTATTGCTAAATATGAAGAGAATCAGAATATATCTCTCTCTGATGCTGCTACAGGAACTCAAGGTCTAGCATTGTGGAAAGGAGTCCAAAAATGTAAGGATGTGGTGAATGAAAATAGGACTTTCCATATACATAATAGAAAATATGTTTCTTTTTGGACAAACAGGTGGTGTGGTCAAGAATCACTCAATGATAAATTCCCTAAACTCTTAAAGCTGTCAAGAAAAAAGCAGGCGTCAATCCAAGATATAATTTAGCTCAATGGGGAGTTTAAGGAATGGGGCCTAGATTTTAGGCGTGATTTGAGGATGGAAGAACAAGGCTGGTTAAATGCTCCTTCAGTTCTGCAGATACGTATAGTGCGAAGGAATGTTATGAGTTTATTTGCAGAGAAGAAGGATCTCAATTTCTAGTTAAATTGATTTGGAAGAAATCAATTCCTTCTAAAGTCTCAATTTTGATATAGTTGGCGATGCACAATGCTATACCAACTATAGACAATCTGCGAAGAAGAGGAATGATGTTAATTAATAGATGTTGGTTATGTAAACATGAGGAAGAATCGGTCTCTCATCTGTTGTTGCATTGTAATATTGCACGAGAAGTATGGAATTATTTTCTACAGCTGTATAAGATCCAATGAGTAACAACTTCTTCGATCGATAACAGATCAACTGTTTGGATGGTAGATAAAATTCGGAGCAAACAGAGGGCAAAAAGTTTGGGTTTTAATCCCTTTTATATTTGGTGGGGTCTTTGGCTATAGAGAAAAGGCAGAGCTTTTGACAACAAAGAAAAATCAATTGTTGATATTGTTCTTAATGTAAAATCATTGCCATATTTTTGGGGGTCAATGGAGGATATTTGGAAAGATTGTAATTTTCAAGATGTGATTTTAAGATGGGAGCTGATACTAATGATGTAGTAGCTATTAGCCCCTCTCGTATTGTGTTTGTGAACAATTTCTGGTTACTTTTTCCTCTTAATAAAATTTTATCCCTTTTCCTTAAAAAAAAAATAAAGATATCTACAGCATATAATATTTGACTGAATTTATTATGTGTTTTAATAAGTGCTACCATCTTTTGGTCAAACAATAAAAAATTTTATTTTTTCTATTGTTTAACACTTTCTTCCCATTCTCACCAATTTAACGAATATTTCCTCATGCTTGTTCGGTAGCACAACTTCGAGCACATTTAACCTCATTCTACTCCAATATTCTAAACATTGAATTTCACCATTTGAGAGTCTTATATGGTATGAAATAAATTCCACCATTAGTGGAGGAGTTTTTTACACAAAACGAATTTGGTGAAGGCATTTGTTCATCCAACCTTATAAAACATTTAGAAAAACAATATTCCAAAGGCAAAGGTAAGGTCCACAACTCATTTTTTTTTATAAAGTTTAGTTAATTTTAGATGAATTAGGATCTGTACCGGTTTGTTAATGTTTTTAAATAAATTAAGTATTTGAACAACCGTCAAAATTCTGACGTTGTCGTGATTTAAATAACATAACTCTCTAGTTATTTATTAGAATTTAGTTTTATAATCTTTTCTAGATTCGTGACAATCTATATCAATTTGTAGTTAAATTTTTTATTATCGTTGATATTCCAATTTCTAACCTAAAGCTAGTTCTGTTTTCGAAAAACTGTATTTTTTACGGATCAACTGTGTTTAGGTCATATTTTCATAGATCTTTTTTTGAATTTAAATTTTTTTTAAACAAAAATATTTTAGTTCTATGAGTCTAGTTTTACCAGAGATTTCGTTTGTAAAATTTGAAGTTTTATCTTGAGAAAAACATCTATTTTACTTTGACTGGCGCAAAATAGCCCTATATGATAGATCTACGTTTTCCTTTTCAACTTTTCTTACGTAAACTTGTTCAATAAATTTCTGAACCTATTTTGTATCAAAATACACTTCCTTACCTTTCCAGATAATTTTTATTTGTTCAATTATGTTATCAGGACTGATCAAAATATTTTTTTAAAGGCACTTGACTCGGTCATGGTACCCCATAATCCTTAGCATCACTAGATAGCCCTTAACTTAGGTAGTGAGTGAGTGTTAGAGAGAGAAATAAGACGAAATCCAAATGGTTAGTTTTTGGAGAGAGAAAGACAAATAAGATCGAAAAAGGAAAAAAAGGAGGATCAGGAGAAGTTTAACTAATTTGTGGTCTACAATAATTTTTACAGTAAAAATACTTTTTTTTATAGGACAGTCGAAGTACTTGATGAAGTCAAATTAAATAGAGTTTGCCAACAAAATTTTAGTGGCGCCTATAAAATTTCCCTAGTCATAATTGAGGGTGGTAGATTTGCCCGAGGCCCATGATGTTGAGGAGAAAATTCTCTTTCTCTAGGGTTATTTTGACAACGTTTTCAATGGGAGAGGATATTTTTAAAATGTAATTTGTTTAGCCTTTTTTTCCCTCTTTCTATGAGTTCTCTTTGAACTTTCACACAATAAAATCTTACCCTTCTCTTCAAAAATTGTTTTTACCGAAATCTATCTATATTTATACTATAGTTAGGATTGCCAACCAAGTTTATTTAGTCAAGACGTAGGCAAGATTTTTGGGGGGTTCACATAGAGATGGGCTAGTTTTCAGCAAAAATATTCTTCTCACCAAATAAATCATCCTCATATAAAATCACCCATATCTAAGAGGTCTAACCCGGCCAATCAAATATTGGTAAAATTAACGACATATATGGACGACCCATAAATCACGATAATACTTTTAAAGGAGTCTAGATCCTCTGTCCCCTTTTTCCTTGTCCCTTCCCTATCCACACACTAATTTTATCTTGTGGGACCCATATAGTGAAAGCAGCTACAAACTTGCCATGCTTCCTAAAATCCTTATTGTATATGTATATAATAGAAATAAATCATTGTTCAATCAGATAGACGAATCTGTCTATGTCTAAATATGTTTGATTAATTCTAAAACTCTATAGATCATGTTACATGTACAACGGACTATAACTCTGTGATTCAAATTTGAGTGTCGAACATGAGTCACTATATATGACATTCTTCCAGACAACAATTGTAACGCCCCGTACCCCAAATACAAGGGACATTACCATCAGTCTACAACGAGACTCAAATCCGACAGAGTCTCCCCTGTAAACTGGGCCTTTCGTCACCTAATAGACACAGTGCATATAAAATTTAAGTAGCGGAAGCAAATTTAAACAAGGATATGCACTAAATATAAGCCACCCATTTTTTTTTCTCAACTGAAATCCCAACAATGTAGGACCAGGAGGAACCTGCAATAACTACGACATTCACATTTCACACTTAACACGAAATAGTTGTGATATGATATATAGTTAAGTTTGGGGTTTCCTGTCAAAGTATATATATAGTGAGAAAAATAAAGTACGAGTTGTTTACATATAAAACCGAGTAGCATAAGGCTCACAACCGAGCCATAAGACAGTAGCTAAAAACACCTACTGTGAACGAAGAGAGGGAAACTTACGTTAAACTCAAAACCAGGAGTCCCTCGCTAAGGACCTCGTCACAGCACCAACGAGGACCCTACCCCGATCCTCAACTGTCAACTGTAAAGCCACGAAAATAAATGGGTGAGAAACTCAGTAGGTAGATCAACCATCCTAATATCATCACATGC
>MVGT01003459.1:0-50864 GCA_002174775.1 Macleaya cordata
TCGTAATGAAGTCCCATTTCCATTCTGCTATGGTTAATGGTTGTAATAACCCTTGTGGCTTCTGATGTTCTGCCTTCACTTGTCTACAAGTTAGACATCTTGCTACGCAAAGTGCTATATCCTTTTTCATTCCCTTCTACCAATATTGACGTTTTAGATCCTGGTACATCTTGGTACTTCCGGGATGAATAGTAAATTTGGAAGTATGAGCTTCGTCGAGAATCTCCTTCCGAAGTTCTTAATCGTCAGGTACACAGAGTCTGCCTTTGTAAAGTAGTCCTCCATCCAATCGCTGGGTCCAGTTCTCAAGTGCTTCGTCCGTCCTGAGTTTCATTTGAATCCCTTGAAGTTCTGAATTCCGTTGTTGAGCTTCAACAACTTTGTTGATGATGACAGGTTCAACGACGACATGCGACAAATACGCACATGTAGTTCCACGTTCGATTCGGAGATCAAATTCTTCTAATACTTCACATATCTTAAGTGATGCTAATGTCCCATACATTTTTCAACTAAGGGCATCTGCAACGACATTTGCCTTACCAAGATGATAACTTAGGGTGAAATCATAATCCTTTAGAAATTTCAACCACCGTCTTTGCCTTAAATTCAATTCCTTTTGCGTGAATACATACTTTAAGCTCTTGTGATCTGAGAATACTTCAAATTTTTCTCCATATAGATAATGTCCCCAAAGTTTTAGAGCAAAGACGACAGCTGCAAGTTCTAAATCGTGCATTGCATAATTCTTTTCATGATTCTTCAATTGTTGTGAAGCATATGCTATGACCTTTCCTTCTTGCATCAGTACACTTCCGAGTCCATTGTGGGATGCATCGCAGTAAACTACGTACTCCTTGCCTTGCTCCGGTGTAGTCAAGATTGGCGCTGTTGTTAATCTTTTCTTCAGTTCTTGAAAAGACTTCTCGCACTCCTTGCTCCATTCGAACTTGATTCCCTTCTTTGTTAGGTGAGTCAATGGTGATGCCAATCTGGCGAAGTTTTCCACAAATCTTCGGTAGTATCCTGCGAGTCCAAGAAAACTACGTACCTCAAATACATTCTTCAGTTGCTCCCAATTTAGGACAGATTTAATTTTAGCTGGGTCCACTGCTATTCCATGTTGCGAGATGACGTGCCCAAGAAACAAAACTTCAGACATCTAGAAATCACACTTGCTACATTTAGCGTACAATTGGTGATCACGTAGAGTTTGTAGTGCAATTCGTAGATGTTCCTCATGCTCCTCCTTGGTCTTTGAGTAAATTAAAATATCATCGACAAAGACAACAACGAACCGATCAAGGTAGGGCCTAAAAATTCTATTCATCAAGTCCATGAATGCAGACGGTGCATTAGTCAAGCCAAAAGGCATAACTAAAAATTCAAAGAGACCATATCTGGTGCGAAACGCTGTCTTCTCGATGTAACTTTCACGGATTCTTAATTAGTGATATCCTGACCGCAAATCAATCTTCGAAAAGTATTTTGCTCCCCTTAATTGATCGAAGAGGTCGTCGATTCTGGGTAGTGGATATTTATTCTTGATCGTGACTTTATTGAGTTGTTGATAGTCGACACAGAGTCTCATCGATCCGTCCTTCTTTTTCACGAACAAGACAGGTGCTCCCCATGGTGATGTACTGGATCGAATAAAGCCATTTTGTTGTAGTTTCTCCAATTGCTTTTCCAGTTCCTTAAGTTCGAGTGGTGCCATTCGATACGAAGGAATAACTATTGGTTTGGTACCGGGGTAAACTTCAATCGTGAAATCAAGTTCCCGTTTTGGAGGTAACCCTGGTAGTTCTTCTGGAAATACATATGGGAACTCTTGAACTATAGTGATATCTTCCACTATTTTGCTCAAATCTTCTTCACCTACCATATGTGCTAAAAGAGCTAACTAACTAGTGGCTTTTGACCGTTGAAGTCGTCGTCCAGGCATTCGAGGCGTCAATAGTGTCTCTTTGTCTCCCAGAATTGTTAATGTTGGACCACCAAGAAGATAAAAAGTAACTCTCTTTTTAAAACAATCTAAAGACGCATGAAATAAAGACAACCAATCCATACCTAGAATGATATCATACTTAGTCATATCTAGTAGGATAAGGTCAGCAACCAAGTCCTGGTCAGCAAATCTAATTGCACACGACTTACATATTCTGTTAATCTCAACAGACTTTCCCAAAGGGGTAGAAACATACAACACGAAATGCAATGGTTCAGATTCCAAACCAAGTATAGATGCAAAATTCAGAGATATGAATGAGTGTGATGCACCAGTATCAAACAAAATACGTGCCCAAGAGCTAAATATGAGAAATCTACCTTCAATAACTGCGTTCTCTTCTTTTACTTCATTCTCCATGGGTGCAAGGTTATAGACTTGACCCTGTGCTCTCTGCTAGTTTTGTTGTTGAGCCCTTGGCTAATATGGTTGTGCAGGGTTTCTCTGTTGGTAGGGAGGTCTTCCCTGATTATTCTGGGGTTGCACGTACTGTTGTTGATATTGGGGTCTCGCTGGTGGGGGTTGCCTCTGATTTTGCCCAGATGTTTGTCCTTGTTGAGGTCTCTACTCAAGCTAGTGTTGTTGCAGTTGTGGTTGTTCTCCTTGATTCAACAATGGACAATTCCTTTTAAGATGCCCGGGTTGTTTACACTTAAAACATTTAAGTTCAGTGTTATATTGTTGTGCCTTGGTCCCTTGACCTTGAGTCTTATTTGGTGGGATTGTCTTCTGCTTCTTGTTCTTGTTATTTTGTTCTCGAGATTTTTGACTGCTTTCCCAGTCCGCCTCGATAACTCTTGCAGTGTGAACCACCCGTGCATATGTTTGGTGACACAACGAGACCACCTTGCCACGTATTTTCAGTTTTAGCCTTCTTTCAAATTTTCGTGCCTTTAGAACTTCAGAGGAAACTAGATGTGGTCCATACCGTGATAATTCTCGGAATTTCTTTTCATACTGGGTAACACTCATGTCACCCTGTATGAGTTCAACAAATTCTATACTTTTTTGTTCTCTATCAATTTCTGGGAAATATTGTTCAAAGAATAAGGCTTCAAACTCTACCCAGGTCATTGAAGTGACATCGTGAGTTTCTCTGATGTTATCCCACCAGAGATCAGCCTCACCTTTGAGTATGAACGTAGCGATTCTTACCCAATGTTCTTCGGTAGCTCCTATTGTAATAAGCTTCTTACGGATTCCCATGAACCATCTTTCTGCATCCAGTGGGTCTTCCATTCCTGCAAATTCGGTAGGATTTAATCTCTGAAATTCTTTCAGAATTGAGGTCGGTCGGTCTTTGGGTACAACTGCGGCCGGAGGAGTTGGTTGATTTTGCCTTTGTTGGTTATTTTGCATATTTGCTGTCATTCCATGTAGGATACCTACAACTTGCTCGAGTTGTTCTTCGACACGTTGTGTATGGTTTCTTAGTTCTTCGTTTTCTTGTTGTGGTCGTTGAGATGTTTCACCTTCCATCTCTATTGGTGCATTGTAAAGTTCTTCAACATTTCTCCTTGAATTTCCTCGTGCCATTCTATAACAATTCCTAATTATAACTATATACATACAATAAGTTAATAATAAAGCTTTTAGTTATTAATTTCCCATCCCAACTATACTTGCAACAAGATTCAATCTTCATATAGCTTAACTTATGCTAGTGAACTTTGCATATTTCCTAATATAAAATATAGGTAACAAGCTCATAAATCATTTGGGTAAAAATTGAGAAGAAATTATGAAAACTTTTAACTAAATATATATTTTTATGGAAAATTTAAAACTCACAAGCCCAAGAAATCAGGAACTTGTGCACTGATACCAAGTTGTCACACCCCGATTTTCGGAACTCTAAAATCAAACCCGATTCAATGAGTCCGGAAGGCGAGGCGCGAAGAGTGTAAATGAAGTGTAATTTAAAGCAATGAATAAAATCTCTTACTTTCTCTTTTTGAAAGATAAACCAGTTAATTTTTGTCAACATTAATTACAATTTAGTAATCAAAGTAAATTTAAAAATATAATCTGTTGAAAATATTTTTCGTACTTAACTGCACATACTTCAGTAAAATGGTCATAATTTCTTAACCGTAAATTAGAATTGTATAAATAAAACCATTATAGAAAATAGATTTAAATTTCTACAACTTCAATACAAATAGCCCGGGGCTAATTCAGATTATAAATACTCAAAACGGGGTCTGAAGTTTACTAACAGATTTATATACAATTTCAGAAAAATAACTTCGAATTTCTTATAATATACAGAAATCATAAATTTGAAACTGAAATTACTCCCTGACCAGATATCCAAAATATATGTATAATACCATTTTGGAAAGAAAAAATTGAAATCTTTATTTGTTGCAGAATAGGCCTTAGTCAATTTTGAGCGAAACATACCCAAAAATATGATTTTCTAAAACTGATAGTAACAAATACGAAATTTATACAATATTATGTAGAACATAATTACTTTAATTTAAAGATATGAAAATTAAATAAAAATTAATACAACATTTGTTTTGCTCTAAATTCAACATAACAACAGATAATTATAATAATACATATCATAATTCTCATAAACAACCCATAATCCCAAGTGATATAGTAGTAATTATGCATTGCTTTTATAAATACTTTTGAGCTGTTATCGGATTAATCGCTTAATGGGATGGTATTAGGATGGTTGATCTACCTACTGAGTTTCTCACCCATTATTTTTGTGGTTTTTTACAGTTGATGTTTGAGGATCGAATTAAGATCCTTGGTGGTGCTGTAATGTGGGTACTTTGTGAGGGATTCCATATTGTGTGTTTGATGTGGGTTTCCCTCTCGTTAGTCAATGGATGCTTTACTACGTCTATTTATGCTTTTAAGGCTCGAGTTGTGAGCTTTATGCTACTTTAGTTTGTATATGAATAATTTCCGCTACTTTATATGTTTCTCTTTATATATATATGTATAATAAGAACAACAAATATAATTATATCATATCACAAATATATCTATGTTAAGTGAAAGAATGAATGGCATAGTTATTTGCAGGTGACTTAGAGGATGTAATAATTTTAGACAATGTTCTCCTGACAGGTCTCTCTTGGTCCCATGTTGTTGGGATTTCAGTTGAGAAAAAAAATGGATGGCAATTTTGTGCATACCTTTAGCTCCTTTTGCTTCCGCTGTGTATATTATTGTATGCACTGCGCTTATCAGGTGACAAAAGATCCAGTTTACAGGGGAGACTCTGCCAGATTTGAGTCCCGTTGTAGACTGATAGTAATGTCCCGTGTTTTGGGTTACAGGGCGTTACAGCAGTAACCTTCCATATCCATGAATTTGCTTTATCAAACATTACATCTCGTCTACTAATAATTTTTTATGTTATAGGATTTAATAATTTATATGCTTTTGAAACATCACTATAACCAAGAAAATACATTTTACCCCTTTCTCGTCGAGTTTCTTTCTCTTCTCGTCGGGAGTGTGCGCATATGGAATACACCCAAAAATTCTCAAGTGTTATACATTGGGCCCTCCTTCGGTGTCATGTTCATGACAACATTTGTGGGGCACCTATTCAAAATATAAATGCTCCCCATAATAGTTTCAGGCCAAAACTTCTTCGGAAGTCCGGAGGTGTACAAAACACTTCGCACCATATCCTAGATCGTGCGGTTTTTCCTCTCAGCTACACCATTTTGCTGTGGGGTGTACGCTACTGTGAGTTGCCTTTTAATTCTAGATTTTTTACAAAAATCTGCAAATTTATTAGAATTATATTCTTCGCCACGATCTGATCTTAAGGTCTTAATGAGACACCATGCTTCTTCCTCAACAAGAGCTTTAAAATCCTTAAAAACTGAAAAAGCCTTAGATTTCTCATGTAAAAAATAAATCCATTCTTTACGGCTATAATCAGCAACAAAGGTAAGAAAATACCTATTGTTACTGTTGGATTATGGAGTAATCAGCCCACAAATATCAGTATCGATCAACTCCAATACGCTTTTAGCTCTCCAAGCCTTGACTTTTGGAAATGGGTCACAGTGTTGTTTGCTTACAACACCCTTCACACAGCTGCTACTGATGATCAATTGATGGAAGTCCAACCACCATATTTTTTTGACGAAGAAGCTTTAAACCATTGAAATTTAAGTGTCCGCAACGAGGGTACCATAACCATGACGGATCCTTCACAATACTTGAAAAATAAGGACGACAATCATTTTTCATACATAATGGAAACATGCGATTTTCGAGTCATTTGTACCTGTGTATGCAAGCCTTTTTTCAGATCTTCAATCTGACAAAATCCATCCTTGCGATGATGATCTCATAGCCTTTTTCTTGTAATTGGCCCACACTTAACAAATTACTCTTCAAGCCAAGAATATAAAATACACTTGAGATGGTTTGTAGTGTATTATCCTTTGCTTGAATTTTAACATTTCCTTTCTCCATCACATCAATAGTAGAATTATCTCCAAATTTTACAGAATTTCTAAATGATTCATCCAAGTCACAAAATATAGATTTGTCACCACACATGTGATTACTAGATCCCGTATCTAAGTACCACATGTGAGGATAAATCTCTTCTGTGACATGACATGCCATAAGGAGAAAAACCTCTTGCTCCTTATTGTCTGCAAAATTAGATTTTTTACCATTGTTTCTAGAAAAATTTACCCGACATTCAGATTGAAAATGACCATACCTCTTGCATCTGAAACATTGAATTTTTGACTTATCAAATGGCTTTGATTCTTAGTCTCGAACTTTACCATTTCCTTTTGCCTTAAGTTTACTTTTTCTTCTTCCTTTTTTCTTTGAAGATTGACTATTGATGGATAGTTGTGACTGTAGGGCCTGCTCCACTACTTCATGCTGATTGATTTGTTGCTCGTGAACTAGAAGTGAACTCATCAGTTCATCGATTGAGAGAGCATCGAGATCTTTTAATTCCTTAATCGAACAAACTACATAGTCAAACTTCGAAGTCATTGATCTGAGAATCTTCTCTGTTATAGTGATGTCTTCCATTTTTTCTCCATAAAGTCGCATCTTATTTGCAATTGACATCGTTCTAGAAAAATCATTAAAGATAGATTCTCCCGATTGCATGCACAGATTTTCAAAATCTACACTTAGTGCTTAGAGATGAGCACGCTTCACCATAGCGGTTCCTTGGTACTTCTTCTTCATCGAATCCGAAATCTGCTTAGACGTGTCTTTGGTGAGAATAGTTTCCAAGATTGAGTAATCAATCGCTTGGAATAAATAATTCTTTACCTTGAGATCTTTCAGACTTTGTTCATCTAGCCTCAACCTTTGCACATCAATTAAAGCTTGCAATGCAGCCTCACTCTCTGGTTCCGCAATACCAGTTTCAACGAGATACTAGTATTCTTTGGATCTCAATAGAAATTCTCCATCAACATGCTCCAATGATCGTAGTGACCATCAAAGAGAGGAATAACAGGCTGCACAAAGGTCTCTTCACCATTACTGATAGTTGCTACTATCAACAAAAAACCACTTCGGTGGCTCTGATACCAGATTTTAGAAATAACAAAACGCATACTACATATAATTTTGGGAAAACTATATACTTCATTGAGTACCATCCAAACATTTAAATAGAAAATTACATAACTGAAATCCCTACAAAATAGGTAACTAACCCCACTACTAACCAACTAGAGAAAGTGGTCCACTATGGCCACTACACAATAACTTCTAATAACTAACAACTAACTTTATTCAAATCTCCTAAAAACATGGCACTACTAATTATGTGCACATATCTAACATTCTAACAGGCAGGGGTTAGTCATCCAAGAGTTCAGCAAAGAGTCATATTACTAATAACCAATGGAGTTCATAAGTGGTGAAAGAGTTGAAATTATCATTAAACAAAAAGGTTTTTATGGTTCTTACTATACTGCAAAAGTTCTCCCAAGATTAGAAAAGAGCAATTTTTGTTTGAGTATAAAACCCTACGTTCAGATCAATGTAAAACTGTGTATGATAACAGACATTGTTGTCACCCCCAATGTGAGCCATTTTCCTCCTGAAGTGAAAGTTACTGATTTCTCCCTTCATGATATAGATGATGCGTATGAAAATGACGCATGGTGGGTTAGAATCATCAGTGAAATTATAAACTCAACAAATTATTACGTTTATTTAGAGCATACAGGGGAAAATTTTGCGTACCAAAATTCTGATCTCCGAGTACATCAAGAATTGGTGAATAAAAAAAGGGCCGTCTCCCCCAAAAAAGGATTGAAGTGATGTACCTTGAACATAAGTCAAAGGCAATAAAGATCGTTTTGCATTTTTAAAGATTGTTTTATTTAGGACTACTCATTGTATTAGTGAAAGAATTATTTGAAAGTAAATGAAGACATTTTCAACTATTTCATATTGAATACAACTCTATTTAACTATGATCAACATTTTCAATCAACTTCTAATCAATCTTTGATAGAGTTATATACAACTCTTTTTAATTATCATCCACCATGAATTTGATTATAATAGAGTTATGCTACACAGTCTCCCATACTGACCTCCTTAACTCCCTTAATAAAGCTCTTGCATTTGGGGTTCACAAAGAGATGATCTAATGATTAATTTTTTGTGACGTTAGTCTTCTGACCATGAAGATCATCCTCATAAAAATAATAACATGACGTGATTTTAATGAGTATTGTAAATCGTTGTGATGATGAGACCATTCTCTAAAACATTAATCCATTGGATCATATTTATTGGACCCCACATTCAACATATTATTTGAGTGAGACATTTAGGAGGTCAGTAAAGGAGTCATTATTATTATTATTATTTAATAATAAATAGAGAACGGGCCTTCAAATTATGTTTAAAGTTCTGTTGTGGTATATGGGTGTCTGTGAAAATCAATTTAAAATGTCAGCTCCCATATCTGTAAATAAATTAAATAGATCTTATTTCTATACCCGTTACAAAGTTAAAATATTTGTTCCTTATTAAGGTCCATTATAATATATCATTGATTTTTATTCCCACAGTTATAACAAACACACATTCAATTATGAGCTGAAAAGTCGCCACAAATTTTAAAAATTTCAAATTAAGCTATTTAGTAATTACCAATTGATTTAAACAGCTAACAAAAAAATAGGATCTGATATGGCAGAAACTTATACATAAAAAATATTGATTATGGTATTTAAAATTAGCAAATTTAATAATTTAACTTCTATCATTATTACTGGCCAATTTTAGACATCAGAATTGAAACCACCACTCAAAACTCCAATAATATTGATTTGATTGTCTTAATTGTTAAATTTTAATAAGAATTAAATTCAAATTTGTGATTGTTGAAAAACCAAATTGATAGGACTGCTATTATTTAGACATTAAAATAATCATAGGTTACCAAAATACACAATAAAGTATTTCCAGAAAAAAAAACCTATTTTAAATTTCTTTACAAATCTTATAGTAATCCACACTTTCAAATTCCACCACACACTCTCTCTCTCATACTGTTCCAGTTTCACACACTCTCCATAGCACAAACCTCCCTGCTTAGCAAGAGTTGAACAACTTCTCTATTTTCCTTTCTCAAGAGGCAACCAAAAACAACTTCTACATGACGGGAGAATTCCTAATCAAGTAAGTTACCATTAAGATAACAAAAAAAAATTGTTGATATATTTTCACACCTACAAATGTTGATATATTTTCACACGTACAACAATATTGGGTTGCTAATCTTTTATATATGTATTATTCTATGCGAATTACATTTTCCCTTCTGCCACTCACAACATATAAGGCTATTGTTGTCGGAAAATCCAAATTGAGTAAGTTTCAATTGCTAAAAATATTATTGCATTGTTATATTCACTCAATAGATAGGAAAAACAGGGTAACAATAAATTACTTATGGATTTCGTAAACGTGTGCCCTTAGGACAAATGTTAATGTTAAAAGATTAGTGGTTTGCTTAGTTCTTAAGAGTTATCCAAATGAGCTGATTTTTTGTAAGTATGTTATTTTAAGTATTTGGACCATATCTAAAAAAAATCAGCTTAATCGGATATCTCTAGCACCACGAATACTTAATCTAGATTTTAATTATGTGAATGGAAGGTTGACATTTATTAAGGTTTTGACAACGTCACCTTTTCACAACGGTTTTGTTTACTAAGGTTTTGACACGATTAATGCTAGAGAGAGGATTTCTGGAGTTTTTAAAAGAGGTTCTAACGTGGAAACATGAGACCATACATCAAAACCCTTAAAGGCATTACTGATTTGCAATTCAAATGGTGAAAAAAAATGATAACTCACTTAATTTCTATGTCAGAATGATCTCCTCTAAAAACCTCGCAAGAATGATCTCCGAAAGTTAATCCGATGGTGGAACTACCCTCGTGATTTGCATCCTTCTCAAAGTGGTATGTGTCCACCATAGATTGTGCCTTCGGTAGGAAATTATGTAGGTTTTTGGTATGCCTAGCATCACCGATGAAATTATTATATCCACAAAAAATGGAAAATGAGCCTAACAGCCCTGCATGTGAAAAAATAGACGTAGAGGTCAAGCAAAAAATATTTGTAAAATTAGTCCCTCATTCTCAAAGGTTGACACACGCGTAAGAAGATCTAAATAAATAGTCTAAAATACCCCTGTTTTCTCATTACCCGCCTCAGAAACATCAAACGACAAAACTTATGTCTTTCAAAACTCAATCGTTTCTTCAGACGAAAAGCATAACTTGCATTGCACAAACAACCTTTCATTACAGCCATTCGAACTTTTGGAAACCCTAGATACTTGTTCGTCTCACCGGTTAGGGTTTTTTGACTCTGCAGATCAAGAATTTCGTCTTCAACAAACACTGATCTTATCAAAATCACTTCAAAACGGCAAGAATACTTCGTCTGAAACCAAAATTTGCATTAATTGAACCTACGATTCTCTATCTGGAAATTGGTTAGTAATTTATGTTTCTTAAACCATTTTCATCTTCTTCACTTTTAATCTTGAAAAATCTGTGAATCCGGTGTTGTTAAAAAGCAAAGAAAGTTTGCGCCAACTAAAAGATATATCTCTTTCTAAACCTCTATTTTCTCTCTCTAAAACTATTTTACGTACTTTTTCTCTCTAAATTTTTATCTTATTTTGAAATTTTAAGATGCAATCTGTGATTTAGAATTACATAATCTATATATAAATGTAACGTAGGATTCCTTTTATGCAATTTTTAAGTTGCATTATAGAGTATGAGATCTCTTTTACAGTTATTAACTTTGGAAATTAGGTTTTGTGATGCAATTAAGAGTTAATATCATCACAGATACTGTTTCGTTGGTTAAGTTTGTCTAATGAATACACTAATTTGCACAAGAGTAAACTTCAGTTCTGTTTCCTTCTTGTTCAAGTAAATGTGAAGTTGGATTACTTTGATGCAAACATTAAGTTACATTAGAAGGTTATGAGTTCTCTTTTACAGTTATTAACTTTGGAAAAGCAATTTTGTGATGCAAATTGAAGTTTGCATTAATTAATATCACCAAACATACTATTTCATTGGTTTGGTTTGTCTAATGCATACATTAATTTGCACAAGAGTAAACTTCAGTGTTGTTTCCTTCTTGTTCAAGTAAATGTGAAGTAGGATTCCTTTTATGCAAATTTTAAGTTGCATTAGAAGGTAATGCGATCTCTTTTACAGTTATTAACTTTCTAAATTTGGTTTTGTGATGCAAATTGAAGTTTGCATTCATTAATATGATCACAGATCTTGTCTTATTGGTTAGGTTACTAATTTGCACAAGTGTAAAACTTCACTGTTGTTTCATTCTTGTTCAAGTAAATATGCTGTAGGATTTCTTTTATGCAAACTACAAGTTGCATTAGAAATTATCAAAACTTTTTTGAAATGCATTACAAATATGCAAATTACAAGTTGCATTAATAGCATTTCAGATGTAAATAAGAGTTTGCATACATAAAAAGTTAAGAATACTGATATATTGATTATTTTTTATTAATGCATATTGTAATCTGCAAATACTGACATCAATTCTTGTTGTTTAATAGGGAGAAAATATACAAAATGGGACAAAAGAAGACAACATCAAAGAAAGTTACTACTGATTAGCAGAACAAAGGGAAAAAAGAAGATGAAAAAACAAACAAAAGCATACAGATGCAGTCTAATTCCACTGTATGAATTAGAAAAACAAATTCACAAGTTTATAACAGATGCACACAAGGATCTGTTGAAGCAAACACCATTCTGGAACTTCTTCCAGTTGTTTTATAACAAACAAATGGAAAGGGAAAATTTGAAAAAAACAACAGGAAGTGTAAAAGAAATTATTTCAAAATACTCAAATTTGTGTGGGGGCTTCATAATTGGTGGAACAGTCCTGGGATTAAGTGGAAAAGATGTGGCAATTACTTTTGGAATGCCATTAAATGGGAGAACAGTAATACCATTCCCACACAAGTTTGACTTAGATTGCATACTAAGCAGATTTGCAATCGAGTACTTTCAGGGTAATAAAACCCAAAGAGAAATCCCTCTCTTCCTCTTCTCCTTTCTCCTCCTTGTTCCTTCTCCTTGTTCCTTCTTCTTCCTTCTTTCTTCTTCTTCTTCTCTGCCGGAGATGGCAGCTGCTGCTGCTGGCAGCAACTCCTCTTCCTTTTCCAGCGTGGACAGCAGCAGCTGCTGCTACTGCTGCTGTCTCCCTCTTCTCCCTCTTGGTTCCTCTCTCTTTCTGTCTCGGTTTTCCTCTCTCCCTTTCAGCTCTCTCTCTCACTCTCAGTCCTCTATCTCTCTCACGATCTCTCCCTCACACAGACTCCCTCTCTCTCTCGGTTTCTCTAACCCTCTCTCTCACGATCTCTCTTACTCTCTTTTTTATTCCCTTTTCTTATTTCTTTCCTTTCTTTCTTTTTTTTTATATTACTATTACTACTAATATTATTATTATTAGTAATTATTTTTTTTTAGTGGGGTTTCACATTATAAGCGTGAGTTTGTTAAACGTAACTTATTTGTAATGGTTATAAACGTTAGAAAATCTAAAGAAAGGTTTCTTTTGACAAAAAATAATTGTTACATTTACCATTTAGTAACGTTTATATTCGTTACAAAATAAAAAAATTATAACGATTATAAACATTACAAACGATGTGTTACAAATTTATAACGCCATATTTTTAACGTTTATAATCGTTACAAAAAATTTCAGTAACGGTTATAACCGTTACAAAATGACGATTCTGGTGTAGTGCATTTAGATGAAGAAAGCACATGTGGTGAAGAGAACTTGAATGATTTGAATGCTATGGCTGCCTCCTTCAACTCTCTACGAGATCATAAAGTTGAGGAATTTTCAAAAGCTGAAGATTCTACAAGTGGAAGAGAAGAGAGTGATGAATGCGTCGCACTTCAAGTGTTGTATGATAATATAAGGAAAAGGAGTGTTGGATTATCCAAGGTAAATGAGCTGCTGAATGAGAAGATGTCCAATCTTCAAAATGAAAAGGATTGTTTGGTCCTCAAGCTTAAGCAAACAACACAACGAGAAATGAAATGTGTTAAGGAGATCAAGAGGTATCTTGACAAGATCAAATTCCTTGAGAATGAACATTCCAAATCAATGGAAAAGGTTGAAAATCTTGAAAAAGAACTGACAATGTCAAAGAGAGACTTAACCTTATCTAATGAAATGCTTGCCAAGTTCAACAATGGATCAAACAAGTTTAACAATCTCTTGAATGTTGCAAATAGTACAAATAAAAAGAGAGGTGTGGATCATAATACATCTTCAAGTTCCAATCCTCCACAAGGGATGAAGTTTGTGAAGCCAAGACTCCTTGTCCACAAAAGGAAAGTGTCAAGCAAGCTAAAAAATAGGCTCTGAAGCAAGTTGTCAAGCGACAAGCTCCAAACTAAGGTGTCAAGCAACATGCCCCAAAGTAAGCTGTTAAACCACAAGTCTAAAGTTTCTAATGTGTGTTCTTATTGTGGTTATAAGGATCACTCGAAGAACAAATGCAGATTCTCTGGAGAAGATTGCAAGTATCCTCAGAATATTAATAGAGATCTTGTAAAAAGAATCAAGCTTTGAGTGACAAGGTTAAAGCTTTAACTGGAGAGTTTGAAAAGCTAAAGAACAACAAGCAAGGTGGGTATTCCTTTAGATTTAAGTCTTATTCAAAGAAAAAGAGGAGAAACAAGACCGAGAAGGTTTGTCTGAGACAACCAAACCTACTCTTATGGACTTGAGTCAAAAGAATACCTTCAAAAAACTCAAAAAGACAGCAATCGAGAATAAGATTAAGGAAACAGTTAAAATTTAAGGAAAGGAAATGGATTTTGTGAAGCTTCTAATATTTTTCTTGGCTAAAACGGTCTTCTTCCCAAACGCTGCTTGTACTGTGCAGTGTTCATTACTGAAATACATTAAAGACTTCAAAACCATGAACAATGTCTCCTGGCCGAAAACAATACGAGGATACCTCATGGAATCAATATAGAAGAACCCAGGAGAACCATCAAAAGTATCAGGTTGTCTGATACAACTTCTGGTAAGTAATAAGAAAATTGAGGTTTTATTTTTTGTATATCATTTTACATGGTACTAAATTAATGTTTCTTTTCTTTTTATATGCTAGTATTTGGTGTATGAGCATGCTAAAATTTTAAATCAAATCGAGGAGCAAAGGAAATCATTCCCAAGAGCTGCAAGATGGAGTCTTAAAAGCATTGGTAATTCCATCAAAGTAGCATTGGGAAAGCTAATAGAAAGTAATGTAAGTTAATTTTCAAATGCATTTTTTAAATTGTAATTTAAATATATGCTTAAGTTGCACACATAAGTCACTCATGCAAGTTTATGGTTGCATAGAAACGACAGTTACAATTGAAATGCCAACTAAGTAGAGTAAGTAAAACATTATGCAGTTAATAATTTGCATTAGTAAAGTGTTATGCAAACATGAATTTGCACTAGTAAAGTGTAAACTTCAGTTCTGTTTCCTTCTTGTTCAAGTAAATGTGAAGTTGGATTACTTTGATGCAAACTATAAGTTGCATTATAAGGTTTTGAGATCTATTTTATAGTTATCAATTAGGTTTTTTGGTGCAATTAAGAGGTTGCATTAATTAATATCATCACAAATACTGTTTCATTGGTTAGGTTTGATTAATGCATACAATAATTTGCACTAGTGTAAAACTTCACTGTTGTTTCCTTCTTGTTCAAGTAAATATGTTGTAGGATTCCTTTTATGCAAACTACAAGTTGCATTAGAAAGTATGAGATCTCTTTTACATTTATTAACTTTTGAAAAACAATTTTGTGGTGCAATTAAGAGTTTGCATTCATTAATATCATCACAAATACTGTCTCATTGGTTAAGTTTGTCTATGCATACACTAATTTGCACTAGTAAAATGTCAACTTCACTGTTGTTTCCTTCTTGTTCAAGTTAATGTGAAGTAGAATTCCTTTTATGCAAACTATAAGTTGCATTTGTACATCTAGAAATTGATCACTCGTGCAAGTTTATGGTTGTATAGAAACTACAGTTAAAATTGAAATGCAAACTAAGTAGAGTAAGTAAAACATTATGCAGTTAATAATTTACTTGTATTTTCTCTGCAGGTATCAGAAGAATTTCTGATAGAGTTATCTGAAGAAGAGAAACAACTCACAATAGTTGAAGAGGAGGAAGAAGAATCAGAATTTGAAGAAGATCTTGTAACAAAATGCAGAAGGTTACATTGAAAAGTAATAGTTCTGGAAAAGGAAAAGAGAGCACCTGAGAAGATTGGTAGAGAAAAGGATGACATAATAAGGAAAAATGAAGAAGAATTGGAGAGGACAAAGGCTGAATTTGAAATGTTTAAGAAAGAAGCAGAGAAAAGGGAAAAGGAAATTGAAGAAATAAAGAAAAAATTAGAAGAAGAAATAAATCAGTTAAAGAATTACCACTATGCAATTGAAGAAACAAAGGAATTTATGGAAGCAATACCTCTTGACCAATGGTGTCCACCAGAAGATATATACGAGGGACAAGACGAAAAGAAAGAAGAAGTTGGGGAAGACAATGAACCAAATACAGAAAAGAAAGAGAAGAAAGATGGAGAAGAGATAAAGGAAAAGGAAAAAGAGATGAGTGAGAAGAAACGTTCAATGATTGTCAGGATCAAAAGGAGGGGAGACCGAATAGAGAAGAAATTGGATTCTGATTTTGTTGATGAACCATTGATAAATATGAAGAAGAAGCAAGAAAAAACAAAATTAGAGGAAAGAAAAAGAAAAGAATAGAGGAGAGGAAAGAAAGAGAGAACAAGAAAGAGGAAGAAAAAATAGGAAAGAGGAAGAAAAAAAGAAGAAAGAGGAAGAAAAGAAGAGGAAAGAGGAAGAGAAAAAGAAGAATGAGGAAGAAAAGAAGATGTCAACTGAAATACTTAGATCAAACAAAAGGAAGGTAGAAGGAGAGAAAAAGGAGAAAAATAAGAAACAAAAGGAAGAAAATATCAAAATTCAGAATGTAAGAAGAAGTGTGTTATGGAAGCACCTTGACAACGACTAGAAGAAAGTTGTCAAAAGTTTCTTTAATAATGCGACTAAGTGGTAAATCCAAATCTCTAATAGTTGTAAAGGTGCATTCTGTTATTTGCATAACTAAAATGTTATGCAATATATACTTTACATTAATGTATTCCAACTGTATTCTACAAGACAACTATTTGAGGCAGTATAGAAGCAAAGATAATGATATTAGGGAAAGCTATAGAGGACTTAATGTTCAACAGATATATCGACACCCAAGTGATCGATTTCTGGATGTACAAATTGTCAAAATCAGAATTTCAACTTCAATCAATATTCATCTCTTCATCAGTATTCATCTCTTCAAGTTTCTTCTCCAATTCAGGACAAATGATAGAAGTCCAGCCAATAGAACTTTCACGACGATCAGACATCAGCATCATCACCTTTGAATGGATTTCATCAACCATTGCTGTAATTGGAAGATAACGTTCTTTGCGTATCCAAGCATTAAAACTCTTAACAACATTTGAGCATAGCTCACCATAGCGATTACCAACAAAATAAGCAATGGCCCAGCATTCAAATGGGATTCTATCACAAAAAGCCTTAACTGGATTACCACCCATAGAGGGCAAATCAGCCAATGCATCCTGAAATTGAGCATGTGTGGGAGTATAAACGCACTTTGTAAAAAATTTATAATGTGATGCCAAATAGGGTTTTTGCTAGACAAGGCAGAACGCAAATTGTTCTTCAGGTGCCAGAAACAATAGATGTATGAACAATCAGGAAAACCATTTTTTACATTATTAACCAATCCTGGATGACGATCAGAAATGAAGGTCAAACGCCTAACTGGAGAAACTACAGTCTTCAAATTCTACAAGAACCACAACCAGTTCGCATCATCTTCTGAAACAACAACAGCATAAGCCAAGGGGAAAATACCTACAACAAGTAACAAAATATATTGTATTAGAAATCAGAAAAATAAAAAGCAAACTTAAAATAGCATAAAAAAGAGAACCAATATAAAAGTAAAACGTAATGCAAACTTTCAGTTGCATAAAATAAAAAGAACAAACACATAAGAAAAAGAAATGCAAACTATCAGTTGCATAAAACAAAAGAAAAAAAACAGAATAAAAAGTAATGCAAACTATCAGTTGCATGAGAACTACATAACAAAAACAGAAGAAAAAGTAATGCAAACTATCAGTTGCATAAAACAAAAGAACAAAAACGGAATAAAAAATAATGCAAACTATCAATTGTATAAGAACTACAGAATGCAAATCTTAAAATGCATTAAGAAAAAAAGGCAAATCTGATGAAGTGTACTTTAATCTCCATTCTTCCCAGAGGCAGAAAGTAAACAACCTTTGTATTTACTTTTCAGAAAAGTACCATCCAGAAAAAGCAGGGGCTGACAAAATTCAAAAACAATGAATGCATGCCTCAAATGAAATAAAAAGTCTCTTGAACTTATTTATGACAGGATTGACTTCCAAAACCACACGACTGCTAGGATTTGTTCTTATCAAAGAACCAGATAACCAACGAAGATTGGAGTAAGATAGCTTATCGTCACCACAAATCTGTTTCAAGGCAAGTTCCTTACCAGCATATGCAAAATAGTAGCCCAAAGTGACTCCATAATCTGATTTGAAAATATCAACAATTTCCTTGGGCTTTATTAATGGCTTATCTCTAACTTGATTCAGAATCAAACCCTTCATAAGTGTTTTTTGTCATTGGAGGATTTCTACTATCCCTAAAACCAGAACCACAAGTATGAGTTGAGTTTAACCTCTTGATCTTGAAAAGAGAAGGGTGTTTCAAAGGGCAAGATGCATGAACCCTCCACGTACAACCAGTGACATCCTTCATACCACAAATAGTTGTAACCCTTGATTTATCATTTTTTAACATATGAACTTTGAAACCAGTTTCAATTGAATACTTGAGAATAGTAGTTTGAAACTGTTCAGCACCACCAGGGAAAATCTGAGCAACTGAATTTAGAAGAGTAACCTAGTAGGAAGACTTGAGTGGTTGCCTAACTTCACCTTGTTCATTATAATTCTGCACACAAGAAGAACTACTGTTGCAAGCTTCAGAATAAACGAGAGCATTACAAGCAGACTCCACCACACCAACAATAATATCAAATGTATTAAGCTTCTTTGCAAAACATAGGCGGCCAAAGACTGAAGCTCTGCATCTGTCTCAATTAAATTATTCTTTCCATCACGCAAAAAGGATAGCTCAATCGACAATGGAGATAGAGAACTCCAGTTCTGACAAAGAAATTTATTCACTTGAGCAATAGTGCTACACTACCCAATACGGAAGGCAATAGACTCCTTCCCATAACAAAATACAACAAGAATTTTGAAATCCATGAAACTGAAAGAAAAACAAATAAAAATTAACAACATAAATGCAAGAGCAATAAACAGAAAGCTATGCATATAACAAATTGCATAGTATAAAAAGAAGAAAACAATAATGTAAGAAAAATAAATAGCTAAGCAACTAAAACAAATATGAAAGAACAACAAAGAACTTAATAACTAAAAAACTGCAAACTAAAAAAAATGTTATAACAACAAATAACTTAGAAACATAAAGATGCAAATTAAGATTTGCATAAAAAGAACAAGAATACAAATATAGATTTGCATACAAGTTTATGAAACAAAAACAAAACATAGTTTATAGATCTGAATACAAGCTCATGAAAAAAAAAACAAGATAATAAACAAAAAAGTGATACTAACATAACAAACAACAAGAAAAGAATACAAACAACAATAATAAAAGAAACTTTTGAATATAACAATTTTAAAAGGAATGTACTAAGTTGTTAACAGTACAAAACTACAATGCAAATATTAATATGCATTAAAAAAAACTACGCTGTTAGATCGATCGATCCAGAAACATGAACAAATAAAAGGAAAACAAGAAAAAGTAAAGAAAAAAAAGAACAAAAAAGAAGGTACTATGTTATTAACAATACAAAAAAATAATAATACAAATTATAATATGCATGTACACAAAAACTAAGCTGTTATCGATCAATCCAGAAACAAGAACAAATAAACGAAAAATAATGCAAATTATAATATACATGCACACAAAACTAAGCTGTTAGATCTATCGATCCAGAAATAGGAACAAATAAACAAAAACAATGCAAGTTATAATATGCATGCACATAAAAACTAAGCTGTTAGATCGATCGATCTAGAAACAAGAACAAATAAATGAAAACAAAAAAAACTAAAGAAAAACAAGAACAAAAAAAGAACGGTCGATTCAGAAACAAGAACAAAAAAGAAAAAAATAAAAATATTAAGAAACAAAATAGATTAAAAAAGTGATTGAAAACTTACTTAAAAAATGAGAAAACTTCAGAAAAAAGAAGAACGATCCGCTTGATCTGTAGAGCTCTGGAAGCGAAATAATAGAAAAAGGAGTGATCGTGATTGAAAGGTCCATTTGGGTTTGTCAATGTTCATGATGAGACAATAAAATCAATTGTAAGTCCTTGCTTGAGTTAGAGTTAGGTTGTATCCTTCGTGCAAACTCACACTTCATCAAAGATCGAAGAGAAAGCACGCCATCAGACTCAACTCACCACCGGAACTTACCACGCGTATCAATTCTAGGGCTCCCTGAAGTTGTGTATCAGGGTGGTATCGATACCAAGGCCAGTTCACAAAATCTGGATTTTCTCCTGCGTGAATTTTGGCCTAGGGTTTTATACCCTTTTGGTCTTTTGACCCAAATGACCTTAGGTTTTGTTCCTTCTCTTTATATAGAAGAGAGGAAAACCATTTTAGGGAATGCATGAAGGAAGAAGAATAGAGTTAGTACTTAGAGTGAGAAACCATTGAGAAACTCCTTGTAGTCATCTTTTCCAAATAGCTAGGGCTTCAAGATCTTGAGAGAGATTGAGCTAACTTCTTTAAGAGAGTTGATTTTGTTCTACTCTCATAGGGCTTTTCATTTTAGCTTGATCTTGCATATCATTCTAGCATGAAAGCTATAGAGCGTTGAAGAAACACCAAATCTTTAAACACCATTACAGTCACTGATGGAGTTCTAGTGAGTTCGCCGGTGGAGTCTCGGCGAGGTGCAAGCTCGTAGATTCTGGCATACAAGTACGAGGCTTGGTGGATACCGAGTTGGAGGCGTACAAGAGGCTTGTGGATTCAAGCTAACAAGTGCAGGGCTTGGTGGATTCCGAGTTGGAGACGCACATATCATTGAAGAAGCGATTCGTGGATTCGGGTCGTAGAGAAAAACTGGTCGAGTTTGCATGAGGGATTCGTGTTATCGATGTGAACGGTTGTAAGATTTCTCGTAACTCTTAGTGATAATTTCTGGACTAGGTCTCGGGGTTTTTTCCATTAGGTTTTTCCCCGTCAACAAAAATCATTTGTGTTGAATGCTTATCTGTGTGAATGATTTTTGTTCAAGATTTGATTCTCCATTAATTCCGCATTTGAGAATCGAATAAGTCAATACTTATTTGCTTCAATTTCTACTTATTATACTTGCATTGTGAATTAAATTTTAAATTGGTAAATATTGATCCCTGGCCCTTCCATATTACTCTAGATTAGTGTTTATTGGTTAAGACCTAAACCTCAGAATAGGTGAATTTTTAGTGATAAACTCTGAACTTGATCCGTCGAACAATGTAGTGCTTTGAAAGATTTTCAAAGAAATGAAAAATACAAAACAAAATCCTATATATAGATGTAACTGAGGGTAAAAAGGGAAATTAGAAAATAATAAACACGACACGTGCGAAAATAGCAACTGAGCGTGAAAAACAAAAAAACAGAAGTCCTGAATGTTTAAATGGAGAGCTTTTAGCCCAATAATGTGTAGAAAAAATCAGATTTGAAGACCTCTAACTTGCCAAAAAAATCATACAAAAATAAACTTATTGTGTGCCCTAAAGAAGACCCATTATTTATTACCGTTGTTGTTCTTTGTAGAATTTTCCGCCACTTGATATCTCTAAATCAAGTAAGTGTACATTATAACTATTGCCATAGTTGTGTTACTATATTACAATTCCATTAATTGTTACATAAAAATAGTTTACTTAAAATAATTGCTACTATTTAAATATAATTACTTATTTGAATTGTTGTTTTTTACACTTTTTTTATTTTTTTATCAGAATTGTTGTTTCTTACACTGTACAATTATATAGTAAATAACTCATATTATTCTTACACTTAAAATGATATCCGCAATAGGAGAAACAACTTATCTGGATCTTTTTGAAGAGGTATATGCCATTTCGAGGACGAAATCCTCTTTTAGCGGGGAAGATTGTAATACCCTTTTTAATTTAAGTTAGTAACATTGGGGGAAGCCCACAATTGATAAGGGCAAGTTTTAGTAAGATGGGGTTTGTATTTTGTTTTAAATATAAACTCTAAACCCAAACCCCTCATGTTTTGATCGACCAGGAGAGAGAGAGAGGGAGAGTGGAATGGCTAGGGCAGATGAAGGGACGATCCTTTGAGAAGAGTCATTCATTGTTTGAAGATTGGACCGAAAGGAGAATCGAGATCGTGAGGGTATGTGCTAGACATCATTGTTGCAGAAGTTTTTCTCCTCCTTTCTTGAGTTTCAACTTCTTCGGTGACTTGAGGCAAGTAGTAACTTGCTCTTTTGGTTTAGATTTAGGTTCTCCATGTTGTTGTTATGTTTCCCTAACGATTGACTGTAGAAAAACCTAATCTCTTTACTAATTGCATGATAACTACTTGAAAGAATGCATATAATCCGTGTTAGTGCAATGTGTATAAGTTTCTTAGGGTTAGAATGCATGGAATCTATATATATGAGTTATATATATATGATCCCCTAATGTTTGCAGGTAAGAAAACTAAGGTATCATGGAGTTTTGGGAGAGAACAAACCCTAAAAACGAGAAAAAACCACCGGGGTAATGATACCCATTCAGAGGGTATCGATACATGCCCGGTAATGGCTGACAGGTGAGGGCTGGTATCGATACCACCGAGACGATATCAATATCAGATGGCATCTGTTGCCAATGAGGATGTTTAGTATCGATACCACCAAGTATGTATCGATACCATCGAACCATTAATCGCGATAAAACCCAAGATATCGATACCCATCCAGAGGGTACCTATACCAGACTTATATTGGTCGAAAGATGAATATCAGTATCGATACCCACCTTGAGGGGTATCGATACCGGCAGTATCCATTACCAATGTAAATGTTGGTATCGATACCACCGAGAAGGTATCGATACCAACTGACTGTTAACCTATAAATTAGGTTATTTTGAGCCTTTTTTATGGTAGGACCATGTTTAAAGGTTATCATGTTGTATGACATAATAATGTTTATTTATGTGTTTAAAGAGCATAAAATGCATACTTAAACTACTTGTTAACTATTTTAATGAAGATGAACACATGTGGACACATAAAAGATGTAAGAAACCTCAATAAACTTAATATGTGCTTAAATAGCTTGTTTGGCTTGTATGCAAACATAGTTTAGGTCCTATAAAGGTTTGGTCCTCTCCAAGCAAGGTCTACGAAATCACCAAGTGAGGTCTACAAAATCACTTGACACGTAAATAATGCCGACAAGGTTACCAATGTTCGGGGGATGGATTTCGAGACTGTTCATCGGATTTATGTGGCGCACGGCCAGTGTCTCAACTGAATTACAGGGACGGGTAAAACATGGGTAGTAACTAGAGAGCACTACTTGTTGTGATAACTTAATCTTGACTGAAGATCATAAAACACCATAGCCGTCATTTTATGCATCTCGTTACTCTGTTTATCCTTTTATATTAACATATCTTATGCTATAATGTTAATGCACACTCGTGAATCTCACGGTTATCCTAAATCTAAGCCAAGGGAACTAGTAAACTTGTTGGCTAGGTTTTGACCTTGCACCATTAATCATTTCAGGTCCAGATCATCAGGCGAATACACAGTAGCAGAGGTTCGTAAGGTACAAATAAATCTTCAGAGTTTTCCTAGATTTTCGTGAAGACATTAGCTATTCTTTAAATTAAGTTTAGTTTGGTTTGGACACATGTTTAGTCTATTATTCTTTGAGAATATTCGTTCATTAGTTTATTTCAGCATTATTTTACTTGTGTATTGAATGTGAGTGCAAGCTTATTGTTAGCAGGGTGTAATGCGTACACCCTAGAGCTACAGGTTGTTAATGGTTCCGCGGGAATGCCCAGTTCTCATTGAGTAAGGGTTGCAGACCTGAAATGTGAGGGCAGAGCATTACACCATGGGTCAAAAAAACTCTCATTGTTAGCTCACAATGATTAGATAACCAAAATTTGATTGAAGTTAATGCTCCTACATCATTCCCAATGATTAGGATGTCATCAACATACAATACTAAAAATATTACTTATTCCTTCCTTATCCTTTTGTAAACACAAGCTTCGTCAGGATATTGATCAAAACCAAGGGACATGAATACTAATCAAATCTGATGTTCCAGCTTCGAGATGCTTGCTTAAGTCCATATATGAACTTTTGCGACTTGCATACCATATGCTCTTGCTCTTCTATTACAAAATCATCTGGTTGGACCATATAAATGTCCTCTTCAAGAATGCCATTTAAGAAGGCAGTCTTGACATCTATTTGCCAAATCTCAAAGTCATAATAAGCGACAATAGATAAGAGTATCTTGATGGACTTATGCATGGCTACTGGCGAAAAAGTTTCCTCGTAGTTTATACCCTCCTTTTGAGTGTACCATTTTGCTACTAGCCTTATTTTAAAGGTTTCTACCTTTCCATCTGGTCGTCTCTTTCTCTTGAAAATTCACTTGCACTTAATAACTTTAATATTAAGTGTTGGATTCACAAGTTCCCAAACTTGATTGGAATACATGGACTCCATTTCATCTTTCATAGCTTTTTGCCAAAGTTTCGAATCTGTGTTACTAATAACTTCTTCATAGTTTGAAGGATCTGTGTCCGGTTTCTCAGGGACAACTTGGAAAGATTCTTCTAACAATACGAATTTTCTGTATTTGCTAGGGAATCTTCTTATTCTCCCACTATGACGAAGCTCTAGTGAAGGAACTGATTCAACCGGAGGGTTTGGGTAAACTGATTGTTCAGGTTGAGCTGGCTCATTTGCTTGAACTCGCAGTTCTGAATCAACTGCTGGTTCTTGCTGGTCAGGTAAGTTCTGCTCTATCGGTTCATGTTGAGCCGGTAGATCAAGCTGAACCAGAGGTTTTTGCTCTTTCTGAACCTGTGCTTGATTAGGTGCACCTTGTATTTCGATGTGTATTCTTCGATAATATAGATGCTTCCACTGCGCCTCTATAAGATTGCTGAGTCATGGTGGAGATATGGTTTGACCTATGAACGTGGGTAGACTATATGTGCCCATATTCATAGGAAGTGAGTCAGGAGTATGTCTTACTCCCACTATCATTGTGTCTTCCATCTCTTCAAGCATTACCTTACTCTGAGGCTTATGATCCATAATGTGATCCTCTTCTAAGAAGATTGCATTTGCACTTATGAACACCTTCTGTTCTCTGGGATTGTAGAACAGATATGCTCTCGTTCCTTTTAGGTAGCCTACAAATACGCATACTTCCAACTTTGGTTCCATTTTGCTCAATTTTCCTTTCAGCATGTATGTTGGACAACCCCAAATATAGAGATGTTGTAAACTAGGTTTGTGACTTGTCCACAGCTCTTTGGGTGTTGTAGGAACTACCTTACTAGGAACTAAGTTTAGTAAATATGCTGTCATTTCCACGGCATATCCCCAAAATGAAATTGTCAAGGAGGTATAACTCATCATGGACCTCACCATTTCTAGTAAAGCTTGTTTCTTCTTTCTGCAACACTATTTTGTTGTGGTGTTCCTAGTGCAATGAGCTAAGAAACGATTCCATTCTGTACCAATTATGCACCAGACAAGTTTAAGAGATACTCGCCTCCTCGGTCAGATTAAATGGCTTTCAATCTCTTATTTGTTTGGTTTTCGACCTCATTCTTGAATTCTTTGAACTTTTCAAAAGATTCAGACTTAGGATGCATAAGGTAGATGTAGCCGTATCTAGAGTAGTCATCAGTGAAAGTAATGAAATACTCATAGCCACCTCTAGCTTTAACATTCATTGATCCACATACGTTTGTGTGCACCAATTCTAATATTTCTTTAGCTCTTATACCCTTCCCAGAATAGGATCTCTTGGTAATTTTTCCTTCCAGACAGGATTCACAAAGTGTCCATAGTTTAATGTCCAATGAACCTAAAGGCCCATTTTAAACCAATCTTTTGATCCTGTTTAGGTTAATGTACGCAAGTCTAAGATTCCATAAATATGTAGAATTTGTGATTCAAGAGATGGCTAGAATGCTTCTTCATAGCAAGGATCTAACATAAAGATTTTGGGGTGAAGCTATTTTTACTGCATGTTACTTGATCAATCGAGTATATCTAAGACCCAAAACTCTTAATACCCCATATGAACTTTGGTTTGGTAAGAAACCAAATTTGAGTTATCCTTCGTATCTTTGGGAGTCCATGCTACATCCTTAGGGATAGAGAAAATGCTAGAAAGTTTGACTCCAAAAGTGATAAAGGAATCTTCATTGGGTATGCTTTGGATAGTCGGGCCTTTCGTGTCTACAACAAAAGGACCAAAACTATCATGGAATCTATTAATGTTGTTATTGATGATTCTAACACCTCTTCATTTTTAGATGCAACTGAAGTTGATAATCTTGTTGAAGATAAAACAGAAAAAACTGAACATGGTTCAGTTAATGATGATGAAGCATCTACTTCACAAGACCCAAAGGTTGAACCAGCTTCTCCACAAACCGAGACCATAAATAGCCAAGATAATCAACTTAGAAGTTCATCACAAGAACATCCAACCACATGGGCTCAAAGATTACATAATCTCGATGAATTTATTGGAGGGATTGAAACCGGTGTTCAAATAAGGAGACAAGTTCAAAATATTGTAAATCATGTATGTTATGTTTCCATGTATAAACCCACTAATTGGTTGATGCTTTGCAGGATGAAAACTGGATACAAGCAATGCAAGACGAGCTTGGTCAATTTACAAGACAAGAAGTTTGGACTCTTGTACCTCGTCCCAAGAATACCAACGTTATTGGAACCAAATGGATCTTCAAAAATAAATCTGATGAATTTGGCATTGTTGTGAGAAACAAGGCTAGACTTGTAACACAAGGGTATTCTCAAATTGAAGGTGTAGACTTGATGAAACCTTTGCTCCAGTTGCAAGACTAGAGTCTATAAGGTTAAGCAACAAAAAGATGGGATATTTATATCTCAGTCAAAATATGCCAAAGATCTTGTGAAAACGTTTAGCATGGAATCCGCAAAAGAAGCTCGCACACCAATGAGAACCACTACTAAGTTAACAAAGGACTTAGACGGATAGGAAGTAGACAAAAATAATATAAAAGCATGATAAGGAGTCTCATTTATCCCACAGCTAGTCGTCCGGATATTTCTTTTAGTGTTGGTGCTTATGCCCGCTATCAAGCAAATCCTAAAAAGTCCCACTTAACAACAGTTAAATGAATCATTCGTTATGTTAAGGGAACTTTTGAATTTGGCTTGTGGTATACTAATGATACAAATTCTGAAATAGTGGGCTACTCTGATACAGATTGGGCAGGTAATGTTGATGACAGGAAAAGTACTTCAGAAGGCTGCTACTTTGTTGGACACAACCTAGTAGCATGGCAAAGCAAGAAACAAAACTCTCAATCCTTGTCAACTGCTGAAGCAGAGTACATCGCTACAGGTCCGTGTTGCACTCAATTGTTATGGATGAAACAAATGTTATCTGATTATGGCATTAAACATGATATTATGACTATGCTTTATGATAATACCAGTGCCATAGATATTGCTAGAAATCATGTGCAACATTCTAGGACTAAACACATAGACATAAGATGTCACTTCATTCGTGACTTGGTTGAGAACAAAGTGATTTATCTTTAGTTTGTTCCTACCGAGAAATAATTGGTTGATTTACTTACTAAACCTCTAGACACTCTTAGGTTTGAACTCTTAGAAGATCTATTGGTGTGGTCGTTGTCTAGTTGTTTTCTTCTCTCTTCTTCCTTGTTCTTGTGTTGGATATATTTTTGGGATAAAGAGTGTGTCTTGATTATTAGTTTGTTTTTAAAATCTTTGCTTTCTAATAATGTTGTGTTCATTAGTGTTCTTTGTGTTGAATAAGACTATCCTTTGTAGAATACTTGAATATGTGAGAGATTACATAGATTTGATTTATCTTACCTTATCTTAATATAGCCTGTGAATTTCTACATTAAATCTACATACTCTATTAACTGTTCCATTGTTTCTTGTGCATATAAAGAGTCTCTTGAGTAAGTGCGATGTTATCCTAGTTGGATCATTGGATAAGTGTTGAAAATAAAGCTTATGATTCATTGATAGACTGAACCAGCTAGTTGGACTCTCTTTTACTAGGATATTGTGTTTTGATGAAGTGCTAGGAAAATATTGTTATATCTTGTTATGAAACATCACCAAAACAGTAAGCTCTCGTAAAAGATTTTGAGCTTCGTGAAACACCAAAAGAGTGAGTTCTAGTAAAAAATGTGAACTTGGTGTTTGAACATTAAAAAGAGTGAGATCCCGCAAAAAGATTGGGAGCTCGATGTTCATTTTCCTTCATCTTGACCTCATAGTAATCTTCTTGGTCTCAATACGGGTAATTTCTTGGTTGTGTCTCCTCAGACAAGAAATGCTTGCAAGATCAAGGAAAATATTGCAATCGTGTTGGTGACCTATGTCTTATGCTATTGAGTACTTCAAAATTCTCTTATTATACTCAAACATGAAGGTATGTTATAAGTTGATGTGTGAGATCATTCTTTCATGCTGGATAAGATTCAGATTTGGAGTAATTAGTAAATATGGACAACCTTGTCTTCTTTTCTTTTTAGGTTAATCTCACATAATGATATTGTTCTCTCATCACACACACACATAGATCAAGATTGTGATAATTGTGGTGATATTTATTTGAGAACTAGCAAGGCTATGCTAAAATAAAGTCTAGCAAAATCATGTTTGCATAAATCCATTGTGATTGTATTATATTGATGATAGCCTTGGTCAACATGTTGATCACATAACAACACTCATTTTTGCCAAAAAATGTTTTGACCCTAAGAAAGTCTGTTTTTAGTGTTTTTCAAATCAAATGCTTATAGTGAACATACCATTTAATGATTGGATTAATTCAGAGATTAGTTTTTAAAGAACTAAAAACTCTTTTTCTCTCTTTTTTGGGTCCGGTATCGATACCTCTTGGTTGGTATCGAAACCAGTTGGTTCTAGATCAGTTTCAATTTCAATACCGCCTTTACGGTATCGATACCATCCTGTCATTCCAGGGCACTTTTGGTTTCGATACCGCCTTCACGGTATCGATACCGGTTGGCTTATAGACCAACAGATAGATTTTGGTTTTGATACCGTCCTCTCAGTAGCGATACCACCGTGGGTTTTGGTGTTTTAAGTATCAGTTTTGGGCTTTTCTTTCACATATTTACTCCACGATATCGAAACCCAAACCCATTCTCACCCTCTTCCGATCTAAATCAAAGAACTAATCGAATCCTAGGGGTGTTGTACTTAAATCTCATCGATGTTTTGCTTGATCTTGGGTGTTTCATAGATCTTTCCTTAGTCGTTGCTAGGTTTTGGAAGGAAGCTCTTCAATTTTTTGGGCGTTTTCTTCTCGGTAAGATCTTTTCTTCATCTTCCTTGTTCCTTTTTGTTCTACTCTTGCTTTCTCCTCCAATTATCATACCAACAATGACCAATGGCAAGAGACCAACGACCGGGAAGGTTCCCAAAAGTCAGGCTTCAAAAAAAGCCAAACCCTCGTCCTCCCATGTTGTCAATTTAGACACAAGAGAGAAATTCTCCTCTGAAATTTGTCATAGGCTTTACATTGAACACTTCATATCTCAAGGTCTAATTGTTGAACGAGAGATTGATTTTGACCCTAGAAATGATGTCATCTCCTCTTTGGATAATCTTTTGAAGTTTAGGGGTTGGGACAAGTTGTTCCATGTAGAGGGCAAAACCTACCCTCGTCTTGTCAAGGTGTTTTATTCCAATTTGCATAACATTGACAAGAGTATTCCCTCTTTTGACACCATGATCAGTGGGAAGGTTTTTTCTGTCACTCCCGCTCTCATAGCTTCTCTTCTAAACATTATAAAAAATGAAAACGCTATCTCTTGGCCTCCCGTACCTGAATCGGATGAGGAATACTCTCCCTCCTATGAGAAGGTTATTGTAGAGTTGTGTGGTCGTTAGTTTCCTTGGACTAAGAAATTTCCCACCAAGCATTGTCCATTACGTATCCATATGTTAGCCAAGATCGCTGCTACTAATTTATTTCCATGTAAAGGCAATACCAGCTTTTACAGTGACTGAATGGCAGAATTCTTGTACCACCTCTGCAAAAGGATACCTCTCCTCATGTTTGAGTTAATAGTGCTTCAAATGATTTGGATTCATGAGGAATCTTCTCAGAACCACTCTCTTACCTTTTTGTGCTTAATTTCCCAGATTTTGGATCATGAAAAGATCAAGGTTTCGACAACTGAGCCTTGTATAGAGCCCATGCGTCCCCTTGGAGCCGCCATGGTGAATCGTAGTCACGACCAACTATAGGGCAAGGCTCCAGCTGATCCTCCTGCTGCTCCTCTAGTTGATACTCATACTACTTCTTTAACTGGTCCTACTGCTGCTCTGCCTGCCCCTTCATTGGTTTCCTCTTCTAAAGGCAGTAGGAGACAGATTAAGCGTCAGGCACGCTTAGAGTAGGCTAAGGCAGTCAACACCACCTTGGCTTACATGAGAGTTCTAGCTCCGGTTATTAATGTCATCGTAGCCAAGATGGGAATCGAGGGAGCTAGGTTCCCGGATGAGGATGCGAGGAGTAAGACTAGCCATGACCATCCCTTTTGAACCTAAAAATTATGGGGAATCATCAGAGAGTTCTTCCCTAGATGGTGGTGCTGATGTGGAGATGGCAGGAGTTGTTGCTAGTGATGATGATGTTGTTTAGACACTTCTACTGATTAGACTCTTTTTTCTTTCCTTTATGGATTAAACTAATTTCTTTTAATTTTCTATTCAGCTACATTGGTTATCTTATTATCTTTAAACACATTTGCATATATTTAATGAATGGAAGATCTGGTTTCTATGTGTGTGTTTCCTTTTTCCTCTATGGAAGCCTGATTATCTCTTGCAGGGTAGTTTTTTTTTACCTTTGTCCATTTCTGACAAAAAGGGGGGAGAAGTGATTATTATTCTAAATGATTTATGCAGGAGATATATGTTTATGGGGGAGATAACTCATGAGTTCATTCTCATATGGGGATAAAGAGAATGGATTTTTTTTAAGGTAGTGCTTTATATTTATATTTTTTACCATGGGCAGTGTATGAGTTTTCTGCAGGAAACACAAGAAAGACAACTCTAAGTATCAAGATGCTTATATTATGGGGGAGTTTTGTCGTTGTTTATTACTTGAGTTCATTGTAAGAGAAAGTGATGAGTGTTAATTATTTTCTCTCTTATGTATAATTTTTGTCACGAAATCGACAAAAGGGGAGATTGAAAGGTCCATGAGTTCTTTCATGTTTCTGTTTGTCTAATTTCTTGTCAAAAGTTTAACTCAAGAAGGTCAATGTAACTTGAGTTAGAGTTAGTGAGTCTCGGTATGCATCGGATTGATGGAAAGACTCCAAGAAGCTCAACTTACCACCTGAAAACATCTTAGGATGGTAAGTAACTTAGAAACCTAAGGACCATAGGTGGTTAGTTTCTCTTTGACCAAAATTTAGGTTTTTCTAGAGCTCAAAAGGTCTTAAAAGACATTTTCTGAAAAACACAGCTCAGTGGTATCAAAACTGCCCCGATTGTTTTGATACCAAAACTCATCTCATTGAATAGATGAGTTTTGGTATCGATATCAACCTTGCTCTTTCGATACCACTTCAAAAGTGTCTTCAGGACACTTTTGGTTTCGATACCGCTCTGTTGGTATCGATACCAAAACTGCCTTTGCTGACAAACAACTTTTGGTTTCGATACCATACTAGGTGGTATCGATACCAAAACTCCCCTGGGAATAGATGAGTTTTTGGTATCGATACATGCCCTTACAGTATCGAAACCACTTGTTGGCTTTCTTCAACAGATACTGCACGGTATCAATACCACTATGATGGTATTGATACCGTCGCCCAGATCTGCGAATCTAGGTTGTTATTTTGAGCTGGAAAGTACCTTTATGAGTTGTTTTCTCTATTCATGTTTTAGGGAAGAACATATATGCGTGGGAAACAACTTCTAGTGGATTAAGAGGCTCAATAGGATGCTCTCTGATCCTCAATAATGTTGTTTAACATTAAACCCAAAATAACTTGTTTATCCCTTGTTTAGAGCTAAACATTTTCATTATAAATAGGGTTGATCTCTTCATTGTTCAATCAACCAACCACCGTATACCTTAATAAGTTATTAGAGAGCTAAAACTCAAATATCCCCAGTTTTTAAGCATGTTAAACTTGGTTCTATTCTTCCCATTTTAAACCAATTTGTGTACCGATGGAGTTCCGGTAGTTGAGCTTGGAAGTGACAAGCTTATGGTGAAATACTTGAGGAGTCAAGTAATGGTTCAAGGTGCGGGACTTACAGAGGTCAAGTTGGAGACGCATCAAAATCTACTAAAAGGCAAATTCATGGAGTTCGAATTTGTGGAAGAACTGTGCACCGTGGTTGTTGGAGCATAGAGGGAGTCGTAATTCGTGTCCATCGAGTGGTAAATCAGTTTGTAAGTTTTCATCAACTTTTAGTGGATTCATTTCTGGACTAAGTCCCGGGGTTTTTCCCAGCTTTGGTTTCCTCGTAAACAAAATCTCTAGTGCACATTTTTATATTTCTTACGAGATTGAGATATTCGATTTTTGTTATTCCGCATGTTAAGAATCGAATAAGTCAGTACTCTTGATTAGAGATTTTAGTTTTGTTCTTTATCACGAATTTAATTTTTAACTAGTGATTGTCTAATTCTTAACCATAAGTCACAGTGACATACAGATAATCCAACTAAACCGTAGAACATTTAGAATTTCAAAAATTATTCTATCCTCTAAGTTACCTACAAATAACTATGCCATTCATTCTTTCACTTAACATAGATATATTTATGATATGATATATAATTATATATGTTGTTCCTGTTATACATACATATAAAGAGGAAAACATAAAGTAGCAGAAATTATTCATATACTAACTAAAGTAACATAAAGCTCACAACTCGAGCCTTCAAAGCATAAATACAAGTAGTAAAGCATCCAGTGTGACTGAAGAGAGGGAAACCCACATCAACCACAAAATATGGAATCCCTTGCCAAGTAAACAACATTACAGCACCACTAAGGATCTTAATTCGATCCTCAAACGTCAACTGTAAAAACCAAGAGAATAATTAGGTGAGAAACTCAGTAGGTAGATCAACCATCCTAATACCATCACATGCAGCGATTAATCCGATAATAGTTCAAAAGCATTTATAAAGTAATGCATATTATATAGTTGATTGATATATCGAAGAAAACCCTGCATATATATATACAAACAATAGTAGTGTACTTCTGCTAGCATAGCCAAGGAACACGACCGGGTTACCCCAGTCAGAGTTACATTACAATCAGATAACAAAGTGCGCACAACTTGAGGACTGCAGACTAGATAAAGGCACCTAACTAATCCAGAGAAGGTTCCCCGACAACCCTCTCTCGCGTCTAACACCCATCGGGCCGGCATACGAACCTCAACTAAACTAGTTACTCAACACCACCAACAAACATGGTTTACCACGAAATAATCGTGACTTCCCAGACTTCCCTATATGTACATGTCTCCCTGACGTCCCATACCGCCCGAAAGATAAAAACTCCTAGAAAGGTCTTAGATTGTGTACCACATTCGGATAAGCATGATCCACCACCCTTGTAGAAAGTCCATAACCTTTCATAAGCTTACATTAGTGATAATATATATAGGTAGTGTATCTTTTGAGTTAAAGTTCGAAAACTATTTTGAAGAATCCTTTTGAAAACTAATGTCCTTTTTATAGAAATTCCCTTTTGAAAATTCATCTCTTTCGAAATTCAGATACAACAAGCGTAACTGGTCCTAAGGGTGAGAAACCATGGTAAGCCAACTCACCTACTCTCGTAAGGGTGAGGAACTATGACAAGCCAACTCGCTCACCCATAGGTTGCAGAACCATGGTAAGCCAACTCACACACCTTCGTAAGGGTGAGGAAACATGGCAGGCTAACTCACGCACCCAAATCTGTAGAACCTGGCAAACCAACTCACCCACCTCCATAAGGGTGAGGAACCATGGCAGCCAACACACAGATCACTCGGGCGAAAAATTCGAGTAGAAATAACACAGGCACTAGTCCACCTAAGGCATACACGGTTCTCCATGTCGTCGTGAACCCTACCAAACCCAGTAGTGAGAGGCTACTACTGTCTTTAGGCGATCACGGAAAGAAATTCCTTTTTGTTACATTTTCAAAGCTGGGTTTCACATCGAGAAAGCACTCGATAAAATAGATTCTCGTCTCTTCTAAAGGTTTTCAATATATTAAACACAATTTCATCTACATATGTAAAACATGATTTTCCAAACATAACCATCATTTCATCCACATAAATCATGATAGTAAGATTTGAAGTCACAATAGTTCACAATCTATGAGAAATATTTCATAAAACATGATATATGATCAAGTATGCATTGTTTCCAAATTAAAATCAGTTTCTTAATTCTTTCTCCATATTATAAATTTGTTGTTATCCATAAATCACACACCATGCCTTATATACATAGAAAATACATACATATTAGTTCGAAACATGCATTTAAAATGGTTGGGTGCTATTAAGATGAATTAACCATCTACCTCAAGCGATACAAGAACTGTTCACCATTGTCCCCAAAAAGGCCAAAGGCTCCTAGCTCACTAGCAGGAGAAGAAAAATAAAGAAAACAACTATTAGGTTCTATCATTTAGAACCCTAAACCACAGCAAAGCAAAACAAGTACTAGTTAACTTTTGGAGCCTTAAACTTAGGCATCCTAAATCAAAAGACGATAATAACTACATTTGGTTTATAAGATTCTAGAGAACCTAACTAATGTTTTAGGACCTGAATTAAGGTCTTAAAATGTTATCATGGTTGGCATTGGACCTTAATATAAGCTCCACTATACTCGGGGCAACAAAAATAACCATCTAAAATGCTGAAAGGAAATCTTATTTAGCCTCACATAAGTGAAAGTAACTAGAACCATCACTATGCATCCCTCCTAATCATTCTTAATGTCCATCCATAAAAAAACTTTTGGATTGGGAGGGATTATCATTATTTACACCCTTAATACCAACCCGAAATAAATTAAGATCTTCCTCAAGCATAACTACTCCATCTTGATTTGAGTAGTATACATAATCTAATGTTATCAAGTCGTAAAAATTAACATCATAATAATAACTTCAAAAGCAAGAGTTATAAACACCTATTGTAAGAGGTTGTTTGTTTTTTTCTGAAAACCATGTCTGAATCTGACTCGGAGTCTGAATTGGGCTGAGTCAGATTTCAGATTATTTGTTTTTTATTTTTAGAGTGTCTGAGTCAAATTTTGACTCAGCAAAATATCTGAAATAAGGAGGTTTTTTTTCAGCACAAAATTGTACTGAAAAGAAATAACATATGCTGACTCGTCCTTTTTACAGTTTTGTCCTCTAATATTTATTATAATGATAAAATCGTCCTTTTTACAGTTTAACTTGTTTGGTCCTCTAAAAATTGAGCTTTTTTTCTTGTTTTTTTTAACGGTTAACATTACATGAGATCCTCCATTCACGATCTCCCCCAATTTGGAGGGGATGCCTACCATCTGAGCCACCCTAATTGGCGAGCTTGCTAATATAACTTACTCTAAACTAATAGGGATATATTTTAATTAAATAAGGGCAAAAGTGTCAAAAATTTGTCAGATATCATTTATAAAAAGAATTCAGATAAAAAACAAACAAACTTAAATTCAAACAAGTCAGATCTAAATGCTCTCAGATCCAGATCACTCAGTTGGTCTCAGATTTAGATTTCAGATTCAGATTTCAGAAGAAAAAAAAAATCAAACACCACCTAGGTATCTAATCTATCACCATTCTAATTCAAGCCCAAATAAGATACTTTTACCATTTAACTAATTCATTACTTAAAATTAACAAAAATCAGTCCAAAATGAGCAAAACTAGTCCATAAAACCCTTCATGAACTTAAGGTTCATCATCAACTTGTATTATGTAAATTTCTTTTGTGTTTCCCATCATCCATCAGCTCCAAAAGAGGTGAGCTCCACCTTGTACAGTCACTAGCAGCCAAAAACATTCAAAACAGTCCACAAGTGCTCATCCAAGTCTTACAAAATATCATCACTAAGCATACAAGTTTTCTTTCTATAATCTCCATTATCCAACATCATTTTAATATGAAACTAGAGAAAAATCAGCTCATCAAGTTTGTTAATGGCTTCTCATCAATTAAAATCATATGATTTATCACAATCTCATGAATCCCCAATAAGATAGATTTACCATCTAATTTATTCACCTTGAACATAAAATTTTTCTATCATCATCCACAACTATACAAGGATTAATCACCATAACCACATCAAGTTTAAGTCTTCATTTGCATGCATTAAAAATGGAGGAAGTAAGATCATAAAACCACAAACTTATATCAAATCTTCAATCTAACCACCCAAAACTTCTAACTCGTCATGCATTTTCGTTTTTCTTTAAAAATCCAAATTTATATCATCAAAATCACAAGATCTAAAGCATTAGGGTGCTAATTTTTCACCTTAACCTCAAAATATTAACCCATCTCATCATCTCTTCCACTATTGAGCTCCATAAGATCTACAACAAGGGATGAGGACCAAAACTCAAGGTTAATAACAACTGAAATCAGCTGAAATCTAAAGGTTAAATGGGTTAGAACTTACCCAAAAGAGTTAGAAATTGAGGGGGAAGAATGGGGGTTGATTTCCCCTTCTTCTCCTTCTTTCTTCTCCTTCTTCCTCCTTCTCCGTCTTCCTTCTTCTTCTTCCTCACGGTCCAGCTGTTGCTGCCGTTTTTTTTTCTCCTGCAGCTGCTGCTGCCCCCCTTCTTTTCTCTTCTCTAACGCCCTATCTCCCTTCCTCACTCTCTAACGATTTCTCCACCCCCCCCTTAATTCTCTTTTTTTCCCTTGTTGTCGTGGCAGCCATTGGAGGGGGAAAAATGGTGGGAGAGTTTTTTTTTGGCTGATGGAGGATGACGGTGGTAGGTTAGAGTTGGCCTTGGTCGCGGGTTGGGTCGTGGGTCAGGTTAACCTGTGGCCCCCAAACCTAGTTTAAAACAATTTATATGCATACATTAGTATATATACATTTTTTTGTTTGGGTTGAGCCGCGGGAGTCGGTTTATGGGGTTTCACACATATTTGACCCATCTAATGCATGCCTGTTACTCATAAAAGCTGGCAATTAATGCCATATATATGCCACTAATTTAATATATAAACCATATACCATATATTCATTTTTTTAGTCTCATCTATGTATGCCACCAATTCATATGTGCCATATATTTGATTTTTTTTTTGTTTAGAATTTTTATGTACAATTTTTTATGGGTGCTGTTAAAGGGGTTCTCAAAAATGTTAGGGGGGGTGGACAGGATAGGGGGTGGACTACATACTTCAAAATGGTTGGGGGGATGGACATAGTTTTACTAAGGGGGTGGTTATCAAAGATTGTCTAGGTATATTTCCACCCAATTCTAAAAATCTCAAACCTAACCCTAAATTATTCTTTTTCCTCTCTAAAAAAAACAGTCTTCTTCTCCATTATTCTACCACCGTCACACACACACACACACACTCTCTCTCTCTCTCTCTCTCTAAACTTCTCTCCACCATTAACAACTCCTCCATTCGACCACCGGTTATCGAATTTAATCAAGGAATTTCAAACATGGTGAGGACTAAAAACCCATCAATGGCTCCCAAAAGGTAAGTTTTTTTTGATTTTTTGATTTTTGATCCCTAAATCTCTATTTTTCTGTTGTTCTATGCTGCTTTTTTTAAGTGAATAGACAAATTTAGGTTTTGTAGATGTGATTTGAGTCATTTTTTCAAAGGTGAAACCCAAATGTTCTATCAATCTCGACCGAACCAGAGAAGAACTTCTCTGTCAGATTCGACCACTGCCGGTCGAACTTTTGTGTTGGTTTAATTTTTTTAAACTTTCGACCACTGCCGGTCGAACTTTTGTGTTTTGGTTTAATTTTTTTTTAAACTTTCGACCACTTTCAGTCGATTTTTTTTGTGAATATTGTCGATTTTTTTTTTGAATATTGTCAAATTTTTTTTAAACATGAATTTTACTTAATTCTTATGTGTGATTAATCTGTGAGATGCTTGCCTGCTTTGGTTTAGCTAGATCTCACTCCCATATATATTTGGTTACATTTATATTCATCATGAAATGAATTTATGGATGATTTATGGATGATTATTGGAATTATATATTCTGGATGCATACAGATCAATGCATCAACTAATTATGGGTCCACCTCTTTGACATGAACACACGACACCGAATAATTCCTTGCCTATTTATAGTTTCTTCTGGCCTCTTACAGAAACAAAAACTAATTATGAAAATCCATGCTTATTATATAACTTGAACGAATTACAGTTCATTGAGTTTTACTACTATATGCAACTTTGGTTTATTAGAAACACTAAAGCCTCACTAGACTCTTCTTTATACACCTGACAAGTGACAAAGCCCAAGTGTAGTGCCATTCGGTCTCCCCCTTCATGAAAGCAAATGCAACAGTGAAGGTTTTTCCTGTGGAGGTAACTCCGACAGCATGAAATAGCGACATCTTAAACCGATTGGTAATATAGGTCGAATCAATGATAAACAAATGAGGAAAACACAGCGCAAGCAAAACAGCCTCTGGGTGGGACCATAATATATTTACTATCACCTCATCTTCGTCCTTCAAATGCCATTCGGCGTAGTGGTATTTCTGCAACAAGTGTTCTAACTATTGCATTGCTGATCTTCCTTCCATCTGACCCAGTCTGTGTTGTGCTCTACAGTTGTAAATGGTTCTCACAGTCGACTTATTATGTGGGTTGTTCTTCTTCAATGCCGCATGTATTTGCCCCGGTTTGACGCCACTTAGTGTCATATCAATAACTAATTTTTCTTCTTCTTTAGTCAACCTTGCGACATGAGCGTGTCCAATTAATGTGATGGGAAGAAGGTGATTATGAAATCCACACTTAACCGTAACATTCCACTTATTGTCCCCCATACAAAAACTCCGTACCTTAAAAGGGCAATCACATTTTTTGGTACCAGTCTCCCTTTTCTTCCTCTTTAGATTTGGGCATGGTTTCTCGTTGGCCTTGTCCCCATAAGTCTTTTTATGGTGACTTGTGTACACGCCGCTTCTCTCGCACCGTAACTCAATGAAAGAGCCCTTTCCCCCAATTTTATTTTTTCCATATCCTCGCACAATTACTACATTGTGCTCTCTTCCCATGTCTTGGCACCATTGAGTGACAGCCTCTTTTGAATCAAATATCTACACAAACAAAATAAGAATCTAAGTTGCAACCCTATAAAAGCACAAGCATTGTAGTAGAAAATTAATTTGTAAATTTATTCATACGATGTCAGTGCTAAAATATTCTGTCAAATCCTGACCCACGATAGAGATAGGTTCGGCATCATCTCTTTCTTTTGAATTGGACTCATTATGTGGAACTTCTGTTTTAGGTTCATCCGCAACCTCATTCTACAAAGAAGTATAAACCATACTCAAAAAAGTTAACAAAAAAAAAACCATTATAGTTCCAACTAAAAATGATGGATTGTTTTAACTAAATTCAACCACATACGGTTGAAAAGTAACACCATATTCAACTAAGAGTGGTTAAGTCACTAGAGGGTTTCTGTCAAAACTCTACCGCTGCCGGTTGAGTTTTAAACCAAAATTCGACCACTGGTGGTTGAGTTTTGAAGAAAAACTCAACCACTGGTGGTTGAGTTTATATCCAAAACTCAACCACCAGTGGTTGAGTTTTTCTTCAAAACTCAACCACCAGTGGTCGAATTTGGGTTTAAACCTCAACAAGTGGTCGTCGAGTTTATAAAAACTCTCAACCAGTGGTGGTCGAGTTGTTTCGAATAACTCCATCTTCCTCGTACGAATTAAGTACGAAAACTGAAAATTTTGATCTCAATAAAAAACGTTTGAAACAAAAAAAAAAGCATATGAATTAGTTGTATTACCTCATTACTATTTGATTGAGAGATTTTCATTGGATTTGAGGAACCCAAACCATCCAAAAAGGAATATTTAGGTTTTTGGGACTCCATTAATGGTGAACTTTGCTTCAATTCATCTTCCTCCATTAATGGCGTTCCTTCTTCAAATTCTTCATCCTTCATAAGGTATCCCGCCAATAAGGACTTCGATCCTTGGTGGTCGAATAAAAGTTTTAGAGAGAGAAAGTAGTTGGAGAGAAAGAGTAGTTTAATGGAGAATTAGAAAACGTGTTGGAGAGAGAAAAGGGGTTGGAGGTGATAGTTTAATTTACACCCCCACCACCCCCTTAGTAAAAATTAGGAAAATATTAGAAGGATGATTTTGGGTTAAAAGCCCATTTAACTTGTCCACCCCCCTAACATTTTTGAGAACCCCTTTAACAGCACCCTTTTTTATATACATTAATTAGGGTATATTTTTTTTTTATATATATTAAATTTTCATGTTTAACAACAAAGTCATTCTCCCCTTAAGTTTCTCATTAAATTGCTTAATTTTCTTACAATCATGCATTTAATTTCTCTTAATTGGTTACAAAAGAATCTAATCTTCAAGAATTTCTCATATTTAAGGATATATATTCTCTCCTTCTTTCTCTCTCCATAAATTATATCCTTCCTAATTTTTCTCTCTTACACAACAATAAGAAATAATTTTTGGATTCTCTGACCAAAACGTATGTAATTAAATTGCATTTACCTATTTAGAAATAACTATCCCTCTCTAATGCCTCTCTACCTTCTTTACTTGCAAAATATATAATGAAGATTAACGGAAAAGAAAAAATAAATAAAGTTTATATATATATATATATACATATCACTACCTACCACGCACAAAAAAATACATGGCCTCCTTAAGGAATAAGTTAAATGTATGAAGAAGATCGAATTCATCTTTCAAACTACATTTCTTGGTTTTAATTTATTTTATATTTTAAGATTGATAATTGATTGTTTTTTCATGCAAAAAATGTATGGCCACATCCTCTACTCATAAGTAAATGGTGAATATCAAAAAAAAATTTAAAACATTTTTAAGGTTGATAATTAATTTTTTTCACATTTATAATTTTTATCATATTCACGAATTACATATTTTCATCCAGTCTTCTTTTTATTCAATGCAAGACATTTATTTATTGAGTTTTATTTTATTACTTTTTTTAATCAAAAAATTTACAGTTTCTGAGTTATTGGATCATTTCATTTGTGACATTAATGCATGAGGAGATCATCATTTTTGTAATATGATAATGAGGAAGAATCCTCATTGGATCCAACAGACTTATCAAAAGATAACTGTCTCTTACTACTTGACTTTATTCTTTCTAAATTTACGATCAATTATATGGAGTAATTTTTTATAACAATGATCAAATTATGTCTCCAATAGTTTTGTTATATTCTTATTCTTTATATAGACTCTTGAAAAAAATCTAATATATGGTTTATTAATTTAATTACAGTACAAAAATTATCAAGATATATTTAAATAGTAAATTTCTCTGAAAATATTGCATGTGCTTTGCAAGGGCATATGTTTAAAATGTAGGTTTTTTTAACCCACACCCTTGAGTGAGGGTTTTGTTAACCCAAGGCATCTCCTATATTATATTACTAGTTTTATAGCCCGTGCAAAGCACTGGTATCAATTTAAAAAGAATTATACTTATTAATATATTTTACCAATTTTAATATTATAATTACTAAATATTAGTAAAACTTATATTAGAATTGTTTCTATAAATTAATAAAATAACTGCGAAATAGCCTCATCTTAATGGTAGTTATAGTAAGATATATAAAAAACTGTTAAGAAACATACTTTCAGAAATAGTAATTGTCAAAATAATTATACTAATAATAATAATGTCACAAAAAATAAAGAAACAAAACTTAAATATATAGAGTTATTTCCATAAACATATAAATGCATGAAATCAAAATTAATAAAATATTTGTGTTTTTGAGATTTAAGAAAAAAAAATAACTTGATTTTTCAACAAATATTTATTTTCTACCACAGAAGAAGTACCTTAACTTACACTTTAAATTTTAGCATGCAGTTAAATATTTTTTGACTCACTTATCCAAGATGATTTCAACATTTCTTTAACTAATTTTTAAGAATTTGGATGATTTGAACAGCATAAACGTGTTTTTTTTTCATCGATAACATGAAGATGTCAGGTCGAAAATATAGACTATTTTCCTAAAAAATACTCATCCAAAGCTAATGAATACAAAGATAAACTTGGAAACTAACGTGACGTTGGAATGGAAAGACTCTTGATCCTGTTGTATCTCTTTCTAGACGATCAATTTGAAGATGTCTTCGCATATCGTAGTCAGCAAATCTGAATAAAACCTTTTTGCGAGATTCTTTACAGCCATTTTTTAATTACTTTTTAAGAAAATAATTTTGATATATTTGAAATCAAGATGCCATATAAGGAAAAAAGAAAACAAAAAAGTATCTCAAGATTTTGTATTGCAGATCTATTTTAGTTCAATTTATTTGATTAAAGAACCCAAAAAGAAAAAAAAGAGACCTCTTAGTATACCTGTTAGGGGATTCAACAATGATTGTGTTACGTACACAAATAAAAATAATTTTAATATATTGTTTTGATCAAAAATAATATTTAAAACATCGGAAACATACATATTTACATTTTAACATTTAACTATTTATTTAACAACGTGAAATCCCTATGCTTTTCTGCTTCTTTAGGTATTCTTTATCAACTGAAGAAAAGCTTAGTATGCAGAAATGCATCATAAACATATCTTCCACAACTGAATTAAACTAAAATAAATAATGTGCACCATAAAATATGAATATCCTTGACATATTGATATGTTTAAATATAAAAAAAATAGAGATGAATAAATTTATTTGCAACACAGGTATATCGATTTACTTGTAAGAAGAGAGACAGAGACAGACAGAGAGAGAGAGAGAGAGAGTGAGAGAGATAGAGAATGCACCTTAAGGAGTCTCTTGTTGATTCATTGAGAGAGAGGCCTGGAATTAAATTAAAGTTAAACGAAGCTTAAACAATTAAAATAAAAGTAGAAGAAGAAGAAAATATAACATTTGTAACGCTCCGTACCCCAAAACAAGGGACATTACCATCAGTCTACAACGAGACTTAAATCCGGCAGAGTCTCCCCTGTAAACTGGACCTTTCGCCACCTGATAAACACAGTGCATACAATAATATACACAGCGGAAGCAAAAGAAGCTAAAAGTATGCACAAAATTGCCACCCATTTTTTTTCTCAACTGAAATCCCAACAATGTAGGACCAGGAGGGACCTGTTAAGATAACATTATCTAAAATTATCCCATCCTCTAAGTCACCTGCAGTATAACTATGACATTCAATCTTTCACTTAACATGGATATATTTATGATATAATATATAGTTATGTTTGTTGTTTCCTGTCAAAATATATATAGAGATAAAATATAAAGTAAAAGTCGCATTTATATAAACAAAAGTAACATAAGGCTCACAACCAAGCCATAAAACATAACTCTCAAAGTAAAAGAAATATAGGTAGTAAGTCATCTATTGTGACTGACGAGAGGGAGACCCACATCAAACCTAAAACAAGGAATCCCTCGCCAAGTAAACCACGTCACAGTACCACTAAGGATCCTAACTCGATCCTCAAACATCAACTGTAAAACCACGATAATAATTGGGTGAGAAACTCAGTAGGTAGATCAACCATCCTAATACCATCACATACAACGATTAATCCGATAACAACTCAAAAGCATTTATAAAAGCAATGCATATTATATAGTTGATTGAAACATCAAAGAAAATCCTGCATATACATATACAAACAACGGTAATGTACTTCTGCTAGCATAGCCAAGGAACACGACTGGGTTACCCCAGTTAGAATTACTTCAAGATCAGATACCAAGTGCACACAATTTGACGACTGCAGACTAGACAAGGGCCCCCAACTACTTCAGAGAACGTTCCCCGACAACCCTTCCTCGCGTCTAACACCCATCGGGCAGGCTGGCGAACCTCAACTAAACTAGTTACTCGACACCACCAACAAACATAGTTTACCAGGAAATAATCGTGACTTCCCAGACTTCCCTAAATGTACCTGTCTCCCTGACGTCCCATACCGTCCCGAAGACAAAAACACCTAGCAAAGCCTCAGATGGTATACCACATCCGGATAAGCATGATCCACCATCCTTTTAGAAAGTCCCCAACCTTTCACAAGCTTACCTTAGTGATAATATATAGTAGTATACATATAGGTTGTGTGTTTTTTAAGTTAAAGTTCGAAAACTATTTTGGAAGAACCCTTTTGAAACCAATGTCCTTTTTATAGAAATCCCCTTTTGAAAATTCATCTCTCTTGAAATCCACATACAACAAGTGTAACTGGTCCTAAGGGTGAGGAACCATGGCAAGCCAACTCACCCACCCTCGTAAGGGTAAGGATCCCTGGCAAGCCAACTCACTCACCCATGTAGGTCGCGGAACCATGGCAAGCCAACTCGCTCACCTACGTAGGTCGCGGAACCATAGCAAGACAACGCAACCACCCTCGTATGGATGAGGGAACCTCGTCAAGCTAACTCGCACACCAAGTCCGTGGAACTATGATATGCCAACGCATAGATCGTCAGGCATGATCCGTGGAACCATGACATGCTAACTCACAGATCACTCGGGCGGGAATCCGAGTGGAAGTAACACAGGCACCAGTCCACCTAAGGCATACACGGTTCTCCGTGTCTTCGTGAATCTTATCAAGCTCGATAGTGAGATGCCACTACTGTCTTTAGGTGATCACGGACATAAATTCCTTTTTGTCACATTTTCTAAAGCTGGGTTTCACATTGAGAAAACACTCGATAAAACAGATTCTTGTCTCTTCCAAAGGTTTCAACATATCAAACACAATTTTCTCTACATATATAAAATATGGTTTTCCAAACATAACCATCATTTCATTGACATAAATCATGATACTAAGATTGAAGTCACAATAGTTCACAATCCATGAGAAACATTTCATAAAACATGATATATGATCAAGCATGCATTGTTTCCAAATTAAAATCAGTTTCTCAACGCTTTCTTCATATCATAAGTTTGTTGTTATCCATAAATCACATGCCATGCTTTGTATACAAGGAAAATACATTCATATTAGTTCGAAACATGCATTTAAAATGGTTGGGTGCTATTAAGATGAATTGACCACCTACCTCAATGCTACCAAGCTACTTAATGAAAGGTCCTACCCATTATTGATTCTCATTCAAGAGGCACTCAATGGAAGGTACAACTCAATCCCTAAACTGAAGAAGGAAAACAAGTAACGTGAGGTTCTAGTTTAGTTATAGAACCAGGACAACTAAGAAGGTTTAAAACCTAAAATTACACTCCTAATTATAGGAAAATCAACTGACACTAGTAGTTCATCTTCACAACCTAAAACCTTGGTTTAGGAAACATTGAAAACATTTAGTAGGCTTGAAATACTAAAGTAGCCCCATGTTAAGAATCAGGAGAAATGTAACAGTTTAGGAAAATAAATGCTACAAATCATTGACAATTCAGAAAACGTTGAAACCAAAAGCAATGGAAAGATAATATCGACATATATAATTCTCATGAAGAAATCAACAATAGAATACAAATCAAGAAATGAGAAAAGTACCGATTAACGATACATTTTGTAGAAATAGTTAGTTTTTAGAAAACAATAGGCGAAGTTTAAAAATCTAAAATAAGCTGTCTACTTGTCCAAAATTCATGAAATTTGTACTGAAGATATCTTAAGATGTTATGAATCAGTAGAAACTAGAAGCACTTGATTTGGATCTAAAATAAGAAAGTTATGGAGGTTTTAGTTTAGACTATGCAGTGGAATCCGAGAATCCAAGTTTGGAAAACAACTAAAACTCGATTAAGACATGAAAAATTCAGCACAACTCATGCTATATTCATCATAACAACAAGCTTCTCTACCGAAATCTCAATTTAACTAATTAATATTTAGATTTCATAATCCAAAACAGAACTTTAAGCAAAACCCTATATTTTTGCTTCCAAGATGCTGTCCTATAACATGCAAATTCGTTTTCCTCAAAAACCCCCAATTTACATCATAAAAAAAACAAGATATAAAGCATTAGGGTGCTGATTTCTCACCTTAACCTCAAAATATTAGCCCATCTCATCCTCTCTTCCACCATTGAGCTCCAAATCACCAAGATCTACACTAACAAGCATGTGGAATAAAAAACCCTAGGTTATTTACCCAGAAATCAGCTGAAAATTGAAGGTTAAATGGGTTAGTAATCTTACCCAAAGAGTGTAGAGATTGAGAAAGAAGAATGGGGCTGATTTCCCCTTCTTTTCCTTCCTTCTTCTCCTTCTTTCTTCTCTTTCCTCACATTTTCTGCTACTATTTTTTTTTTCTCTGCAGGAGCTGAAATTGCAGCTGCTGCTGCTCTTCTCTTCTTCTTCGGCAGCAGCTGCTGCCCTCCTTCCCTTTTCTCTCTCTCTCTCCAACGATCTCTCTCAAACTCTCTCTCTTTCTCACGCATTCTTTCTCCCTCTCAATCTTTCTCTCTCATGCACCCTTTCTCCCTCCCAGTCTCTCTCTCTCACCCACTTTCTCTCCTTCTCTCTCTCTTTCTCTCTGTCGAGTCTCCCTTTCTCTTCTTCTTTTCTTTCTTTTCTTTTTTCTTTTTTTGTTTGATCAGCAGAGCAGCTGATTGGGGGAGAGGAGTGGTGGCGGGTTGGCCTTGGGTTGCGAGTTGGGTCGCAGGTCAGGTCAACCCGTGGCCCCAAACCTAGTTAGAAATCCCCCCTTTTTTGTTTTGGTTGCTTTATTTTTATTTTTATTATTATTATTTTTTCATTAACTCACTTCTCAGCCTCAAATATGTGTATGTTTTATGCATATTGCCCCACATGTTCCGCCTTTGACACGTAGGCCATTGACTCGTTAGGTTGAGTCGCAGGACCGAATTCGCAGGGTTTCACAACATTAGACTTCAATTTATAAATAATATTAAGTTAAAATTTTAAAATATAACAAAAGTAGATATATATATATATATATACATACATATTATCAAAAAAAATTAGAAAAAAAAGAGAGTAAAGATATCCAAAAGTTTGAAGATGTATGTTAGAATCGACTAACCAAAAGCTAGGAAGAGGAATCCAATTAAGACTTCAATTTTTTAAATAACAAAACCAACTCATCTGATGTTATATGAAGGATACAAAAATTAGAACATGAAAGGAAAATAAAATTCCACAAATAAAATTAAGAGAAATCAATATAAAAAATGCCCCAGATGTGAGAACATGCAGACAAATGCGTAACAATTATCTTAGAAAATTAAGGAACCTGAATTCTTGATCAATTTTTTTTAAGGAACTACCACTATTTTATTCTGGAGAAATAGGAAAGAGATTGCAGAAAGAAAAAAAATTATAATAAAAAAATAAAAAGAAATAGAAGAAAGACTTAAGCATACAAATTATGAATAGAAAGTTATAGAGTATATATAGAGATACATTTAATATATTGATTTAAAATGAGGAGCAAAATAAAGATTGTAACCGTTTAGTAGGATAATGTAGAAAGACAAATACAACTAAATTTGTGGAAAAGAGAGAGAGAATATGATTGTATTAATTGCAATTATTTTGAATGGAATAGAAATGTGTCTTTCCATATTTCTGATTTATTTCTATTAAAAAATAATATTAAGGTAAGTTTTTAAATTTGAATCGATTGCAAGTTTGCAACAATAGTAAGTTGATATTTTTCTTGAACGGAAAAGGAATTTATGTGTTTCTAAATTCTGACTTCAATTAATAAATAATATTAAATTAAAATTTTAAATTTATTTAAGACTTTTTCGGTATTAATACCAATTTTAAAACCTATAATTAAAGATGAATTTAAGTACATAGAATTTGTGAAAAATTAATTATTATAATTAACGGCACATTTGTCATATACAAATTATCAATTTAAGAAGGAATATATCATAATTTTGTAAATGGAGAGAGAAATAATAATGGTAATAATAACTATTTAAACATTTGGAAGAGGAATTTGTGTTTTAAATTCTGATTTCAATTAATAAATAATATTAAGGTAAATTTTTAAATTTATTTAACACTTTTTCAGTATTAATACCAATTTCAAACCTATAATTAGGATGAATTTAAGGGGAGAGAATTTGTGTATAATTAATTATTATAATTAATGGCACATTTGTTATATACAAATTACCAATTTAAGAAAGAATATATCATAATTTTAGTAAATAGAGAGAGAAATAGTAATAGTAATAATAACTGTAGAAACATTTCTGCCACCAAAGAAGATTTTATCAATTTAAGAAAGAATACATAATAATTTTAGTAAATAGAGAGAGAAATAGTAATGGTAATAATAACTATAGAAATATTTGTGCCACCAAAGAAGATTTTATTAACTACGGATTTAATTATAGAAACATTATAGAAGTATTTTATACCTAAAATGGTGTTTTAAAGGACAATAAAGATGGTGACATGGAGTATTTCTTGTAATGTGGCTCTCTAAAAGAAACGTTATAGAAGTATCTCTAAAAGTAATTTTGTTCTCAATCTCATAATTTTATCGATACATTGCTCTTTGTTTTTAGTTGTTTTATCCTCTCAATCTAACTATCAGTTGTTTTGCAGGAAATAATGATAATTGACAAGCCATGCATGAGTTCGTACTTTCAAACTGCATCATCTAATTTACCTATCCAAAAATTAGAGATCTGAGAAAAACTTTTAATTAGGGAAGCTTGGATACATGTATGTCCTATTTATTTTTTAACAAAGAGAAGTAGTTTTGTTTAGTTAATCTATAATATGTAGATTTAATTTCTATGTTAGAATTGCATCTCTCTTGCTCACCAATTATTTAATTGAGCATTTTTATATTGTGTTCCCTCAGAGGTTAGGTCTTTGTGCCCCATCTTTATGATGTGCTTCTCTTTTATTTTATTTTGAATAAATTTCTCTCCCTATGTGGAGGTTTCGAAAAAAAAATTATATGGTGTTGTTGTGTTTTATGTTCTCAGAAAGAGTAATTTATCACAAGATCATGTTTGTCTTTTCTTTCTCTACTTTCCCTCCATGAAATAAAACTTTGAACAGAGAAAAAAAAAAGATAATCTTTTGGGCTATTTATATATGAGGCCTTATCAACATACATTGTTAAAAGTACATTGAGTGTCCATTAAGTTGTGGGGTTTATATAGAGATGATTCAAGAGCTGATTTTATGTTAGGATGTTCTTCTCATCATGTAGATCATCATTTTGAAAAATCAGTCAATTCTAAAACTTGTAACCCCATCATCCATTGAGTGGAATCAATAGTAAAATGAATAGTTCAATTACCGTTGATTTTTTGTGATTTTCAATCACTGGATGATGAGGTTACAAGTTTTAGATTGTCCTATTTTTTTTTTTTTACGAGGATGATCAACATGGTGGGAAGAACATTATCACAAAATATAATCCTTTAGATCAGTTTCATGTGGATCCCATAGGTAATGTATGAAATAAGACTTGCATGGTTTTGAGTTTTAACGTTAGGTTTCGAATTTCAGTACCATTATAATTTTAATGGTACTAATTTACTTGACCATTTCTAAATCCAATGTTACCTTTTTTAAAATCAATAGTTACTATTATAGTTAATCACCACTATGAAAAATTGAACACTAATTTTAATTTTTTATAATTAAGCTCATAATTCTCTCACGCTAATTAATTACCACCAATAATTAGGACGTTCTACCCTCTCATTGTCATTATTGTCTCTCAATTATTTACTTTTAGACAGTTTTAGTTATTTAACGACCATTACTTAAAGCTCTTTTTATTTTGAAGTAAAATTCAAAACTAAACAAAAATAAATATTCAAAAACAAAATTACCCGTGCTTTTGCACGGACTTTAAAACTAGTAATATACTATAGGAGAAGTCTTTCTCTGCCACGTGTCTCTCTCATAAGTATTCTCCTTAAATCATGCCATGCGCCACTCTCTCTCAAATCTCTATCTCCCTAAAAAATCTCTCTTTAAAAATTTATAGTAATTATAATCTTAAAGTAACTAAATTTTCTAATTTTTTTTAGTAGGACGGAATTAATGCCCAAGTTACAATATGGTATAGATACACTGTATCTGTGGGACCCCCGCTAACAAAAAAAAATATAATAATAACAATAATAACATTTTTGTTTTGTAGTATTAGCAAGGTTTAGAAACCTTAGTGTTAGTAATTTTGAGGTGTAACAAAAAGAAAAGGGGTTTGTTACCTAATAAGGGTATTAGTGGAAATAGAAATGTGTTGTCTAAACAAAAAAAAAAGAAAATCTGATTTTGTAGATATATGAATATATATAGTATATAGTTTAGTTAGTATTTTAGGAAGAAAGAAAATAAAAGAAAGAGAGAAAGCAAGGGAGAAAACGTGAGAGAGGGAGAGAGCAAGAGAGAAACGTGAGAGAGAGCAGAGAGAAAGGAGGAAGAAAACCAGGAAGAAGAGGAGTGGC
>MVGT01003459.1:60944-114018 GCA_002174775.1 Macleaya cordata
AGAAGAAATTTTAAAAAGGGGATTTCTACAAAAGGACTTCGGTTTTCAAGAGGGTTCTTCCAAAATAGTTTTCGAACTTTAACTTAAAAGACACACAACATATATACATACTACTATATATTATCACTAAGGTGAGCTTGTGAAAGGTTGATGACTTTCTACAAGGATGGTGGATCATGCTTATCCAGATGTGGTACACCATCTGAGACTTTGTTAGGTATTTTTGTCTTCAAGGCGGAATGGGACGTCAGGGAGACATGTACATCTAGGGAAGTCTAGGAAGTCACGATTATTTCCTGGTAAACCATGTTTGTTGGTGGTGTTGAGTAACTAGTTTAGCTGAGGTTCGTATGCCTGCCCGATGGGTGTTAGACGCGGGGGAAGGTTATCGGAGAACCTTCTCTGGATTAGTTGGGGGCCCTTGTCTAGTCTGCAGTCGTCAAATTGTGCGCACTTGGTATTGATCTTGGAATAATTCTGATTGGGTAACCCGGTCGTGTTCCTTGGTTACACTAGCAGAAGTACACTACTATTGTTTGTATATAAATATGCAGGTTTTTCTTCATGTTTCAATCAACGATATATTATGCATTGCTTTTATAAACACTTTTGAGTTGTTATCGGATTAATCGCTGCATGTGATGGTATTAGGATGATTGATCTACCTACTGAGTTTCTCACCCAATTATTTTTGTGATTTTACAGTTGATGTTTGAGGATCGAGACAGGATCCTTAGTGGTGCTGTGACGAGGTTTTCTTGGCGAGGGACTCCTTGTTTGGGTTTGACGTAGGTTTCCCTCTCTTCAGTCACAGTGGACGTGTTGCTATTTCTAATCCTTTTTCTTAAGACTTATGTTTCATGGCTCAGTTGTGAGCCTTATGTTACTTTTACCATATGAATGTAACTCCTACTTTATCTTTCTCACTATATATATATTTTGACAGGGAACAACAAACGTAACTGTATATCATATCACAATTATATCCATGTTAAGTGAAAGATGGAATGTCGTAGTTATTTGCAGGTTCCTCCTGGTCCTACATCGTTAGGATTTCAGTTGAGTTGAGAAAAAAAATTGGTGGCAATTTTGTGCATACCTCTAGCTTTTTGCTTCCGCTGTGTATATTTATTGTATGCACTGTGTTTATTAGGTGACAAAAGGTCCAGTTTCAGGGGAGACTCTGCCGGATTTGAGTCTCGTTGTAGACTGATGGTAATGTCCCTTATTCTGGGGTACGGGGCGTTACAGATGGTATCAGAGCATTGTTAGCTCTGAGTAGACCCAATAACAAGATAAAAGCCACCAAGAGTAGGAAAATGTTTTAAAAGCTTGAAGATGTAAATGAAGTAAAAGACACCAAGATACTAAAAGACTTATGTCTATATTATATTTTTGACTTTTGTTTTATTGATTTCATGATTCTATTGGTTTTTACATTCCTTAATGTTTTTCGGTGGAACGGCGAGGTCTAAACCTTGCTTACAGCTCTGTGTACATGTGATGGTTTGGTTGACTGTAGTGTGTTTTGTAAAGTTTTGGCACACTTGGTGAGAATGAAGGTATCCTCGATGGAGTATAATATTCGGGGCTTCGATAAGAATCGAAGGATTGATTAGGGATAACATACCATATGCCTTTAATATGGTGATGATTTAGATTTCAGACAACTAGTAGTTAGGTATAGGGACAAAAGTACAGATTTGGAAAATGTGGCTTGGAGTTTGGCCCAACTTGGGAGAGGAGTTGAAGGCTTAATGATGAAAATGAGTAGACAAAGGTTACTGCAAGCATGCTCTAACTTGCTAGATTTGCCAATCGCCTGAGTATCTGTAGTTGAGGAATTAAAGAGGAAACTTCAATTTCATTAGAGACTTAGTGCATGTTATATCGAGGAAATGACTTGATCCCCTTGTAGTGGTAAATCTTGGAAGCGTGTAATGCCACATTCTTGTAAGCTACCTAGGTTGGGGTAATATCTTGTTTTAGTAGAGTTGACTACAAGAGCTGGAATGAAGTTACAATTAAGAGAGAAACATCTATTTTGATATGTTGATGGATTTCATGATCAATTATGTGTGTTTAGAAATTCTTGAGAACTTAATGATGATTTGAGTAACTCAAAATTTGTATTTATAGACCTATACCTAAGATAAATTTGTGTGGCTCTATGTGGATGCTACTAGAGTCTTACTATGCTTTGTGGATTGACTGAATACAATAAATTGTAATCTCTTTGTGGAATTAATAGAGATGACCTTCAAGAAATATCCTTAAATTATCTGTGGTAGAGAAATATTAGTGGTAAATGATATTGCATACTGGTTGCTTAGACTTCCCATCTAAGATTTGAGGTAGTACTTGATTGATTTTTGTGTGATCAAAGTTATTGAAGTTAATTCTTGGGGACTTGCGAATTATAAGTGTGGGTTTGTGGAGTAATTTAAGGTAGTTGTATTACTAGTCTAACTCACATCCAGATAATGGCAATAGTGAGAAGGAAGAAGATCAAGGATATTCAATCTAATTATATCACTGAATGGTGAACAAATTATATGAAACTATTGTACCAACTATACTTTTGGATTCGATGAATGAAATATGTAGGAAATATCTGGATTGCTAAGTGGTGAATCATATATATATTTGAGCATACATATGGAACATGAGTATTATTTGAGGATTGCCTTACAAGCATTGTAATAATGCCCATTGTATGCTAGAAACCTGAAGTGTGAACTCTAGTTAAAAGGGGTTTCTTAGACCTTGGAGAGTGTTGCGTTATTGTTGTTTTGTTACTATTGTTGTTATCCTAGCTCTTAAGATAGAGTTATAGAGAGAATTTTCATTGGTATCTTCACTAGTGGCTAAATCCACTCCAAATGAGTTAAAGTCAAATGGATTTTGGGGTATTAGGAGTTAGTTTTGGAGTTCGAAGATCTAATTATCCTTGACATTAGTGCTGTCTTATTGAGGAGAATTGTTTTGTGTTTATGCGATAGACTTCCAGGGATGGATAGGGTAGCTAGAAGCAATTAGAAGATCATTAACGAGACATGACGTGGAAGTGCAACTTGAGAATAGAGTTTGAACATTAGAAATATAGTAGTTCATTTAAATTTCGAGGACGAAATTTCTTTTAAGGGGGGATGATTGTGAAACCCCGCTAACAAAAATAGTAATAATAATTTTGTTAATAATAATAATAAAATTTAGAGCAAACAAAAAAAAAGGGGAGAGAAGGATTTTTAGCCAGGTTTGGGGGACACGGGCTGGCCCGACCCACGACCCAGCCCGTGACCTGAACCCGCCACCTCGCTCTCCCCCAATCAGCTTAGTGCTGATCTCTAAACAAAGAAAAAGAAAAAAAAACGCAAGAAAGAAAGAAGAGAGTAAAAGAGAGAGTAGGAGAGACTTTGAGAGAGGGAGTGAGAGAGAGATCGTGAGGGAGAGAAGCTGAGAAGAGAGTGAGAGAGGCAGATCGTGAGGGAGAGTAAAAGAGAGAGTGGGAGAGACTTTGAGAGAGGGAGAGTAGAGAGAGGAAGATCGAGAGAGAGAGAGAGAGAGAGAGAGAAAGAGAAGAGCTAAGGAAGAAGAAGTAGACAGCAGCAGCAGCAGCTGCTGCTGTCCACGTCGGAAAAAGAACAGCAGCTGCTGCCGCCGGCAGCAGCTGCCGACCAGCTGAAGAGAAGAAGAAGAAGAAGGAAGAAGAAGGAAGAAGGAGGAAAAAGGAGAAGAAGAAGAAGGAGGAAGAAGGAAGAAGAAGGAAGAAGGAGGAAAAAGGAGAAGAAGAAGAAGGAGGAAGAAGGAGGAAGAAGGAGGAGAAAGGAGAAGAAGAAGAGAGGAAGAAAAGGATTGCTCCTTGGGTAAGATTTTTCTAACCCATTTTACCCCCATTTCAGCTGAATTTTTGAATTAATAACTTAGGGTTTTTGTTCACCATGCATGCTAGTGTAGATCTTGGTATTTTAGAGCTTAATGGTGGAAGAGGGGATGAGATGGGCTAATATTTTTGTGTTAAAATGAGAAATCAGCAACCTAATATTGTAGATCTTGAAATTCTTGTGATGTAAATTGGGGTTTTTAGAAGAAAATAAAATTTTGATTTGATGTGAATATATGGGTTTTTATGATCTTATTTTCCCCCATTTTTGATGCATGCAAGTGTAGACTTGAAAATGATGAGGTTAGGTGATATAAAATCTAAAGGGATCTTCCATATCCTTAGTGTTAATGGTTTCTATAAGTTAAACGGGACCTTATAGACCATTTTAGACAGTTTGGGACTGTTTTGTGTAGCTAAATTTTTATTGGAATGCAATGGTAAAGATGACCATGGTTTTGGCCTTTAGTCGGTGTTTTGGAACAATATGAAGTTGTAGATGATAATAGAAAATAAATTTTATGTTCAAGAGAAATAAATTAGATGGTGGAATCTATAGTATTGAGGTGATTTCCTTTAGGTTCATACTAAAGATGGTGCTTGGTTGTGATGAATGTAAAAATCTTACATTGTTTTGGTGGATAATGATTTCTAAAACTAAGATGAAGTTGGGGATTGTTTTAAGTAATCGTGGGACCATTAATGATGGTTAGAGTTGAAGTTTCACCTTACTTAGAGTTTGGGGATTTTGATGGTTCCAATGGAATCTTGAGTTGGGTCTAGAAATTTGATGATGATGGTGTGTGTGAAATTTTGAAGATTCATATGAAATTTAGCTTGATGATAGTGGATTATGAATCTAAGTTATTTTAGATGGAACTAGCATGTTGAAGACTACGGGGATCAATCTTAAACTGAAGATACGATTTATCGGATAGGTTATCTTTTTGTGCTATTTTGAGGAATTTATGGATAACAACAATCTTAAATGCATGTTTCGAACTGTTATGTATGTACTTTTGTATGCAAGGCATGGCATGAAATTTATGGATAACAACAAACTGATGTTATGAAGAAAACATTGAGAAACTGGTTTAAATATGGAAATATGCATGCTTGACTTCATATCATGTTTGTGAAATATTTCTCTCGAATTGTGAACAAATGCGACTTCAATTTTACTATCACGGTTTATGTGGGTGAAATGATGGTTATCTTGGAAAACCATGTTTAATGTATTGAAAACCTTTGGAAGAGATGAAAAATCTGTTTTATCGAGTGTTTTTCTCGATGTGAAACCCAACTTTGAAAATGTGACAAAAGGAATTTCTCTCGTGACCGCCTAAAGACGGTAGTGGCGTCTCACTACAGGGCTTGATAAGGTTCACGACGACACGGGGAACCGTGTATGCCTTAGGTGGACTGGTGCCTGTATTACTTCCACTCGGATTCCCGTCCGAGTGATTTGTGTGTGTTTGCCGCCAGGGATCCTCACCCTTACGAGGGTGGGTGAGTTGGTTTGCCAGGTCCCGCAGACTTGGGTACGTGGGTTGGCCTGCCAGGGATCCTGACCTTTACGGGGGTGGGTGAGTTGGCTTGCCATGGTCCAGCACCCTATAGGTGAGTGTGTTTGACTTGCCAGGGATCCTCACCTTTATGAGGGTGGGTGAGTTGGTTTGCCATGGTCCCTCACCCTTAGGACCAGTTACACTTGTTGTATGTAGATTTTCAAAAAAGAAGAAATTTTAAAAAGGGGATTTCTACAAAAGGACTTCGGTTTTCAAGAGGGTTCTTCCAAAATAGTTTTCGAACTTTAACTTAAAAGACACACAACATATATACATACTACTATATATTATCACTAAGGTGAGCTTGTGAAAGGTTGATGACTTTCTACAAGGATGGTGGATCATGCTTATCCGGATGTGGTACACCATCTGAGACTTTGCTAAGTGTTTTTGTCTTCAGGGCGGAATGGGACGTCAGGGAGACAGGTACATCTAGGGAAGTCTGGGAAGTCACGATTATTTCCTGGTAAACCATGTTTGTTGGTGGTGTTGAGTAACTAGTTTAGCTGAGGTTCGCATGCCTGCCCGATGGGTGTTAGACGCGGGGGAAGGTTGTCGGGGAACCTTCTCTGGATTAGTTGGGGGCCCTTGTCTAGTCTGCAGTCGTCAAATTGTGCGCACTTGGTATTGATCTTGGAATAATTCTGATTGGGTAACCCGGTCGTGTTCCTTGGTTACACTAGCAGAAGTACACTACTATTGTTTGTATATAAATATGCAGGTTTTTCTTCATGTTTCAATCAACGATATATTATGCATTGCTTTTATAAACACTTTTGAGTTGTTATCGGATTAATCGCTGCATGTGATGGTATTAGGATGATTGATCTACCTACTGAGTTTCTCACCCAATTATTTTCGTGGTTTTACAGTTGACATTTGAGGATCGAGACAGGATCCTTAGTGGTGCTGTGACGAGGTTTTCTTGGCGAGGGACTCCTTGTTTGGGTTTGACGTAGGTTTCCCTCTCGTCTGTCACAATGGACGTGTTGCTATCTCTAATCCTTTTTCTTGAGACTTATGTTTCATGGCTCGGTTGTGTGCCTTATGTTACTTTTACCATATGAATGCAACTCCTACTTTATCTTTCTCACTATATATATATTTTGACAGGGAACAACAAATGTAACTATATATCATATCACAATTATATCCATGTTAAGTGAAAGATGGAATGTCGTAGTTATTTGCAGGTTCCTCCTGGTCCTACATCGTTGGGATTTCAGTTGAGTTGAGAAAAAAAATTGGGTGGCAATTTTGTGCATACCTCTAGCTTTTTTCTTCCGCTGTCTATATTTATTGTATGCACTATGTTTATTAGGTGACAAAAGGTCCAGTTTACAGGGGAAACTCTGCCGAATTTGAGTCTCGTTGTAGACTGATGGTAATGTCCCTTATTCTGGGGTATGGGGCGTTACACAAACCAATCCCCGTTTGAGCTATTACTTGGGCAAAGGCACGATGTGACATCCGCAAGCGATTGTATTTTGACTTTAACTTGGGGATGGTATATCTCTTACCAAATTTAGTAAATATTGCATTATCTATAGCACCCCACGTTTTCTTATCCAAAGTTGAGGTCTGCAAGCCTTTTTTCCCTCCCCATGCACTAGTTGAACGAAATAATTCTCAATTGGAGGTGGCCAATTGGTAACATCATCCACATCGTCACTCTTTGAAGCCATCCCCACACTATATAGTACAAAGAACAAATTAAAAGAAGGATAAATGTTTAAATGTTGAGGTTCTTATGAGTAGAAAACTAGCTATGGTATACCATTCAGGATGAATTTAACATCAACCATCCACACACATACTATATATATATATATGTCTGCAACTTCTACATAACACCAAAAGAATCAAAGGGGGGAATACAAAGACTAAAGACTTACTATCACTACATTCCCTAAGGAAAACTAACATAGTGAGTGCAAAAACAGAATAACCATAAAAACAAAGTAAAGGAGAAAGATAACATGCCAACCTTAACTTTCTCTAAGATAACAAGTGGTCCTGCAACTCCAGAGACAGTTCTATAATCTGCATAATTTATAAAGAAAAAATGAGCTCAATGATCAATAATTTGATGCAATCTTAATTACTGTCAGCAAAAAGCTCAAGAATGCATCAATGCCACATATATGGAGTAATAATAAATCACAAAAAAACTAGCTACATCAATAGATACAAAGAACTGAATTTTTTTGTTCTCATTGTGGGTCAGTGACCCTATAGTTCAAAATATCGAATGTTTTGCTTCGTTTTGTTTCTTTACCGAGTTTCGGTTTGTATCGGCATGTTTTGGGAATGTTTCAAAATGTATCAGCTTTTGACTAAACAGAAACATCCAGTCAGAATGGGATTTCAATCACTTCAAGTAAACAAGTTCTATACAAAATAGAGTATCTAATATTGGCTGGTCCTTAGACCACAGTCCTCCTGAAGTATACGTATCAAAAGTAGTAAAGTAAACGTGCTCCGGATGGGTTAGTTGGTTTTAACCCTTTCCTGCTCCTACTAGAACCAAGATATTTACTCATATATATCTAACACCCTATACTAAAAACTTAAAACTCATTAACAGAGAAGTCTAAAACTACCAGTTAAGAGGAATTGGAAGTTGAAATATAAATATAGATTTCATAAGTTCCTAACTGAGTGCTCAAATTTCTAAAGCATGTACAAGATGCACAAAAGCTGAGAGAAACTTTAGAGGTACAATGCAATATTTTTTAAACAGAAAACCAAGAAAGAACAAGTATAAAGCACTACAAATTTACTTATCCAAACCTCTCTATAGATGAATAATTAGTTTAAAAATGATACATCACATACATAAGAATCGAGGAAATAAAGTTGTTCACAGACAGTGTTGGGAGCAAACAGACGTTGGAAAACATCATAAAGCTTCCAAAGCAAAAAAGCACCTCTTTGAGGTAAGAGAAATCAACACATACAGTAATTCTCTAAAAAAGCACTTTGCTTATACTTTGACTACCAAAAAGTAATTAATTAACGAATGAAGGAGTGAATGAGAGAATAAAGTGATTATCATTAGAATCAGATGAAAAATCATTCCACATTCCCATTGAAGACTAATAACAATACAGAAACATTAAATTCCAGATAAAAGGTGTCTATAAGTTTCTATAGAATCAATTGTATAGAGAGTTCTACAAAATCATAGCACCTTATGGCATCCTTGGGTAGCAACTTAAATATAAGGAGTACGCAGAACATTCAAGCAATGAAAGAACTTGAAACAGTACCTACTAATAGAAACAATGACATTGATCAAATTCCATTGTGGAACAGGAGGTAGTGACAATCTGATGCAATTTGATCACCATGTTCTAGGATTTAAAAATATATATATATATTTTCACAAAATAGATTCAAAACTTGAAAAGATGGCATTTGTGAATTATTTGTGATTCTGGTTCTGCTCAGATTGAGTTTTTGTTACATCTATAAAGCTTGAAATTGTATTTATAGGTCTAATTGTTCAAAACCTGAAATGTATTCTTACCAACCCAGGCCTAATTAATCATCCTAATTAACATCAATAAATTAATCAACTCTAATTTAATAACCAATTCCATTTAGAGAGAGTGAGAGATATTTATCAATCATAGAGGAGGGGGAGAAAGAGAGGGATCTCCTACTGGAATCACAACAAGTATAATTTAATTAAAAAAAACAAATCAAAAAACAAACGTGTTGGGTTATGCAGGAAGGGAGAGAGAGAGGGGGGGAGAGATACTCTCTTCCAAACTTGTGATAGAAACTACCTGAGATTTGACCTCCAATGTATCGAAAACCCATCAATGATCCCTCAAATAGAAACCCTAGAAATTCGAAATTCAAAGAGTGAGAGAGATTGAGAAAAAAATGAGAGAGTGAGAGAGCAAAATAGAGAGAGTAAGGGAGAGAAATTCGAGTTTTGAGCTCTGATTTTGTCGAAGTCGATTCGACAATGATAAACAACCTAAAATCCCAGAGATCGACTGAGGCAAGGAGAAGGAGAGAGAAAAAAGAGAAGGAGAGAGAGAGAAAGAGAGAGAGAGAGAGAGAGAGAGAGAGAGAGAGAGAGAGAGATACCTTGTAGAGATCCATCAAGTTTCAGAGGAGACCTTCAATGGTGTGATGGTTTTTTACGCCTCTCTCAACTTGAGCCCGAGTCCCCGATGAAAAAGAAAACAAATAAAATGATATTTTTTCGTTTTATAATTTTAGACTGTTTTAAAAACTATTTTATAAAACTTGTTTTAAAAAACGGACCTACCAAATAGGATTTTTCCTTTTTTTTATTTTTATTGTTTTGTAAAATAGAAAACTGTTTTGGAAATTCAAACCAAACGAGCCCTTAGGTTTTCTGGAGGTTTCAATGGAATTTTTGGAAGGAAAACTCGTGTACCTGCTGAATGTCCAGTTATAATTTCTGCATCAATCATATTACGATGGAAAGATCGGCACAATAATCTTGTCCCATTATAAAGTCCGATTTTTGGGTCGATATTTCTTAAAAGAATTATTGGTGCACCGTACTTCAATACCAGTTTATGAGGTGGCAAGCCGCCTGGAGTAATAGAGTTCAAAAATTCTAGCTGGAATAAATTTTGCCCATCATCTTCAACGTGATCGATAGAGTAATATATTTTTTCATCACCTGGAAAAGTATTGATTACCTTATTGTTTATGTCATCTACACACTCATTAGTTGGTGCCATTATAGCTCTCTCTACCATGTACTTTTTGTCGTGCCTTTTCGTGCAGACTTGGGTAAATAGTTTCCACTAACTGAGTTATTGCATCATCGCCAACCCAAGGAATGACTATCTCATCTAGTATTTTGACCATTTCATTTCCAATCATTGGTGCAATTCATTCTCCAATATCAATTAAAATTTTTGTGAAATTTGGATCAATTCGTGAGCGCATGTTTTCAGTTAGATGAATAATTTCAATATGATCCCAAACTACAGATTTCACAATACATGCATCAATAGTCTCTAACTTGGTCCCACGTGGCACCTCTAGTAGTACTTGTCTAAACTCTCCTCCAAGAATAATAATTTTATCTCCAAATGGAACATCATTATTTGTTATGTCTCTAAAAGTTCTATCAAATGCTTCAAAAGTACGACAATGTACCATTGTAGCTTCATCCCAAAGTATAACGGTGCTTCTTCTTAATAGTTCTGTTGTTTTAGATTGTTTAGTAATTGAACATGTTGATGTAGAGCAGACGCTTATAGGAATCTTAAACCTTGAGTGAGCAGTTCTTCCACCCGGTAATATTGTTGCAACAATTCCAGATGATGTTGTTGCTAGTGCAATATACCCTTCTTTTCTAAGATAGGTTAAAATTGCCCTGCATAAAAATTGAAATTTCACCTATTACTAGGTGTATATGGAAGGGGGATCAATATTTACCTATTTAAAAAACTTAATATGCAATAAAGCTAAAAGAAAAGACAATGAAACACACAAGTATTGACTTATTCGATTCTCAAGTGCAGAATTTATAGAGAATCAAATATTTCAATCTTGATTAAAAATCATTCACAAGTATGCAATTAACACAAATGATTTTTGATGAAGGGGAAAAACCTAACGGAAAAAACCCCGGGACCTAGTCCAGAAATTATCACTAAGAGTTATTAGAAATCTTACAACCATTCACATCGACTACACGAATCCACTCGTGCAAAAACTCGACCGGCCTTTCTTCATGACTCGAATCAACGAACCGCCTCTTTAATGGTGAGTGAGTGTGCCTCCAACTCAGAATCCTCCAAGTCTCACACTTGTGTGCTTGAATCTCCAAGCTTCACTTGAACCCAGTCAAGTATTTAGTTCGTCGGAGCTCCATCGACGACCTCACCAGAACTTCACCGTGACTGTAAAAGCTGTTGAAGTGTTTGGGTTTCTAAGCCCTACTAGATCTTCATGCTATATGGAAGTCCTAAGTTTTTCTAGCCAAGATGAAAACCTAGAGAGAGTTGGTATGAATACAACTCTCAAGGAAGAAAGAATCTACTCCTCACAAAAACTTGCAGGAATTAGCCATGGAGATGAAGACAGAAAAAGTTGGTTTCTTGTATATTCCTTTTTCTTAAAACTACCAATATTCTCTCTAACTTCTTATTTCTTTCTTAGAATGTTTTTCTTTGTCCTATTTATGGACAAGAGACAAAGCCTAGGTCAAATGAGACAAATGACCAAAAAAGGCATCAGAGCCCTGGCAACAATCCACGCACAACACAGAGTGCTTGAGGAGTATCGATAGTCCTATGATGGAGTATCGATAGTCCCTTGATCCGTTTAGACAAAACAGGTCAGGGGAGTATCGATACTCCATTGGGGTAGTATCGATACTGCCCTGATCTGCAGTCAACAAGTCAGGGGAGTATCGATACTCCCTTGGGTTAGTATCGATATTGCCCTAATCTGTAGTCAATAGGTCAGGGGAGTATCGATACTCTCTTGGAGCAGTATCGATACTGAAAGGCAGTATCAATACTCCCTTGGAGTAGTATCGATACTCATTAGCCAAGACTGGATTTCACTCTTTTTCATGTGTTCTAATGTTCTAAGTCCATTCTTGCAAATGATGCTTAGGTCTTATGCAATCTAGTCACCTATGAAATGATAATGAGGGTTTTCTTACCAACTAATAGTGAGTTCCGGCGATGAGATTGAGTTCGATGGCGTGCTTGAGTTTCGATTGCCGATGATGTGTGAGTTTTTCATAGAGGGAATGCATAACCCCTAACTCAAATTGGACTACACATTGAGAGAGTTGTTCTTTCATGAACATTGACAAACCCAAGGGAACTTTCAATCTCCCCCTTTATCAATTTCATGACAAAAAACCTATACATAAGAAATTTCCAAAAGAAACACTGCATTATAACATGGATATTGTTACATAGGACTCAAATAAGAATGCGACCCCTTCCTAAACTGAAACAATACTACTAACATGAGAATTTCTACAAAATCACACAAGAGTCATCAAGATATCACAATATATCTTCAAATCAACCAGATCCATCAGTTTTATGAAAAAGAAAACTCCCCCTAACTTGTGCAACTCCCCCATACATTTTTGTCCCCCTTTTTGGATTGAAATCGACAAAGATAGAAGGGAGAGCATGGGGAGACGATAGCGGGATACCAACTATGATAGTATATCAGAGATGCAAAGAAGTGGCAAAACACAAAGCATGTTATTAGAGCAATCCATATTCAGTTAAAATTAATTCAAGTTTAAACATGATGTGCTAAAGGAAGTAATCAGCATAAAGAGTTTTAAACAGAAATCGAATACTGAAAGCAACCTATACAAAGGATAGACCTAGTCTAATCTTCATCATCCATCTCATCCTCATCATCGTCAGCAGCAACTAAAAAAGCCCCCACGGGAGGTTCGGCAAGAGGAAGGATGCTCATGACACCTCGTTCCCAAGCAGCTCGAACTGCTTCAGGAGTATTTTTCGCAAGAGGAACTGGCGCAGGGGCATCTGCATCAAGATGCGAGGTGCTCTTCTTCAAAGTGGACTCATCAATGGTATGCTTCGCCTTTTGAACTGGTTCACCTATAGTAATTACTAAGCAATTATATTCTACGATATGACTAATGAGTTTAGGGAAAATTACAGACCGGTTCCCTTTGTACATCGAAAGATGGATCATTTGGCGAACAATGAAGTGAGCAAAATCGAATGGAGAGTGATTGATCATGTGAAACAAAAATTCACCCATAAGTTGGGTAATATCACTCTTATTCCCTCCAGTGGGATACAAGTTGTAGGCTGTGATGATGGCAAGAAGACGCCAATGAAACAGAACATGTTTCAAGGGAAACTTGTTATCCCATGTCCAAGGATGGACAACACCCATAAGGGTACGAGATATTTGGTCTCGAGAAGGAACGATAGGTTCCTCACGGTCCTCGGGAGGAGGAAACACAATGGGATTGGCTACTGCTTCAATTTTGCAAATATCATAGATTGTTTCAGAAGTAACCGTGATGATCTTACCCATCACATAGGTTTTGAAAGAGTAAGTTTCAAAGTCAAGGTTATGCATATTGGAGTAAAATAAACGCACAAGCCTAGGGTAGGCAGTTCCCTTGCCTTCTAGTAAATTGACGCTATGAAGCATGTGCATGATCTCATGGATTTCAAGGAAGACACGACGACCATACTTGACCTTACGTTCTACAATGAAGGAGCCTTACGTTCAAGCAATTTGCCGAGTAGAATTTTTCTCTGGTGACCGGACAAATGGTAGGGGACCATTATCTAGCCACACCCTTGCCTTTAGGGTTGGCGGAAGAGGAAGTGGCGGTGGAAGGGTGTTTTCTCTTATTGCCACCAGCCATGGAGAAATATAACTCAAAGATAAACAACACGGGGCTATACAACCTTCAAAGAATGGATCCAAACAACCACAACCACAATGAAGGAGCAAACTAGGGCACAAGTTACACTTATAGCAATGATGTACGAAATCTAGGGTTTGTATGAACACAAAGATTTGCAATAGACAAGAAAAGTAGTGAGAACTTACCCTAGAAAATCGTCCATGGAGAGAAACAGAGAGAAATCGATTAAAATACCCAAGAAGGAGGAAGAAGATTGAGGAGTAGGGGGTTTACCTTGAAGAAACCTTCTCAAAAGCACTTTCTCTCTCTCAAGCAAGAAGACTAATGGATAGTGAAAAAGGATCGATACTTCCCTATAAAAGGCCCCTAGGTTGCACAAAAATTGAGACAAGTCATGGGCTACTAAGACAGGGAGTGGAGTATCGATAGTCCTCCTGTAAATTTTCCCGATACGCCCAGTATCGATACTCATAGATGGAGTATCGATACTCCTATTTATCTTGATTCCAGGGATGCCCAGTATCGATACTCCCCATTAGAGTATTGATACTCAAAACAAAAGGTTAGTAGATGTGCCCAGTATCGATAGTCATCCAGAGGACTATTGATACTCCCAGTAATACAGCCTAGTATCGATAGTCCAATTTGGAGTATCAATACTGGTTGAAGTTTCTACTTAACTGAGATTCTCTTTGCACCCTAATTGATATGCTAGCTTCTCTAATCCCCATTCATGCGAGCACCCAATAACCCCAACTCACAGGACACAACCATCAAGATGTGCAACAAGGCACACAAACATGAAGTCTTGTATTTCATAGGTTTTTTTCAAGAATATACTCAACCATACATAAAGAGAACACAAGTTTAAATTGGTGACTGAGGTCATCGAGTCGAGACATACGTAAGAGTACTAGCGATGATGTTTCAACATGTGACAAGATCCTTGAAAGTTGATTGCTCATTAGGATTTTACTCTCTCTTGGCTATCTCAAATCCCACTAGTATGGAGGACGTATCACAATGCATGGTCAACATAGTTCAAGATCAACATGTTAGGGCATTTCCGTGAAGGTGTATTTTAGAATACAAAGAGCCCAAGAGCATGTATCATGACTCATCAAGACTACCCGAGAGTTTATTATTGATTTGTTATTGATTTGCTCTCAAGGCACCGAGACTCGCCATGTGATCACACTACGAGCGGTCATGCCACCAAGCTCAAAATCTTTTTCGAGAGCTTACTCTTTTAGATGGCTCCACCAAGCTCAAAATCTTTTACGAGAGCTTACTCTTTAGGTGGTACATTGAGTTCAGACACACACTCAACTACCTATACCATGAGAGCCAGAGAAAGAGAACAAGGTAAGAGAGTGTTTGCTTTGGGTTTACGTCCCGGAGACTACACCAATAGCCCTCCTAAGGTTTTCGAAGGTCGGTGAATCCAAGGGCTTGGTGAGGATGTCTGCAAGTTGCTTCTCAGTAGGCACATGCTCAAGATGAATTACTTTTTCTTCCACAAGGTCATGAATAAAGTGATGTCTAATGTCTATGTGCTTAGTTCTAGAGTTGGCGATGTCAATAGCACTAGTGTTATCACAGTACACAATCATACTAGAATGTTTAAAGCAATAATCACTAAGCATTTATTTCATCCAAACTAATTGAGTGCAGCACGAACCTGTGGCGATGTATTCACCCTCGGCTGTAGAGAGGGATTGAGAGTTCTGCTTCTTGCTTTGCCATGCTACAAGGTTGAGACCCAGGTAGTAGCATCCTCCCGAAGTACTTTTCCTATCATCTACATTCCTAGCCTAATCCGCATCGGAATAGGCACATATTTCGGAGTTGGTATCCTTAGTATACCAAAGCCTATATCCAAGAGTTCCCTTGACATATCAGATGATGTGTTTCACTGTTTTCAAGTGAGACTCTTTTGGATTAGCTTGATAGCGCGTATACGCTCCCACGCTGAAAGATTTATCTAGCCTACTAGTCGTGAGGTAGAGTAGACTGCCTATTATGCTTCGATAGGTCTTTTGGTTTTGGATTCATCTTTTGATAGCTTTTTGGTAGTACTCATTGGTGTGCGGGAAACATTGGTAGATTTCAGGTCAAACTTCTTCACCAAGTTCTTAGCATATTTGCTTTGTGATACAAATATTCTATCATAAGTTTGCTTGACTTGTAATCCAAGAAAGAAGGTAAGTTCACCCACCATACTCATCTCAAACTCCTTGCTCATAAGTTCTGCAAACGAATCAGCTTTCTCCGAGGTGGTTGAGCCAAACACAATATCATCCACATATATTTGTGCCATGAGCACATCTTCATTTAACCATCGTATGAACAGTGTTTTGTCTACTTCCCCTCTTGAGAAACCTTTCTTGAGTAAGAAGGAGGTGAGTCGATCATACCAGGCCCTTGGGGCCTGCTTAAGTCCATACAACGCCTTTTTTAGACGATACACATAATCCGGGTGATGTGGGTCTTCAAATCCCTTTGGTTGCTTCACATATAATTCTTCCTGAAGTATTCTATTTAGAAATGCTGTCTTGACATCCATTTGATATAGTTTTATTTTCATACAGCAAGCAAAAGCTATCATGAGTCTTATGGATTCCAATCAAGCAACTAGAGCAAAAGTTTCATCAAAATCAACACCTTCAATTTGACTGTACCCTTGTGCGACTAATCTGGCCTTGTTTCAAATCACAGTACCATATTCATCAAATTTATTCTTGAATATCCATTTGGTGCCTATGATATTGATGTCCTTTTGCCTTGGTACAAGAAACCACACGTCTTGTTGTGAGAATTGGTTGAATTCTTCTTGCATAGCTTCGATCCAAATTTCATCCTGAAAAGCATCGAAGACGTTTATTGGTTCAAAGTCAGCAAGGTAACACACATAATTGACAATATTTTCAACTTGTCTTCTCGTCTTGACTCATGTGGTTTCGTCTCCAATGATGTTCTCTTTGGTATAACTCCTTGCCCACTTGGGTCATTGAGAATTGGAGGTTCCTGCTTGGCTTTCCATCACTACTTCACTAGAATTTTCATTTGCATTATCTCTGCGAGAGGTTTCTTGAGATTCATCTGAAGTTGGTGTAGCTTCTTCTTGAGTCTTAGACGTCTTCCCTTTTTCCAACCTATTCGAAAACAACCCTTCATCCTTTGGATCCTCATGACTTGATCCCATGTCATCAATTACAACATTAATTGACTCCATCATTGATTTCGTTCTCCTGTTGTAAACTTGATATGCTCTGCTATTCAAAGAGTATCCCAAAAAGATGCCTTCATCACTTTTTGCATCAAATTTCCCTAGATGCTCATGGTCTCTCAATATATAGCATATGCTTCCAAAGATCCGAAGATAGTTCAGGTTTGACTTCTTCCCATACCACAACTTATACGGAGTGTTTAGGGTCTTAGTTCTCAAGTAGACCCGATTCACAAGGTAGCATGTTGTTGAAACTGCTTCCCCCCAAAATCTTTGAGCAAGCCCTTTGTTGTAAAGGAGCACCCTGGCCATCTCTTGAATTACACAGTTCTTTCTTTCAGTAACTCTATTTTGTTGAGGAGTGATTGGTGCTGAGAATTCATGCGTGATTCCATATTCACCACAATAGTCTTCAACTTTGGTGTTGTGGAATTAGGTTCCTCGATCACTTAGAATTCTCTTGATCTTCCTTTCTTGTTCATTCTGAATTATCTGCGCAATAACAAAAAACTCATCAAAAGTATCAGATTTCTCTCGAAGGAAAGCCACCCAAGTGAACCGAGAGAAATCATCAACCATAACCAAAATGTAGCTAATGCCTCATATGGTTTGAGTTCTCATTGGACCCATGAGGTCCATATGAATGATTTTAAGAGGTTTAGTTGTGAGGATATTTTTAGAGGCTTTGTGTGAGTTTCGTGTTTGCTTTCCCACTAAACACGCTCCACACTTGCCATCAACCTCTTTGCATAATTTTGGAACACCTCTTACAGCTTCTTTATTAGTTAACTTGGCAAGGTCCTTAAAGTTAACATGGCCCAACCTTTGGTGCCATAGAAGAGTGGTGTCCACCTTGGTTAGATTACACAACAATTTAGTGGATGTATCCACCATGTAGCAGTTACTGGAAGTTCTCTTCCCATGTATGCTTTCTACCCCATTCGGATTTTTAAAGACACACCCTTGAGATGTAAAAGTTACCGAATAGTTAGAGTCATAAATTTGGCTAATACTTAAGAGATTGGCTTGCATACCTTCGACGTAGAGGACGTCATGAATTTTTGGAATTCTAGGGAGACTGATTGTACCTTTTCCTGTTACCCTGGCGGTGCTCCCATCTCCAAAGGTGACATTTCCGCCAGCGAACTTCTCAAGATGTTAGAAACACTCTTTGTCTCCAGTCATGTGTCGGCTATAAGCACTGTCTAGAAACCAATCCGATGTAGTTTCTTTATATGCCATGAGAGCCATCAAGGCTTTGATTTCAACATTCTTCTTTACCCAAACCCATTCTTCTTTCTCTTTTGAGCTGCATTGGTTGGCTTAGGTGTGCTTCCTTGTTTGCTCTCCTTCTCCACGTATGGTCTCTTACCATATTTGTTCTTTCTAAAGTTGGGGTTTGTCAATCTTCCAATCTCTTCAGTTAGGGCTCTTGCCTTTTATTGAGGCTGCTTGAACATCTTTAGCATATCCTATTCTCTATGGAAGTGATGGAGGTCATCCAGATAAAACTTGCAAGTGTTTTGTAAGTGACTTTGATATCCACAGTATGAGCATGTGTGGATGATTTGTGATGATCTCCTAGTCCCTCTCACCCCGGCTTGTGACTTGGTAGCCTGTTTTGAGGTTTGTTGCTTACCTACAGGCTTCGTAGCTTGTTTATTGGCATGTGTAACAACACCCATTTGTGGAGAGGAAGAAGTCTTGGCTTTCACAAAGGTAGTTGATGTTCAAGCACTAGTACCATCGTTGTTGTCAAACCTGAGCCCCTTTTTGTCCCCCGAGTTCTTTGCCCCTTTCAACATTGACACTAGATTGTTCGACCCATAGTTGAACTTCATCAACATCTCTTTTAACTTACACAGCTCTTCCTTCACCCTTTTCATCTCATTGAGGAGAGATATAACTCTCTCATTTGTCATCCCAAGTTCATTCTTGAGAATCAGGATTTCTTTTTCTTTCTCTTTGTGGATTACTGTGTCTCCCAACACCTTCTTAGAGTCTTCATTCATTTGATGAATCAAGTCCTTCTTTTCCTTCTCAAGACATGTGACCTTCATTTGCAGTTCCTTGTTGGTCCTTCAGATATTCTTGATATTCTCCAAAATTCTCGAGAACAGTTGTTCTTCTTGGAGTTCCTCTTCACTCATATCATCACCACTAGAGGATTGATTAGATATGTCCCCTTCGTTATCACCTTGTTCTTGTGATGATAGTATAGAGGTTGTAAAGGCGACGTAATTTTGTTTCATCTCTTCTTCGCTCTCTTAAAAGGATCTGGAATCCAATGAAGAATCATCGAAAGTAACATTCATTTCTTTCTTGAGTGGCTTGAGCTTCCTTTGTTCGCACAAACACTAACCATATGGCCAAAACTATGACATTTGTAGCATTGAATTTCATCACTCTTCTTTTTCTCAAATTTCTTGTCAAATGACTTGACATTCTCATGAGGTTTAGACTTAGAAGAGGAGTGATTGTACATGTCAAATTTCTGAAAACCTCCTTTCTTCTTCAAGAACTTCTTGAACTGCCTGGAGAGAAGAGCAATTTCTTTGTCACTGGAGTTATTGGAGGATTTATCATCCTTGCTCGTCACTTACTTGGAGACATTGAAAGCAATATTCTTAGGCTTCTTGGACGATCTGAAGTTCGACTCAAAGGTCCTGAGTTTACTTGCAAGTTCCTCAGGAAGAAGAGCATCAATATTTTTACTCTCCTCGATAGCCATAACTTTAGCCTCAAATATCTTGGGAAGAGATCTCAGCACTTTACGGACTATCTTAGAGTTTGAAATAGTCTCTCCTTGGGAAAGGAGTTGTTCACTATCTCACCGAGTTTGCCGTAAAACTCGTTGAAGGTTTCATATTCTTCCATACGAAGATTTTCAAATTGAGATGTAAGCATTTGCAATTTGACAATCTTGACAGTTTGGGTACCCTCATGAGTGACTTCTAGTTTTTTCCATGCCTCCTTTGCAATGAGGCAATTTGAAATACTTCGAAACTCGTCTACGGTTATAGCATTAAATATGGCATTGAGGCCTTTGCTGTTATAGGTGGCCTTATTGATTTCTCCTTCAGTCTAAATATCAATGGATTTAGGTCTAGTTACAGCCACACCATCAATAGGGACAGTTATGGTTGGAGGGGACCAACCATTTTCTACAGCCCTCCAAACTCTTTCATCTATAGAGCTTAAGAAGGCTCTCATACGTGCTTTCCAATACGCATAGTTACTTTCGTCGAACAATGGAGGTCTATTCACGGAACTTCCTTCCATAATTCACTACAGGATCCCATAGGGATGTTAATCCCTAAAAGGTGAACTATGCTCTGATACCAAATGAAATTTCACTTATTACTAGGTGTATATGGAAGGGGGATCAATATCTACCTATTTAAAAAACTTAATATGCAATAAAGCTAAAAGAAAAGATAATGAAACACACAAGTATTGACTTATTCGATTCTCAAGTGCGGAATTTACGGAGAATCAAATATTTCAATCTTGATTAAAAATCATTCATAAGTATGCAATTAACACAAATGATTTTTGAGGACGGGGAAAAACCTAACGAAAAAAACCTCGGGACCTGGTCCAGAAATTACCACTAAGAGTTATTAGAAATCTTACAACCGTTCACATTGGCCACACGAATCCCCTCGTGCAAAAACTCGACCGGCCTTTCTTCACGACTCGAATCCACGAACCGCCTCTTTAATGGTGAGTGAGCGTGCCTCCAACTTAGTATCCTCCAATTCTCACACTTGTATGCTTGAATCTCTAAGCTTCACTTGAACCCAGTCAAGTATTTAGTTCGCCGGAACTCCGCCGGTGACCTCACTAGAACTTCACCGGTGACTGTAAAAGCTGTTGAAGTATGTTGGGTTTCTAAGCCCTACTAGATCTTCATGCTAGATGGAAGTCCTAATTTTTTTCTAGCTAAGATGAAGACCTAGAGAGATAGTTAGTATGAATACAACTCTCAAGGAAGAAAGAATCTACTCCTCACAAAAACTTGCAGGAATTAGCCATGGAGATGAAGACAGAAAAAGTTGGTTTCTTGTATATTCCTTTTTCTCAAAACTACCAATATTCTCTCTAACTTCTTCTTTCTTTCTTAGAATGTTTTTCTTGGTCCCATTTATGGACAAGAGACAAAGCCTAGGTCAAGTGAGACAAATGACCAAAAAGGGCATTAGAGCCCTAGCAACAATCCACGCACAACACAGAGTGCTTAAGGAGTATTGATAGTCCCTTGATCTGTTGTCAATAGATCCGGAGAGTATCGATACTCCCTTAAGGCAGTATCGATAGTCCCTTGATCCGTTTAGACAAACACGTCAGGGGAGTATCGATACTCCATTAGGGTAGTATCGATGCTGCCCTGATCTGTAGTCAAAAGGTCAGGGGAGTATCGATACTCCCTTGGGTTAGTATCGATATGGCATTGATATGTAGTCAACAGGTTAGGGGAGTATCGATACTCTCTTGGAGCAGTATCGATACTGAAAGGTAGTATCGATACTCCCTTGGAGTAGTATCGATACTCATTAGCTAAGACATGATTTCACTCTTTTTTATGTGTCCATTCTTGCTAATGATGCTTAGGTCTTATGCAATCTAGTCACCTATGAAATGATAATGAGGGTTTTCTTACCAACTAACGATGAGTTCCGGCAACGAGATTGAGTTCGGTAGCGTGCTTTAGTTCCGATTGCCGATGATATGTGAGTTTTGCATAGAGGGAATGCCTAACCCCTAACTCAAATTGGACTACACACTGAGAGCTGTTCTTTCATGAACATTGACAAACCCAAGGGACCTTTCAAAAATGTTTTTCTAGTACCACCTGGACCATCAACAAAGAACATTGCCTCTCTTTTATTTTGAACAGCTTCAATGACCATTTCAAAAACACGTTTTTGTGCTGCATTCAAAAGGTCTATACATTGTAAATCTTCTGTTGTTACGACTATAGATTGTTCATCTTCAATCATTGGAAAATCAGATCCACTTGAATTTGTTGTATATGTTGGTGCAGGTAGATCAAATTTAGAGATGGTTTTACCATATTGTTGAAGCATGATATCGGAATCTCGTAATAAGCGATTCAAGTTGTGAGCATTATTTGCCGAACTTGTTGAAGGGTAGTCTTCTATTAGAAATGGAGTGAACTCATTCCACAATTCTCGTACACCAGTAGGTTGGCAATATAATAATATAGTTATAAATAACCTGCGAAGTGACGATGGCATATGTACACTTGTTGCTTCTAACAAATATTCTCGAATGCTTTCGTCGTTCTCTAATAACCCCAATTTTTCTGTTGATTCCTTGGAAGATTGATATCTTATCCTATCAACTTTCAATAGATCATCAAATAAGCATGGTCCTCGTACATGATTTAGTAAGATACGTAAATAATAATGATCCCCTTCATTTGGTGGAACTGTGTATATCCTTCTGATAGCTCGTTTATTATTCGATCTCTTTTTCCAGCGCTTCTCATGAGATATCCATGAATATTGTTCTGGAAACTCTCGATATAATAAATTTTGTGCTTTAATGTCTTCCGAGTTTTTTTTAAAAAACTGTTAACATTGTCCTGGAAGCCCTCTCATCGTTAAGAACATCATTAATTAATTGATGACTGTAATACATCACTTATTGCATATTTGGTAGATGGATCTGAAGAGCTATTACTGTTGGATATATTTGGTTGAGTGAGAACATAAAAATTCTCCACATAGCTTCGTGTGGACATACCCAACGTGCATCAAGAAATTGTGATATCTCATCATTTAAGTCATCTGATTGTTGACGAAGTTGAAAAGATACACGACCTGATCCTTTATGTATGTATTTGTATAAATACTTCACTGACTTAATGTTGGAGCAGATTTCTACATTGATGTGACAATTATATTTCTTGGGTAGCCAATGATTATATGGAATGACCCATCGATTATCAACTATATTAACATTTTTCTCAAATGAACGTCCGTCATCACGTCTTCTATATATTGGATATGAATCATTCCCCTGCAATGTCTGCTCTGAAAATTGACATGGATAACCCTTTTTGCAGGAGTTATCTTTCATGCATGCTGAATTCGAATTAAAATGCCCATAAGGTCCATGTATCATGTGTTTTATTACTGCAGAATATAGTTCTGGTTCTATATTTGGTTCTGGAATTTCTGCTTGTACAATAGTGTCATATTCATCTGGATTATTTAATTTGTCACTTTATTGAAAATAACCAACATTTGCGCATGAGGAAGTCCGCGTTTTTGAAATTCAATTACATGGACATGTGCCACTACTCCACCCAGTACTTCACATTCATAAATATCCTTTTTCAATTCTTCAAATTTTGCTCTAAAAGTTCTTGTTGTCAAGTCTGGCCTATCTTGTGCATTTTTTTCCTAGCAGTAATTCTCTTGTTATTTCATCCCAGGAAGGATTACATGTCATTGTAATAAATAGATCTGGTTTACCATACATTTACACTAAAGCCATTGCGTCTTGGTAACGATGATACATTTCCCGTGGGCTGCCTATATGAGAAGATGGAAGGATGATCCTTCTTCCAACCTTACCTTTAAAAGCATTATCAATATGAATTTAAATTAAAAATTATATTATTAGTAACCTTTTTTTACAAAATTAAATAGTTCAATTACATGCATTCCGTTTACCAGCGTCAAATAAATCTTGTAACCCCTGATATAATTCAGCTCTAATAACATTTTGATTGTTACGCAGATATCTAAACTTTAGCATCTCAATTTTGACGTGGTTGTCTACAACATATTGTTGTCATAACCAACCTGCACGAAGTATAACCGAATTATTGTTTTCTCTGATATGTAAATAAAAAAATATGTTAGCTCATATTCTTTTTATAAAGGCCCGTAATGAAATAATTGCAATGATTTATTTATTTATTTACCTGGAGCAAATATGAGTAAAATGCTCGACAACTAAGGGCCCGTTTGGTTCGCGATTGGAAAACATGTTTTCAAAAACTAATTTACACCTAAATTAATATGCATTTTGTACTACATCCAAAACTGCTTTAGGATTTATAATAAAATAATGTATGATTTTATAAAACAAAAAAATATTGTTTTCTTTGTTTTCAATGAAATCAACTTGGATTTTATAGTAAAGTTAAAAAAATAGTTTTAGATGTGATACAAAATATAGTTAATTTAAGTGTAAATTAGTTTTTAAAAACAAATTTTCCAATCGCGAACCAAACGGGCCCTAACCTTTTCTTCATTTTCACTACGGATGTTGACACCCCATCCATAATTTCCAAAAGGTAGTAAAAGCAGATATTGCAGAGGATCATAATAACTAGTTGTGTCTGGCACCATTTGTAGATTGCCTTCTCTTATTTGAACGATTATCTCGTGGGACCCCAAATTACAGGGATCTTCTCCTCCAACTAAACTTGCAGCAACTTGTGATTCAATGGGAAGGTTGTATTGATGTCCTCCAGAGGAGTTTTCTTTAAGTATGAGTCTATAGTTTGGGAGGTCTTCTCGCACTGCCAAACGTCGAAATAAATGAACAAAAGGGTTATGATGATCAAGGATTACGTTGAGTCTTTCCACCATATTCCTTCGCATTTCTTGATTTTCTGTCAAACGATTATCAATCTCATTCTCAGTGTCATAGATGTACATTTGAAATACGTACCTACATTTAGGTAACACATTACATGGACCAAACTTAATAGTAATTCTACAACCAATAAGTCTTGAACCCAAGACCTCCCAAGTTATGGGAGGGATGCAAACCAACGGGGCAAGTGGTTGTTTGCAACTAAACTTTCTAATTATAATAAATCTCTTTCTCTCTAAAAATTTTCTCCTTAAAAATTTATATTAATTAAAATTCAAAACACAACTAAACTTTATAATTATCTAATAAAAAAATTAACTTTTTTTTAAAAACATAAACCCCGTGCCTTGCACGGGATATGGGGCCTAGTAAATAATAAACTTTAAAAACACAAAAAGAAAAATTTAATGAAAGAGCTCATGGATAAATTGGATTATATTACTCCATTAGTAAGTGTTTGGGTGAAAACTTTTCAATTTGTAATAAGGTTTTATACTACTTTGGCTTTCAAAAAAACATATTAGTACATTACGACAAATATTATAAAGGATTAGTATATTAAGGGAAATATAAAAAAAGATTAGTACATTAATAAGGAAAATATTTAGAATAATATATTCAATTTAAAAATATTTTTAGAATAATATGTTTTGAAGTGAGAAAAAGAGAGATATTAGGAGAAAGAAGGAAGCTGAATACAAATTAGGAATGCTGTTTTTTAGGAAAAGAATGGATAAGTGTTTAAAAAAAAGGAGAGAAATTAGGGAGAGTTTTTTCAACAAAGAGAGTGGGTTAAGAAAAACTTGAGAATCAATATGGGATGGCCATGTGTATCAGTTGGGGTCCATTATACCCATTGGTTAGATTGAACCAAATTAACCCAACCCACTAGCTTTTTTGGTTTTTATTTTTTAAACATTGATGAGTTCTGGGTTAGACTCGACCTGACACACCAAAAAAAAATAAAGATTAAAAATTTTAAAGTGTTACAATTTAAATTAACATCATTACATGGGATCATACATTGATGTAAACGTAATGTAGTATAATTTTTTGTGATGATGATCTTATCATTGTATACATCAACATAACCTAGGGGCCGCTTTAGGACAATCTAATAGGTCAATTTTTGGTAAAATTAATTAGGTCAGGTTATACAGCCCCTTATATAGCCCCCTTATATAACCCCACCTGTGGGGCCCACATGTAATACATCTAGGGATTGATTTTTGGAGAGAATGATCTACATGATGATGACAATATAGTTACATAAAATCAGCTTGTTCTAAAACTTCTAACTTCAAATCTACCTATTTTAAATTAACAGTCAAAATAAAAGTTTAAAACTTACAATTTTTTTAAGGGCTAATTTGAGGGTGTTAGAAGTTTTAGAATGAACTAGTTTTTTAATATGATGAAATGCATAGTAAGAAGAACATTTTCTCTAAAAATTAGCTCCTAAATGCATTACATGTGGACCCCATAAAGGGGTTATATAAGGGGGCTATATAACCTGATCCAAATTAATTTTCTCGTAACAAGTGTTATGCACGTGCATTGCACGTATTCCTTATGCTAGACTTATTCTTTACATCGTATTTATTCCTTACACTATACTTGAACTATTAATTTTTTTCTTTTTTTTTTATTTTTCTTCTTCCTTCTCCAACTCTTATGGGAATGATAAAGAGATAGTGATTTATTCACCTAAATGTGACAAAGAAAAATTAAAAAAGTTCAACATTTAAAATGAAAAAGAATAAAACGAACTAATATAAAAATAACTTACATGCAAAAAAAAGAAGAAAAGAAAATACTATTAGCTTTGCATTTATCTCATAATAAATACCAATTAACTACAGCTTGAGAGTGATGCAACCTACTATTCTTCGCTCGCTCCTTGTATTTGAAATTCAATATCTCAAACCCACAAAGGATAAAAAAAATAAAAAATGATTAGCAATACTTCTAACAAAAAAAATTAACAGTGCCAACAAAGAAAATATAAAAATATTTTGGTGTTGAAGCAGAGAAAAATCTAATCCAATTTGCTTTTTGTGTGATTGGTAATGTGAAATTACAAATCCTAGAAGCAAAATAGAAAATGATTAAGAATACAAAGAATAAAAAGCTAAAAAAAAAAAGAACTTATAAGTTTTGTAATCAATTGAAAGAGAAAGATGAGGGAGATCATGGTGTAGAATAAGAAAAGTTATTTTTGGTCTTGGTAATTTTCTAAAAAAGAGTTTCTACACAGGGAAGAAAGAAGATTAGTTAACTAAAATATAGATAAGACTTAATGAGATTGGCGTTTTGAAATTTAATTAAGAAAGAATGGTGGAGAGATTTGTGTAGAATCTAAAGATAGTTGAGAGAAAATCGTGGGATAGTGGAGAAGAGGATGAAAAACGACTGAAATACCCTTCATGATAGAGTTTATCAAGGGTAAAAGATGACCATTATATCCTTTCAAAATAAACTAAAACTTTGATAAAAAATAATTATTTCAGGGACATCAAAAGTAAAAAGTCCCGAAAACCCCACTCTCTTAAGTAACTAGCCCCAATATCCCGTGTAAGGCACGGGGGCTTCTTTTAAAAACAATTAAATTAAATTTTTTATTAGATAATTAGAAAATTTAGTTGTTTTAGAATTTGAATTTATGTTTATAATGTAGGTTTTTGTAACCCACACCTAAGAGATAGGGTTTTGTTAACCTAATAATAGATAATAGATTGGGCCATATGTTTATAATGTATGCTTTTTTAACCCACACCTAAGAGAGGGGGTTTTGTTAACCCAATGCCTCTCTAATAGTATATTACTAGCTCTTATATCCCTTGCAAGGCACGGGGGTTTTTTTTTTAAAAAAAATTGAATTTTTTTATTATATAATTAGAAAATTTAGTTGTTTTAAATTGGGCCATATGTTTATAATGTAGGTTTTTTTAACCCACACCTAAGAGAGAAGGATTTTGTTAACCCATACTAGATATTAGATTGGGCCATATATTTATAATGTAGGTTTTTTTAACCCACACCTAAGATAGGGTTTTATTAACCCAAGGCTTCTCCTATAGTAGATTATAATAGATAGGGTTAATTATTATTACGATCCCAGAAATAGTTAGATATTAGGCTCAGGGTCCTGGAAATGTCCAGCTTTGAGTCTGGGTCCTGAGATGACGGTTGACTCAGTTGACCATCAAAAAAGTGTCACGGACGTCGATGTGTATATGATAAAAGTCCATTATACCCTTAAGAAAGTTTTTAAAGGCGACACAACCCAACAGAAGGTTTGCTCCGTTAGAATGACTCCCACGTGTGAACCACGTGTACGCCTTAGAAGATTTTAAGCGTTTGAATGGCTGAGACTATTCTACCCCTAACAAAACCAACAGAATAGCACGAACCCTAAGCCATTTACCGCATTTTTTTACTATTTCTGCTCTTAATGTTAGGGTTCCGGTAAAAACCCTAGTGGAGACTTCTACATCAGGCCCCCATTTCCGGTGGGTTCCACCGGAAATCGAGGAAGAAAAGGGTTCAGATAGGGCTGTCAATGGATATTCGAAAATCTGAATCCGATTCGAATCCGTATCCGATTTTTAAGATTTTATCCGAATTTGGATTTCGGATTCGGATATTCTTATCGGATAATATTTTAAACGGATTCGGATTCGGGAATGACATTATCCGATCGGATAATTATCTGAATCGAAATAATATATTAATAATAATAATTTTATTTACCCTTAATACCCCATTACCCATTTACAATTTACCCCTTAGGCTTTAAAAGGTAACCTATTTTTTTTTATGAAACCCTAAACCTAAAATTTCTCTCCCTCCCAGCCTCCCTCAGTCGGTCATCCCTGCTAACCTTTATGTTCCTCTTTAGTCCAGTTATAACTTATATAGATCTATAGATATTTATGGAGGAATTTTTTTGTGCCTTGGAGATCTGAGATCTGGAGCAGATTCGAGATCTGGACGGAGCGGTGGTCAGTCGCCGGAGATATATTCGAAGTTGGAGATTTAAGGTATTTCTTCCCTTCTTTCTCCTTCTCTCTTTATTTTCGTTTTTTCTTCTCTCAGATTCCATAGAGAGATTTTTAAAGCCCTAATTTTTTTTTATGTTATTTAGCTTAAATCATGTTATTTTCATCCCTAAAAGTACAGAATTTTTTTTCCCTCGGTACACAAAAATTTTTATTTTTTGAAAAATTACAAAGATTTTTGGAGATGTATTGATGAAGAAGAACTGGCTCTGGGTCCGAAAAATTACAGAAGAGGAGAAGAAAAAAAAAATTTGTTGCAACGTCTGTTACAGACGTGTAGGAGGAAGAAAGAAGAAGAAGAAGAGAAGAAGAAAGGAGAAGGAAGAGGAAAGAAGAGAAAGAAGAACGAAGAGGAAAGAAGAGAAGAAGAAAGGAAGGAAAGGAAGAAAGGAAGAAAAAAAAATTCGTCTGGTGCAGAGGATGTTTGGAGAAGAAGAAGGGGGGAGAGAGAAAAAAATTTTGTTTTGTTTTTGTTTTTGTTTTTGTTTTTTTTAAAAAAGAAAAAAAGGGGAAAAACAAAAAAAACATTTTTCGAAAAGAAAAAACCCAAAAAAAAAAGGAAAAAAGGAAAAAAGCAGTAAAAAAAACAGGAATCAGCTTTTAGTTGTGGTGGTAGAATAGTCACAGAGTACAGATCTGCATTAGCTCCTGATGTAGTGGAAGCATTGAGTTGCTTAAAGGATTGGTTACCATCATTTAGCAGTAAGTAAATATTTTTTTGTTAATAAACATTTTTAGTTTATTACTGTTTCATATTTTTATATGTATATTCTTATTACTTTTTTCTTCTTTGTATAATTTTTAGATTTTGAATTGGTAGATCTTGTGAATGAATCATCAGATGTGAAATGATGGGTTGTTCTTCAATCTCGACATGATCCTAGGTGAGTCCATTCAATGAGATAAAAATTATATATATGATTTATCTGCTTTTAGGTGATGTTATGATGGATTTCATTCTTATTATTTGATTCAATTTATACAGGAGTTTTGATGAGAAGAAAAGGCAGATTCTTATTCTTGGTTATGGCTAGTGTTGGCATTTATCTAGAAATGAAGATCTTTGTTCATGGTTGTGGCAGTTTTGGTGTTGGCATTTATGATTTGTTTATGTGCAATGTCTTAACTGTCAAGTATATGACAGAATTCAGATTTTGATGATCACACTTTAATGTATGTTTATGTTTTCTTTTATTGGCTTTGCACATATGACATGTCAATTCTTATTTCAGTAGAACTTGAAATTATGTTAAAGAAAACTCAGTTATAGAGAATTTTTTTTTTGGGAAAGAGAGGTAGAGACTTACTGCATCTCAAGTCCAAATTGAATATGATCCTCAAATTTTGGATTTCGAATTTTGGATGATATTCGAATTCGAATGACCTTATCGGTCGAATCGGATAATATCCGATATCCGATAATATTATCGGATTTGAATTCGGTCATTAAGTTTTAACATCCATCTGATATCGGATCGGATTCGGATGTTATAAAAAAATTTCGGATTCGAATTCGGATGTGGCCATATCCGGTCCGATAGGCTACCGTTTACAGCCCTAGGTTCAGATCTCTATTGGTGGCTTGGAACAAAAGGGGCTTTCAACATTTCTAGGGTGTTTTGGTGGTCTGGCTCAAAAAAACCCTAAGATTTTGGGGATTTATTGTTGAACCTGCATCTACACGTCCGAGGTTACTTCTGCTAGCAACAGTAAGTATTTTTTTAGGGTTAATTGGTTTATTCTTCAAGTACAGTAGGTTAGTTCGTTTTGTTAGGTTTTAGGGTATTGTCGTTGGATTAGGTGTTATGTTTTGATATGCTCTGATCTTATTTTTTCTAAAGCTTTTTTTGTTATGTATTAGTAGCATCTTAGACAAGAATAAATCTAAGAATATGTGGATTTTTGTTTCCGACAGGTTTTAGAATCTTTCTACACCATTTCTACACAACAACTTTAACTTTGACTTAAGTATTGGTTTTATCCTTATGCTTATCTGTAACTAGTTATGCTACAACATCGAGTATACTGTAACAATGTTTAATGAGTAGGACCTGGACTTGCTTCCTATTCTGAACTTAATAAATGGGATCAGGGAAGAGAACCCACCCAACATTGACTCTATTGAGCCTGAAGAAGTCTGTCACCTTCAGGCTGAAGAGTGGTTGTTTTGAACATACTTGTTAGAGCTACCATGGTCTGGTTCACCTAATGGCCAATGTTAGGTGGGTTGCCAAGAAGATGCTTGCTACCTTTAGGAATCACCAAAAATATAAACCAGGATGCTTTAGGGCTGAGGTATTAGCAAAGTATAAGGTGAAGATCTCTTATTGTTGTGCTTGGCATGCAAGGCACTTATGTCTTGAGAAGATCATGGGCAACTATGAGGAGAACTACAGGCTAGCTCCAGAGCTATGCACTCAGATTTTGGAAAGCAACCCAATGAGTATTGCTAGTTGTGCTAGGGACCCAAACTATTTCTTTTTTAAGTCTCTATATATTGCATACAAAGCTAGTTTAGATGGCTTTGTAAATGGTTGTAGACCCATTTTGGGACTTGATGGTTGTTTCTTAAAGGGCAAATATGGTGGTGTTTGTCTGTCCATCATTTCACTTGATGAGAATAATGGTTTGTTCCCTATTACCATTTACATCTGCAAGTCTGAATGTAAGGAGACATGGAAAGATTTCCTTAAGATTCTGGCCCCAAGATTATTGTTACATCGCAGGCCTCTCACCATAATATCAAATCAACAGAAAGGCCTCATAGAGGCTGTGAATGAAGTCTTCTTAAACATCAACCACTTTCATAGATCTTGTTTCTGGCATTTGTAAAAGAACTTCAAAAAGACACAGCCAGGTGTGAATATAGAGAGGTTGACTTGGAGAGCTGCTAGTACTCCTATAGCAAACCTGAACATAGAAAGTGGATGGACGAGCTTGAGAAGGCCAAGAAAGAGGCAAGGCAATACATGGATAGTGAATATAAGGCGGAACAATGAGCAAGATCACACTTTGACACCACCTCAAAGTGTGAACATATCACAAATAATTTCTCTGAGTCTTTCAATGCATGGATCTTGGAGTTGAGGATGCTCCCTATCTGCACATTTGTAGAGAAATATCATTTGATGGTCATGAGATTGTTTTATGATAGGAAAGTTCAGGGAGAAGGATTCAAGGAGGATGGCCTTGATCCAAGAGCACAAACATATTAACTGGTAATAAGAACAATTACCACTTGTATGATAACGAGCCATCCACTGAGACTTTATGGAGTGTTAGTTGCAACGCTTCGTAACCCAAAACACGAGACATTACCATCAGTCTACAACGAGACTCAAATCCGACAGAGTCTCCCCTGTAAACTGGACCTTTTGTCACCTGATAAACACAGTGCATACAATAATATACACAATGGAAGCAAAAGAAGCTAAAAGTATGCACAAAATTGCCACCCATTTTTTTGAACTGAAATCCCAGCAACATGGGATTTAGAGAAACCTGTCCAGAGAACACTGTCTCAAATTATACCATCCTCTAAGTCACCTACAGTATAACTATGACATTCAATCTTTCACTTAACATGGATATATTTGTGATATAATATATAGTTATGTTTGTTGTTTCCTGTCAAAATATATATAGCGAGAAAAGGATAAAGTAAAAGTCGCATTCATATAAAAACAAAAGTAACGTAAAGCTCACAACCCGAGCCATTAAACAGAAGTCTCTAAAGTTAACGAAATAAAGGTAGAAAATCATCCATTGTGACTGGAGAGAAGGAGACCTACATCCACCACAAAATAAGGAATCCCTCGCTAAGTAAACGTCATCACAGCACCACTAGGATCCTAACTCGATCCTCAAACATCAACTGTAAAAACCACGAAAATAATTTGGGTGAGAAACTCAATAGGTAGACCAACCATCCTAATACCATCACATGCAACGATTAATCCGATAACAGTTCAAAAGCATTTATAAAAGCAATGTATATTATATAGTTGATTGAAACATCAAAGAAAATCATGCATATACATATACAACAATGGTAGTGTACTTCTGCTAGCATACCCAAGGAACACGACCGGGTTACCCCAGTTAGAATTACTTCAAAATCAGATACCAAGTGCGCAGAATTTGACGACTGCAGACTAGACAAGGGCCCCCAACTAATCCAAAGAAGGTTCCCCGACAACCTTCCTCGCGTCTAACACCCATCGGGCAGGCATAGGAACCTCAGCTAAACTAGTTATTCAACACCACTAACAAACATGGTTTGCTAGGAAATAATCATGACTTCCCTAGATGCACCTGTCTCCCTGACGTCCCATACCGCCCCGAAGACAAAAACACCTAACAAAGTTTCAGATGGTGTACCACATTCAGATAAGCATGATCCACCATCCTTGTAGAGAGTCTCCAACCTTTCACAAGCTTACCTTAGTGATAATATATAGTAGTGTATATATATATAGGTTGTGTGTCTTTTAAGTTAAAGTTCGAAAACTATTTTGGAAAAACCCTTTTGAAAACCAAAGTCCTTTTTGTAGAAATCCCTTTTTTACAAAAAGTGTAACTGGTCCTAAGGATGAGGAACCATGGCAAGCCAACTCACCCACCCTCGTAAGGGTGAGGAACCCTAGCAGGCCAACCCATGCACCCAAGTCTGTGGGACATGGCAAACTAACTCACCCACCCCCGTAAGGGTAAAGAACCCTGGCAGCCAACACACATAGATCACTCGGGCGGAAAATCCGAGTGGAAGTAACACATGCACCAGTCCATCTAAGGCATACACAGTTATCTATATCGTCTTGAACCCTATCAAGCCCGATAGTGAGACGCCACTACCGCCTTTAGGCGATCACGGAAAGAAATTCCTTTTGTCACATTTCTAAAGCTGGGTTTCACATCGAGAAAACACTCGATAAAACAGATTCTCGTCTCTTGCAAAGGTTTTCAATGCATCAAACACAATTTCAACTACATATGTAAAACATAGTTTTCCAAACATAACCATCATTTCATCCACATAAATCATGATAGTAAGATTGAAGTCACAATAGTTTACAATCCATAAGAAATATTTCATAAACATGATATATGATCAAGCATGCATTTTTTTCCAAATTAAAATCAGTTTCTCAATGCTTTCTTTATATCATAAGTTTGTTGTTATCCATAAATCATGCGACATGCCTTGTATACAAGAAAGTATATACATATTAATTCGAAACATGCATTTAAAATGGTTGGGTGCTATTAAGATGAATTGACCACCTACCTCAATGATAAAGAAACTTAGGACTCAGATCACCCAAACAGTTAGACCCTCCTAACTCGGAAGCTAGAGAAAACAAGCAAGATAACAAACATTAGGTCCTAATACTTAGAACCAAAGAAATTTCAAAATAAAGATAAATAGAGTGCCAGAGTCTCAAACTCAAACACCCAAAAGCATGAAGGTTAAGAAAAACCACAGTATTGGGTTCCTAAGAGTTTAGAAAACCCATACTAAAGTTTCAAGGCCTGGTTATGGCTCTTAAAACTTTACCAAACTACAAGAACAAATCACAACAAATAAATCATAAGTTAAAAGTCAGAGACTATATACCTTTTAGAAAGGACTTTCAAATATATTTTCAGATAAGTAAACTTAGAATTTATTGGAAACATCCAGTAAACTAGATCTACCAAAAAATAGCGTCAGATAAGAAATCAAGAAAACAGAACAGTTTTAGGAGACTAATCGCTACAGATTGTAGGAAACTCGAAAAATATTGAAACCAAAAGCATTGGAAAGATAACACCTAGATCTAGACATTTAATGAATACGTCAAAATCATAAAACAATTTGAGGTATGAGAAAAATGTTGATTAACAATATGTTTAGCAGGAATAGCAGGGTTTCATACAATAGTAATTGAAGTTTGGAAATCTATAATTAGCGGTAAACTTGTCTAAAAATCATGAAATTTTTATTGCAAATACTTTAAGATGTTATGAATCAGTAGGATTTGGAAGCACATAATTTGGAGTTAAAACGAGAAAGTTATGTAAATTTTAGTACATGTTGCGCAGTTAAATCCGAGAATTCAAATTCGAGAAGACAACTCCACTTCAATTAAAACGTCAGAAAATCAACATGACGTATGAAAACACACCAACCAAAAGCATCCACAACTGATTTCAAAAGGAAGTTCCAACCATAACAGAATTTACAATACTAGATTAATTTCCTATAACCAAAATTTACAAGGTTAGATCACTAAACTTTACTTTTTCAAGCATTTACTCCACCAAAAATCAAAATTGAAGTTAAGGTTATATCCATTACCTGAAATAGATGGGTTCACCTCCAAAAACTACTCCCAAACTTCAGTAGCAACATCCAAAAATCTTTCCTACACCAGATTTTGTTTTTTATGAAAACCACTAAACATAAAACCTAAAACACTTGATTTCAACTCAAATTTGAAAGGAAACTCACCTTAGATGATTAATAACTTGAAACAACTTCTAAAGCACCTCTTAAAATATAGATAAAGCTCCAAGATCTGTCTTACAACATTAATTTTCGTTTTACTTCAAAAACCTCAAAATTTCTTCATCAAAACAACCCAAAAACTGATTTTATAGCTAGATCTTACCTCCACCAACAATAATCCACTAAAACCCTCTTCTTCCACTTTGATTGGCATCACAAATCAAGGGTTTCAAACCCAAATTAGTTGTGTTAAGCTTTAAACTCTCACAAGAACTTAGTTCTTAGCTTCAAAATAACTCCCTACAACCAATTTTCGTTTTCCATTCAAATACCTCAATTTTCATCATTAAAATTTCATCTAAAACAGAAAAAGAGGTAAAATTTTACCTCAACATCAAAATTAAACCTTAGACACTTCCTTTTCCACCATTAAACTTCTGCAACAATAAGATATACACCAAAATCAGAGTAGAACAAAACCCTAAGTAATCAACCTTCAAAACAACAGAAATTATTTGATTTTAGGGCTCAAATCTAACATTAAAGAAAGAGAAAAAGAAGGGGAGGGATGGAGGACGATCTCCTCACCTGATCTTATCTCAATCTCTTCTCTCTTCATCTTCTTCTCATTACGCTGCGCTTGCTGCTGCTGCTGCTTCTTCTTCCTTGCTAACATCGGCAGCAGCACATGCTTCTTCCTACTTGCAGCAGCTGATGACAGCTGCTGCTGCTACCTCTCTCTCTCACTCCCTCAACGATTCTCTCTCACTCTCTCCCGATTTTTCTCCAACTTTCTCTATTTTTCTCTCTCTTTCTCTCTAACTCTCTCCCTCTCTCAATGTACTCCCTCATCTCTCTTTTCTTTTCTTTTTTTTTGAAACAAAACCTCCAATTGGAGGAGGGGGTGGTGGGATAAAACTAATTGGGGGGAGGGGTGGTGACGGATTAGTTTTGGGTCACAAGCTGGGCCGCGAGTCAGGCCAACCCGTGTCCCCCAAACCTAGCTAAAAAAAATCCTCTTTTGTTTTGCTTGTTTTATTATTATTATTTTTTTATCAGCTCACTTCTCAGCCTCAAATATGTGTATGTTTTATGCATATTATCCCACGTGTCCCGCCTCCGGCACGTAGGTCACTGACTCATTGGGTTGAGTCGCAGGACCAAATTCGCGGGGTTTCACAATCATCCCCCCTTAAAAGAAATTTAGTCCTCGAAATTTAAGTGAACTACTACATTTCCAATGTTCAAACTCTATTCTCAAGTTGCACCTCTACGTCATGTCTCGTTAATGATCTTCTAATTGCTTCCAGCTACCCAGCCACAAGTAATTCTACATAATTCGGTTAGCCACACATTCGCCTTGGGTCTAACCCGAGAACTAATATTATGAATTTATCTTAAATAAAATTATCTTTTGTGTAGTCATCTTTTGTAATAAAATCTATACATACATATTTATGTATGGGTTAGATGGGCTAACCCAATAATTCAGGTAATGGACTTGGCAATGAAACTATGGGTTAAATGGGCTAAGCCCACTTTTACTTGTTTTGGGTTAAGACAACTCAACATTTTATAGGTTATTATTTATATTTTCGTATATATATTCATCAGTATACTTTAAACTCATGTTTTGACATCTTATGGTCCAAATTAGCCTTGGGCTATTTCTGGTAAAGTTGTAGCACTTTGAATCTAATTTTCAGAATGGTATGGTGGGTCATATTCGGACTTATGGACTAGGAGTTATGGTCATATTAGTATAATGTGTACATATAGATAATTTATTAAGAAATAATGTTTATTCACTCAAAACTTTTAATTTAATCCACAAGATCATTTTGATTGGTACATGTCTTCAAATCATTAAACTAGGGACATAAGTCACATTAAAGTTTTGGTACACAAAAGTTTATCTAGTATTTACTATTTTTATTAAATATTTAACTAAGAATAATAATAATAAAGATTATTTCTAATATCCACCTCCATTACCACTAGATAGTGGTAGATTTACTACAATCACTACCACCACTAAAAATGATGGTTAGTCTATCACCACTAAGTGGTGGCTAGTCCACCATTGTAGTGGCTAATCCACCACCATTAATTTTATTTTTATACACCACCTTATGATTCCATTTTCAACTATATAAAGAGGTAGTTTGTGGAGACAAGGGGGAGGGGGAGAAGAAAGAAGAGAGAAATAGAAAGAGAGAAATAGGAAGAGAGGTTTTCAATTAGAAATAAGTATTTTCAATATAAAAAAGAGAGTTTTTATACTAGATTTGGAAGCAAATCAAAGGAGGAGCTACTAATTCTCCTTGGAATAACTCTAAGGAGAAAGAAAATAGAGAAGAAGAAATTAGTCATTGCTCAAGATTGGACCGTTGGATGGTCCTAAAAATTTAATATGATGTACATGAGATAATAAAGTATAGTTGGTTAAAATATCAGCTTATTTGGAGATGTTTAAGTACTCCAATCACAATAAAAATCATCATTTTTGTTAGAAGAACAAAAATAGCGAGTTCGAAATGAGAAATTCATTACTCTCAAACCTAATATTTATATAAAAGTGTTATGGGATATATTAAATACTACTGTAAAATTTTCAGGTCAATTGGATGAAGGAAAGACCTTGATCCATCATAAAAACCTTGCTGGAGTTGCTACTTTAAATTGTAAGTAGTTGGTTAATTGAAGGGTGTGGACCAAAGATCTACCGTTCGATTGGTAAATATTTCATATATTTATTTGTTAATATATACATATATATATCATAGAAAAAGGTAAAGGGTTACCAGTATTATTTTTAGATTTATGATTCACCTTGGTTAAATTCTATCTCGTTTAGACAAGTCCTTACATGAGTAGAATTTCTGGTATATGTTTGATAATCTAGTTACTTCTCTTTGACCGTAGATCTGATTAAGGATTCGTTTGATGTATAAAAAACTAGACAAATATATCTTGTTTATGTTAAAATTTAATAATTTTTTTAAGTTTATTTACTATAGTTTTGATTTATCCAAAGTTGTTGAACTGTAATAGAGACCTAGCTGAAAGTATTTTGTTTAAAGTTATGAACTACGTAATGCTTGATCCCTAAAGGGTACGTAGGCAGCCGTAAAGACGGTTCAGCATAAAATATTCTCAAACTATAAACATTGGACTATTCATAAGCTAAAGGTATACTATTTATTTTTCCTATAAATGGTACAATACTAACTTGGGCATCGGAGTGTTTTCTTTTGTTTTGCAGGTACCCTCTACTATTGCCTTAAGAAAAATAGATAGGAGTCTCCAAATGTATAATTATTAGATTACAAGATGCACTTTAAGGATATTTACGTGAATTAAAATATTGTGGTTAAATATCTGGCATGAAGTAAATTATTTTTTTATGCATAACGTTTTAACCGTCATAGTAAAGTTAAACTTTTGTGCATGTCTTACTTAATTCATCATGATATGTTCTACATTTATGTACACTTATAAAGAAAGATATATAAATATATATGTAGACTGGTTTCCTTTATTTTGAGTTAACACACGAATTTTGAATCTTGAATTCGGGATTTACCCGTGATTCAGAATTTGGGGTGTTACAGCTGCTGCTGCTGCTTCTTCTTCCTTGCTAACGTCGGCAGCAGCAGCTGCTTCTTCCTCCGTGAAGTAGCTAATGACAGCTGCTGCTGCTACCTCTATCTCTCTCACTCCCTCAATGATTCTCTCTCACTCTCTCCCGCTGCTGCTACCTCTCTCTCTCATTCCCTCAACGATTCTCTCTCACTCTCTCCCGGTTCCTCTCCAACTTTTTCTCTCTTTCTCTCTCTTTCTCTCTAACTCTCTCCCTCTCTCAATGCACTCCTTCATCTCTCTTTTCTTTTCTTTTCTTTTTTTAAACAAAACCTCCAATTGGAGGAGGGGTGGTGGGATAAACTGATTGGGGGAGAGGGGTGGTGACGGGTTAGTTTTGGGTCACGGGCTGGGCTGCATGTCAGGCCAACCCGTGTCCCCCAAACCTAGCTAAAAAAATTCCCTTTTGATTTGCTTGTTTTGTTTATTATTATTATTTTTTATCAGCTCACTTCTCAGCCTCAAATATGTGTATGTTTTATGCATATTATCCCATGTGTCCCGCCTCCGACACATAGGTCACCGACTCGTTGGGTTGAGTCGCGGGACCGAATTCGCGGGGTTTCACATTAGTGACAACAAGGACATGCACTGGACAGTGGATTTGGTGAAGCATACCTGCACATGTTGTGTCTGGCAGATCACTAGCCTACCCTGTGTCCATGCCATCTCAGTAATTGTTCATTTTAGAGAAGGGAATTGGAACAGGTATACAACCCAATCCTAGTTAAATATGTGTTTAATTTTGATATTCAATACTTTCATGATTACTTATGCTATTAACATGTTATATTTTCATGCAGATATTGTGATCCCTGTTACTATGTAGATGCTTAGGAAGGCATATTCTGGGTTCATCCGGCCTCTTCCTCATTCATCAGAGTGGGGAGAGGTAAGATTTCATACTAATGCTTGATTTTTTCTAAACATTATTAGTTTTCTCATTGTTATGCACATTGGTTTGTTTTACAACTTGTCACATTGGTGAAGACTCCAAAGTTTTCTAGGCCAATTGGGAGGCCTATAGAGAAGAAGGGATAAAGATGAAGTTACTGGTGTAAAGAGAACCCCAAGGCAATGTAAAAAATGTCACCAATATGGACACAATAGGGCAACATGCAAGGGTGCACGAGTAGGTCCCCACACACAAGGTAAAATATATTATATATATCTTATTTATAAATGTATGCAATTTGGGTTTTGCTTTGTTAAATGTTTAAGTATATGTTATTTATGTTTTTGTCTCCACAGGTCCAACTTATTGTGCAGGGCCACATGTGAGGATGACAAGTACAAATAGAGCTGGCAATGCTGTTGCAACTCATAGTAGAGCAGGTGGTAGGACTGGTGGTGTGCAGGGACAAAAACATGGTAGATGAGGTGGTAGGACTGGTAGTGTGCAGGGACAACAACAAGGTAGAGGAGGTGCTAGGTCTGGGGTTTCAACTCAAAGGGGTGGCAAAAGAGGTGGAATGGGGGTAGGTAGAAGGGGAGGTCATACTGACTTTGAGAGCACTACAGTGGTTAATGGTTTGGGTAGAGGAGGAGGAAGGGGAAGAGGTAGAAGTAGAGGTGGCAGCTATCAGACTTCCCAACAGTCTTGTTTACTCAGATAACACAACCAACCCCATTTACACAACAAAGTGTCAACACACCCTCATATAATTATCCAAGGAATCCAACCTTGTTTATTCCACCAATGCCTCAAAACATACCTACACCATCAATTAGGGGTGTTGGAGTGAGGATGAGAGATGGAGGATTGGGCATGTTTAGAGCACCATCAACATCTACAACAAAAGTTGGGGGAAAGAAAACCAAGCTTGATGAATCAGCATGGAAGTGGACAAGTCCACCAATGCCTTCACCACCTAAGAGGAGGGGTAGGGTAAGTGGGGGGCTGGGTTCTAAAATTAGTGGAATGCACATTAATCTTGATGACTAATAGTAAGGTAAGCCTTAAAACTTAAACTTTTTTGTTTCAAACTACTACGGTTACCAACAAAAACATCTTCTTTTTGGACTCAAGTTAATGATTAGGGATATGTTTTGTAGAATGACTTTACTGTTGATGTTTGGTAACTTTTATGGGAAAGTAGTTGTCCCTATGGATTATGTTATATATGGGATAAATGTTTGAATGGATACTATTATCTTGTTTATTTACTGTTATTGATGCAAGTTTTGGTATAGTTAAACTTGAATGGATGAACAGACTCCATGGTCCATCTAAGTTTATAAAAGTCTAAATGTCGTACGGTTTTAGTTGGATTAACTGTATGTCAATATGACTAAGATTAAGGATCACACAATCAACTAATAAAAATTATAAAGGTAATAAAGAACAAAATAATAATCTCCAACAAGAGTATTGACTTATTCGATTCTTAATATACGGAATTGAGAACAAAAATCGAATATTTCAATCTCATAAAAGGTGTGAAAATATGTACAAGAGATTTTATTTACGAGAAAACCCAAACTGGGAAAAACCCCGGGACCTAGTCCAGAAAAAAAATCCACTAAAAGTTAATGAAAACTTATAAACTGATTTACCACTTGATGGACACGAATTACGACTCCCTCTACGCTCCAACAGCTACGGTGTACAATTCTTCCACAAATTCGAACTCCACGAATTTACCTTTTAGTGGACAGTGATACGTCTCTAACTTGAACTCCACAAGTCCCACACCTTGAACCAATACTCGACTCCTCGAGTATATCACCACGAGTAGACCTGGCAACGGGTAACCCAGCCCGCCAACCCGTCCCTAACCCGACCCGCCTAACCCGACCCTAACTCGACCCGCCAATAAAATGGGTCGTGTTAGGGTTGGCATTTTTGGACCCGCGGGTCAGTAGGGTCAACCCGCCTAACCCGCGGATGACCCGCCAACCCGTAAATTATATTTTAAAAAAAAAAATAAAACTTTAGTTTCAATTTTTTATGAGTAAATTTTAAGTTTTAATTTTAATTTTTAAGTTTTAGTTAGTAATTTAATCTTTTAACTAATAAATTTGACAAATTTTAATTTATCTAATGAGTTTTAAGGTTAAAATAATAATTAATTAGTAATAAATGGTTTTTAAATTTTTAAAATTTTAGTTAGAGTTAACCCGCCAACCCGTTAGGGTCAACCCGCCTAGGGTTAGGGTTTGGAAAACTAACCCGTTTATTAAACGAGTCAGGGTTAGGGTTGAGCAATCTTGACCCGTTAACCCGCCAACCCGGCTAGGGTCGACCCTAACCCTAACCCGTTGCCAGGTCTAACCACGAGCTTAACACTTTAAGCTCAACTACTGGAAATCTACCGGCACACAAAAATAGAGTTTTTGATTTAAAATGGGAAAGATTTGAACCAAGTTCAACAAGCTTGGAATCTATAAATTTTGAGCTAAAGTCTCCAAGCACTTGTTGAGGTTAGGGGTGATTAGTTGATTTGAACAGTGGAAGATCAACCCCTATTTATAATGAAATGTCTAGATCTAAACCAGAATAAACAAGTTTATTCTTGGACATCATCATATGAGATGGGAGGTCATTCCATTATCTTTCTTATCCCACTCATAAATGTTTTCCATGCACCAATAAACCAACTAAGACATGCATAGGTGGAAATGTGCAAAAAGTTGAAAAAGAATCTCTTTACAGCTCAAAAAATCGCCAAAAAAAGTTTGAATCTGGGCGATGGTTTCGAAACCAAGAAGATTGGTTTCGAAAGCAATGCCTTTGGTTTCAAACCCAAACTGGTATTGATGATTTTTTGTCTTTTAGTTTCGAAACCAACTGGTTTGGTTTCGAAACCAAACTTCATCTGTCATTAGTTAATGTTTGGTTTCGAAACCAAGATGTTTAGTTTTGAAACCAAACTTCATCTTTTATCAGATGATATTTGGTTTCAAAACCAACATGTTTGGTTTCGAAACCAAACTTCATCAGAAAATAACCATCAGTTATACTTTGGTTTCGAAATCAAATCTTTTTTTTCGAAACCAAACACCCCAAATTCAATTTTTTTCTTTAAAATTCATTTGTTAAGACAATTTAAAAGTGTGGGAAATACTCTAATGATCTAACCACCTATGGTACTTAGTTTTTCCAAGTCTCTTACCATCCTAGGATGTTTTCTGATGGTGAGCTGAGTTCTTCGGAGCCTTTGTAAATTTCTTCAAACCGATTCGACCCAAGACTCTCTAGACTCTAACTCAAGTTATAAATACATTCTTGAGTTTACTTTTGATACGAAAATCAAAAACAAAAACACATGAGAAAACTCATGGACCTTACAGTTTGCATTACATCCTTCAACCAATGAAAAACTCCACATATTACACATTTCTAGTACTTTTGTCCTAGGCTCCACTATCTAGAAGATGTTCCCAACTTCATACTACCATTGCATTTTTTGTGGTGCAAGGTATAGACTTCCATGGGCATTCCCTCGCCATGTTTTCAATTGCTTTGCAAAGATAACACTTGGGTATCTTTGTCTTACGGTCGAACTCAGTGCATAAATCATTAATAGGATCTTCATATTTCCCTTGCATCTAATACTACCAGGACTTTTTTTAAGAAGTTGCTCTTGCATTATTGCAGCATCATGTTTTGCAATGGCATCAATAAGCCACTCAAAACAATGGCAAGTGTCACATACAAGGTACTTCTTCCCTGGATTTTTTTCAGTATGGGATGTCCCAACATTCCTTGAACCGGTACATCCTCGCATTGAGCATGGAAAGCCATCCCAAGGACAATCCCTTCCTGCATGATCATCATCCCCACATATGTAGCACTTTATTGAGGAAGAACCCTTGCCTTTTAAAGCATCTTTTAGCCATTGGAATCCATCACAAAGAGGAATTTGGCATTTGGGAAAAATTTTCCCTTTGCATAAGTTACTTTCACTGATCATTATCATTCTTATGCCAATACAACCAGGAAACATGCATTTGGAATACATGTAAGGGCATAATATGGTTGTATGTGATGGATGCTCACAGAGTTGACATAACTGCAATAATAAAAGAAAATTGTGGTTAGGTCCTACTGTTAGTTGGTAATTATTATTTGGGTCCCATTCATGGAAAATGTTTATACTCCTGTTAGTTGATCATTATTTTTGTTCAGTTTGCGCTTACCTCAGAACTCCAGTTAAGATTGGAGCTAGATCCACTGGCCATTTTAGATTAGGGGTTTGAAGAGGTAGTGTTGGAAGAGTAGAGAAATGGATGTGTTTGGAGAGGGGGTGACTAAAGATAGAGATGATTGAAGAAGATGAGGATGGACAAGTGAATCACCCGGGTTTTATAACGGCACTCCCAACGACTAATTAAGTCACAACCATTGGATCGTTGATTTATGTTAGCCGTTAAAACATTAGTAAACTCACATAACTTATCACCCATGCTTCAATGTCATGTGATTGATGACACTCTAACTCCGTCATTTAATTTTTTTGATTTATTAATTCAAATAAATATTTAACACTTTTTTGATGGTCAACTGAGTCAACCGTCATCTTAGGATTCAGACTCAAAGCTGGACATTTTCAGGACCCTGAAACTAATATCCAACTATTTCTGGAACCCTAATACTAATTAACCCTAATAGATAATAGATATCTATAATCTATAATACAATTCAGGATCAAGGTCAATTTTGTCCTCTTTCGACAAATTATTTGTATCAAGCACAACTAGGTTATTTCTTATTATGACAACAAGGTATATTTATTTTAAAGACAAAAACGCCCTTAAGTTTATAAAATATCGGATATGTGCCGTGGTAGTAAATGACCAAAATAACCTTATTTTATTTTTTAATACCATTATACCATTTAACATCTTTATTACATAAATAACTAAAATAACCTTATTATCTTTTATGAAATACCAGAGTGTCCCGTGACCATAGTTATTTATTTACACCTGATTTATATTTGACGGTGGAGTCGCGCGCGAAGCGTGTGTAGAGAGAATGAACAATTAATTTCTACGAGCTAAATTACTAGAATACCCAAACTCTAAGGTGTTTGGGTGCGCGCGAAGCGTGCGTAGGACAAACGTGCGTAGCACGTTTGGACATCCAAATCACACGCTTCGCGCGTGTGGGGAGGGTGGACAAGGTTTTGAGCCGTGGATATACCTAGTATAGTATAGATTTAGAAACCTAGTGTAAAGAGCACGTGAAACGCACGTGCAAAAGTTCCTTCGCTAAATTGACTTGTCAATGCTGTCTTACGTGGCGACTATCTACCCGGACGCGCTTCTTCTCACAATAAAGGTCGGCCATGGAAAACCTAATTCATAAAATTAGTTAAAAACCCCATAGGGAAAAAATAATTAGTGTTTAGTATTTGATATTTTTAAAATACACAAAATATCTCGTGATCATTTTAAAAAATAGTTGTTAGTCTTTTAAACTTTTTAAAATATTGATTTAGTCCACCGTGAACCATTTTCTATAAGTTCAATTTCCTTTATTACCCTTTTGTAACTGTCTCAACACTTCTGAAACAGTTTAAAAAATCAATGTAATAACTATAAATTCCTTATTTTTAGGAATTATAATCATCCTTATCTTCTTCATAATTGTGGATAAGTTATTACAAATTTTTATACTGATTTACACTCGTATGATTATTACCCACGTGATATGAATCTTAGTCCCTAGTTTTAATATTTTTTGAATTTTGATGACATCCGAAGCCTCCATCTAGTTTTAATATATAATTTTACAAATTAAAAAAAATTAGAAATTGTAGTAAAAAAATATTTTGTTCGGTTAAGAGAATATGAGAGAAAAAATAGGAATTGTAGTGGAGAATATTTAGTTTGGTTACAAAATAAAGGTATTATTGTCACTTACAAAACAAAAGTTGGACTAACTACTATTTAGTATAAAACACATATTTTAAAATTGTCAAATACTAAACATTAATTAATTACTATATAATGTTCTAAACTCCAATTTTCCGAACCTAATTTAGGGTTAGCTTTCTTTTTGGTCGGATTCTGTGGGTGTATAGGTGATCCGCTTCTCTCTCACACTAAATTAAAAGATCGGCCACAGGAAACATAGTTTAGGGTTTGCATTCACCTTCAGTCGTAGGTTCGCTTTCTCTACTAATCTTTCTTTCTGTGGAGGAGTCGCAGAGAGGACCACTTGGGTAAGGATGTGGTATTTGATTTGATTCATCTCTGTTTCTGTTGTGAGGTTTTCTTGTGTTATTTGATTTGATTCGTTTCTATTTCTGCGGTAAAATTTTCCTGGAAGGAAAATTAAATTTTAGGGTTTCAGGTTTAGATTTCTATCACTAAATTAATAATCCTTCTAGATTTAAAATATAGAAAATGTAAAAAAAGTCCTTATTTTTTAGGGGACCAATGATTTTAATCCCTCACTAAAATACTTTTATAATTTTAATCCTTATTTTTTAAAACTTTATGATTTTAGTCCTTAAAAAATTATAGTGTTATGATTTTAGTCCCTAAAAATTTAAAAAATGTGTAAACTAAGTTTTAAAAAATGCCTAAGATACCCTTGTTCACTTTTTTTTTTTTAAACTGGAAAAAAAGTGCAAGTCTGAACTTGCACTGCAAGTTTGAACTTGCACTTTTGAAAAATTTCAGATTTGGACTGCCGGTGAGGAGTTCACAGCCGCCGGTCGCCGGAGAAAAGGTCGCCGGTCGGAGGTCGGCCGGCCGCCGGAGAGTCGGTCGCCGGAGAGGAGGTTGCCGGTCGCCGGAGTGGAGGTCGCCGGTCGCCGGTCGCCGGTCGCCGGAATGATGAAGTCGACCGTTAATGATTTTTAGATATGGGATATATTTGGAATAAAATATTTTTAAAGGTTAGTATTGTCTTTTTAAAAACTAAGGACTAAATTCCCTAAACCCTAAACCCTAAACCCTAAACCCTAATCCAAGGGATTAAAAACATAAGGGTTATAAAAATAGGGACTAAAATCACAAAACCCCTTTAAACTAATATTATCCGTGAGGGTTTTTGCTTCTTCATTAAACTGTTTGATCTTATTCTTTACAGGTCACTTATTTGTGGAGGAGTTACAGATCAATAGGTCAACTTTGTAAGGATGAGGTATTCGATTTGATTTCAGTTATATTTTTTTGATGGTGGTTATGTTATTCCGGATTTCTTATTTAAGTTCTGAATAATTGCAAAAGTATGGGTTCAAGTGTGAATAAGGTGGTTGATCTTGTTAACATGGTTGTTTTGTGTGGAGCCGTCGTCAGTAACTTCTGTTGTTAATTTTCAAAATGGTTGCCCTAATTTTTATTATCTAGTTCGTCTGTAACACTGATTTTGTTGGAGGCCGTTGCCTTCTCTTTTATTATTAATATTTTTTTTTGATAAGTTCTTTATGATCGAATTTCTGCTCCCTCTTAGATTGCGGAAGAAACCATTCTGCAATATGGTTTCAGACAAAATTAATGGGGACTATGTGCATATATATCATCTTTTCTTATGTGAGATAGTAGCCAATGGAGCTACCTTCATCAAATTTACTGTTGTTTCCACTCTTTTTTATCAGTTGTTCGATCAAGCTTATATATAAGATTGAAAATAAATTTTATAAATGCAGAAGAAATTCTTCCTAGCATTTTTTTTTTACTGTTTTTGTTTCTCTTTTGATTGCAATGTTTTTTTTTTTTGCTTCTATTTCCATGAAACTAGAAAATGAGGTTGATTATGTTAAGTTTTGTGGTATGATACCTAATGGAAACATCATCGAACTTGTCAATCCTAGCATACGTCGTAGGTGAGTAGATTTGTTGGATCTGTATTGCGGACTTGTTACCTAGGTGCCCACCTTACTTACTTTTAATTGTTATCTAGTTTTTATGCTAGCTCAGTTGTGTAAGATGTTGCAATAAATTTTTATGCTTATGGTTCCTTAATCAGGAATGTGCTCCTTGGGGTTAGAAGGTGTTTGAGTTCGTGGACTTTTTGCAAACCTAACATTTATCTCTTGATAGAAATTGATTATTTGTGCCAAATATGATTACAATGATATATGCTCAACTTGTTTATTAATTCTATTACCCTCCCTGATTGTATCTTTAACTTTTTTTTGTCACAGGTGATCCTATCGAAGAGAAAATCCCAAAGTTATGTGGGAGTCTGGGTGATGAAAAAGACAGCGTCTATTTTGGTCGCCATTGGTCGATTCAGATCGTCAATGTTAATGGGACTCTACGTGAAATTCGAGATGACCGTTTCAAAGATGATATATTTTGTGTTTCTACTGATGATGAGGTTGATGATGAATCTGATGATGATGATGAACCGAGTTTCCTGAACAAAATGAAAGGGTACGCTGTTATGTTCTCTTAACCAAAACTATTTTCTTAATTATTTTTTTTATTGTTGTTATGTTACTCTGGATTTTTTCTTATTTGAGTTGTGAATGCATGGGAAAATAGAGGGGTATGGGGTCAGGTGTGAATAAGGTGGTTGATCTTGTTATCGAGTTCCTATTGTGTTTTGTGAAAGTGTGGAGCTGTTCTCAGTAACTTTTGCTGTTAATTTTCAAAATGGTTTCCCTAATTTTGTCATCTAGTTTGGCTGTAACACTAGTTTTGTTGGCCATAGCGTTCTATGTGAATTTTATTTTTTATTTCTGAAAAATTCTTTATGAATTTTCTGCTCCCTCTTAGATTTTGTAAGAAACTATTCTGCAGTATGGTTCAGGGAAAGTAATGGGGGGTTCTGTGCATTTCATCTTTTCTGATGTGAGAGAGAAGCCAATGGAGCTCCCTTCATCAAATTTATTATTGTTTTTCCTTTTTAATTAGTTCAAAATTCTCGATATGATTGGAAAAAATAAAAAATACAGATGAAGCGCTTAGCATGTCTTTTGCTGTTTTCCTTTCTCTTTTTTGATTGGAATGTTCCTTACTTTTATCTCCATGAAACTAGAAAATGGGGTTGATTATGTGAAGTTTTGTGGTATAGTACCTAATAGAAACATCATCGAACTTGTCAATCCTAGCATGCTTCATGGATGAGTACTGAGTAGATTTGTTGGATCTGTCTTATGGACTTGTTACCTAAGTGGTTGCCTTACTTTTTATTGTGATCTAGTTTTATGCTAAATAAGATGTGTAAGATGCTTTGCCACAAGTTTTTATGCTTGTGGTTCATTACGAATGTGCTTCTTGGGGGGTAGAAAGGTAATTGAGTTTGTGGACTTTTTGTGAACCTAATATTTATTTCCTGATATAAATTGATTAATTGTGCTATGATACGAATTACAGTGATACCAAACTTTTTTTTAATTATTTCTATTAATTACCCTCCCTGATAGTTATCTTTTCTTTTTAAATTCATAAGTAAACTTGTCAAGAAGCGTGCTAGACAGTGGCATAAGATCGTAAGAAAAATGGAGGAGGAAGGGATACTGGATGCTGAGGAAGGGCTAATGGAGAGTGGTAGCCCTGACAAACACTTTTGGTCGAAATTAGATGATGGATATGAGACTAATAATGATGATGATGATTATGAACGAGGAATAGCAATAGTTACTTGTTCGCAATTAGCAGATATCTGTTCAAAGATGAAAGAAATCAATGATGGATATTACACTAAAAATGATGATGATTGTGAACGAGGAGCAGGAAAAGTTTTTGGTTCACAATTAGCAGATATCTCTTCAAAGAAGAAAAAAACATTCATCAAGAAGATGATCTTCCCTGTTCAAAAACTCAGCAAGCAGCAGCTCTCCATTTTATTTTTCAAGAAGAAGAAAATGATAAAGGTTAGTTCATTTACCTCCCCTCAACCCCAACACACAACCACCATCCCTAGGAAATGTAGGCTATTCCACGAATTGTTTAACAGTTTCTAAGGTTTTTTTTTTCCTTTTTATTTGAAATGTTGCGTTCAGTCCTGTTTCTGATGACAGAACAGATATTGCAGTATACTATCTTGGTAACTGATTTTTGTGTTTTGGGATTTTGCATTGGAATCAGGTTAGGTCGTACCTGGATAAGAAGAAGAGTGCTTCCCAGAAGAAGAACCTCTTTTAAGGAAGTTGAGTTCATTAACACATGCCAATCCGGGGTTCCCCGGATGGTAAGGCATCCCTTACCCTATGGGAGTGGTCGTGAGGTCGATCTTACTCACGAATGTAAAAAGAGCGAACAAAGAGTCCCTAGATATTGTGTAAAAAGAAAAAGAAAATTGCTTAAATTTCTCTTTGATACTCCCTAGTTGATTACTTCTCTACAACAATGTTTGAATGACGCTAGCTAGACATTTAATGTGATGTTTGCATGGTGCCTAATAATGTGTTTATTATGTTGCTTGGTCCTTGCTTGTCTTTGGACCAATATGGATACTGGGACCAACATTAATAAAAATAGTAAGGCTGGAACTAATAATTATTATTATTCAATAATTGATGAAATTGATAAGAAAGATCTTTCTTATCTCCCGATTCATAAACAAATCAAGCCATACAATAAAACAAACACCTTTTTTGACTGGATGGGAATGAATGAAGAGGCATAAGAAGGGTGGTAATGTAGTAGTTGGTTTTTTAGGGCAAGTCTAGTAGAGTCCTTAACTAAGTAACTAGAGTGCGGGAGCGTCAGAGCGCCAAATTCAAAATATCATAAGTTTCGGAGGAGTGCAATATGCGATTTTTTATTAGCAAAATAAATTTTTTTAAATGATAAAAAATAAAAAAAATTTAGGACTAAAAATTTGTATTCTATTATTTCATCTGTTTTTGATGAGCTTACACATTTTGATTCTTTTATATAATTTATGATAAAACCCATTCCAAAGTCCATACCAAGGACTTCAAGCCGATAAAAATTTTGTTGAAAGTTGAAACGATGATGAAGTTAGCCTTCAATGTGTGGTTAAGGTGGTATTTTCAAAAAAATTGTGGAGTTGAAAAATTGGGAATATTACTAAGAAATCTTTGATTTTTATTTTAATTGGAAGTATTAAATGCTGAGACGGAGTTTGCTTTTAATCACATCGATTGGTCAATGTTGGGGGAAGAGAACTGTAGACTTACAAAAGCAGAGATATTGGAGATAAGCATATGAAACACGTGACCCTAATGCATTAAATTTAGATCCGCGAATTGTAAAATGTGGAACCGCGAACCGTAAAACGTTGATTCGCGGATTGGAGGCGGATTCGCTCTCAATCCGCGTGTTCGCGGATTGGGAGCGGGAGCGCCACCCAATCTTAGCGAATCTGGTTACTAAGGTCGTTAAACTGTTTGATCATAGGTTCAGGGATCCTTAATGGAGAGCTGGAAGGATGAGCGTGAGCGTCACGCTTAAGAGTTGAGCATTGATTTTTTTTTTTCTATTAAATAGGAAACTAAGAGCATCTCCAATGCTAATGTGAATGTGGTAAAATAAGACTTACGTAGGATAAATAGACATTCTCTGTAAAAAAAATCTTCTCTAATGCTAGTTGATTACTTCTCTACAACAATGTTTGAATGACGCTAGTGTGATTTTTGCATGGTGCCTAATAATGTGTTTATTATGTTGTTGCTGGGTCCTTGCTTGTCTTTGAGGCATAAGAAGGGTGGTAATGTAGTAGTTGGTTTCTTTGGACAACTCTAGTGGAGTCCCTAATCTGCTTGGTCATAGGTGTTTAGGGATCCTTAGTGGAGAGTTCAATAGTAATGTTATTAAAATCGGACCGATGATCGAATCGAAATTGGGTGAAACTGGTCGAACCTAGGTCCGACCTAGGTTTGATCCGGTTAGACCGATATTTATACATTAGATAGTTTTTCAAAAGATGAGAATGTGGTACATGTAAGGTGAGCCGTTAGATGTGTCTATCCTTGGAAACCAGTTGTCGAGAGTGGGAGCTTTTATTGTCAACACCTGTCCTTGTAATGAATGCAAATACCTTACACCTCCTCGTCTTTAGAAACCAAAAAGGACAGTAGCGAGCCCCATTCGTGAAGAAGATATAGAGGAAGAACAAAAAGGAACTAGAAATGGATTGTTGCAGAGATCGAAGCTGCTAGATCTGCAGTCGACGGTTGATTTATTTTTGTTATGTAATAGATCTTCTAGTCCATAAATTTCTTAGATTGAAGCTACTAGATGAAGTTTGGGTTCTTGGTCTTAGCAAACACATTTTTTTTGCAGATGCCTCTTCGTCATCAAAACAAAATCTGACTGATTTCTAAGAACTTGCTAAGATCTGTGTTACGTACCTATGGATTGGATTGTTAGATTAGGTTTCTATTTGGATTAGGTTTCCAATTTCTTTAGAATAGTTTCCTTTCAGTATTAGTTTATAATTAGTTCCTTTAGAAATAGGTTGTTTTTCTATTTAAAGAACAGTTTATGTAGAAGGTAAGACCATAAAAATTATTAATAAAATAGTTAGTTTAGGTAAGTGTCTTGCACCTCAGATCTTTTATTCTTCTTAATTTCCTTTTCTTGCTGAGATCGTATCATTCTGGTATCAGAGCATTGATCCACGATGACGGTCAAAACCCTAGAAGAAAAGGTGGAATCCCTCACTACTCGTTTGGATGCTTTTTCACTCGACAACACCCATGTGGAAAAACGTTTGACCGATTTGTCGACCAGCATGGAGACTATCCAGATAGCTGTTCTTGCCATTCAATCCTCTCTCGGACAGCAGTCTTCAAATCACCCACCACCATCACCAGCCTCTTCTCCATCCACCGCTCAAATCCTTGAACATCATGTGGCACCACAGCCACCGCCACCACCAGGTTTTGACAATCGTACTGTACCCCCGGGGTTTGAAAACCACACGGCTCTTCCGGGTTTTGAAACCCGAGCGGCACCCCAACCCTTTGATCAACGTGCTGCTCCACCTGGGTTTGATCACCGTACAGTCCTTCCAGGTTTTGACAACTACCAGCGTGTTCTTCCTCCTGCTGTGGCGATACCGGGACGCTCCTTTCGCTTAGATTTTCCTACTTTTGACGGCACTGATCCCGAGGGATGGGTCTTTCGTGTCCAACAATTTCAACGACTTCACAATATGCCCGAGGATCAGCTCATTGACGTTGCCTCAGTTCACCTCCTTGGGGATGCAATTCCTTGGTTTCAATGGCTCTCTAAGTCTATTGGGCGACCTACCTGGTTTGAATTCACTCGTTCCCTTTGCACGC
>MVGT01003459.1:114761-171389 GCA_002174775.1 Macleaya cordata
GTGACAAACCCAATCAGTGGGTTAAGTGGCTTCCGTGGGCTGAATTCTGGTACAACACATCTTATCATAGCTCCCATAAATTGACACCTTTTCAGGTTGTTTACGGGAAAGCCCCACCTCGTGTAGCAGCTTACGTACCAGGCTCTACTAGTAATAATGCGGTTGATTTAGCTCTCCGTGATCGTGATTCTGTTCTTAGCTTACTTCGGGAAAATTTGCAAGCTGCTCAGGTTCGGATGAAGTCATATGCTGATTCCCATAGGACTGAGCGTTCCTTCGAAGTTGATGATTGGGTTTATCTTCGATTACAACCTTATCGGCAACGCTCTCTTGGCAAATCTGGTCCTCATAAACTCGCACCACGTTTTTATGGTCCTTTTCGTGTGGTTGCTCGTGTTGGGTCGGTTGCTTATCGTCTCGCATTGCCGCACGATGCAAAGATTCATCCAGTTTTTCATGTTTCTCTGCTGAAAAAGAAGTTGGGGCAGCACATCTCTCCTTTGGCTACCTTACCTCCAAGCACATCATTTCTACCAGCGTCCAGATTATTCCATTTCAGAAGAAACATTTGATCGAGTTCAGATGCCAAAATTAAGTACAAGGGAAAGTGGAACGGTTTTTTTTGAGAACCGCTTTGGTCGGTTTTCACGGTTAGATCGTCGGTTCGACCAGAACCAACGGTTCTGATTTCCCGACCGGTTTGATATGAACTAGGCCGAATTTTCATAATTTCCAGTCAGACCGCCGATCCAGTCCGGTTTTAATAACTGGTTTTTTTAAATTCCTATTAAATAGGTTTTTCTTACTTTCTTTTCTTATTTTTTCTCCTTAAAAAAAAGCTAACAAATTATATCTCTTTTCACTTTTTTCTCACTTTTTCTTATATCTATTTTTTTCTTTTCTTTAAAGTTTTTTTTTAAACCTTTTTAAGGGATTACCACTAGAGCAAAAGTACCTCTTATCCTCTCGGGTTACATGATCAATTTTTACATATCCCACTAGACTTAGCCCTTAGGGTTTAATATCCTTCTATTATTATCAAAATGGCAAGAAACCCGAGTATTCCTCAATAGCTAGTTTTGGTTCTAGATTGTTCGGGTCTGTAGTGGAGTTGGCTCAACCTAGTCTGTCCAGCGCCACCTCTGACACCACAACCTGGGTTGACTCAGCTGGGTCTCTGCCATCCACACCTCAGGAGTTGGCCCAAGTAAGACCGAGTTGAATTTTGACCAATAAAGACATGTCGGTGCACCAATTGATGCTGAGGCAATCAATGCGTGCTTGACCTGGTTGAATTTTTTCTTTACTTGTGGCTACCTGTTCATTTTCTCTTTCTTTTTTTTTGTCCTTCGGAGGAGCTGGAATAATTCGAGCCTAAAGTAACCGGCGGGAGCTTGTTTTGTTTTGTATTCTTTGTCGAACTCGAAGCCATTTTGTAGAGTGGATATATGACCCCCTCTATATGGTCCAATGTTGGCCTTTTTATCTTGACCTTTACTTTCTAGTGACATGGACCAGATATATTGATGACACGACTCACAAGCAAAACATTAGTTGGCTTCAAGGCTTGGTTCAGCTAAAAGTAAAATTGCTTTGAGCAAATGTCAATCAAATTAGTCTTTTTTTTTCAGCACTTCACCTTCTACTGTCGACTAAACACATACAATTCCGGTAGAGATACCATATGTACAAACAAGATCTAGCCCTTCTTCTTTCTCTCCCTTCTATGAGTTTTTCGTTGTAAAATATATAATTGATTAAAAAAAACCTCTAGAGATTGCACCAGAATCTCCATCGTTCGATCTGTTTTCATTGGAACCTTTGCGGCTGGGTTCTTGATCTAGAGATTGCATGATGGCAATGGAGAAGGGGAAACATTAGATCTGGGTTTTGAGGGCGATTTTGGATATGATTTTAGGGCTAAACTCTTACCAAAAGTACAACTAACAGTGAGAGAAGAATTCGGCGTGCCACTATTATAGTTTTTTTGGTTATAATAGTTGGGAACAGAGAGAGAGAGTCGAGAGAAGAGAGGAGAAGTGAGTTCGAGAGAGAATTTAGGAAGAAAACAAATGTAGTAGACACAAAACACTCCAATCAGATCCCCTTCCCATTGGTTCCCTTCTCTTAAATAAAATCAGATCCCAGATTTGTAGGATCATGGGGTTACAACACAACTACACGTACATCATAATGGACTTCAAATAACAAACAACTACTTCCTACGTGGATGAGACCCAGCCTCTTCTTGATTATCTACTTGACATGTGGCATAACCACTTAACCCACTACACTAACAACTTAACATGTGGCACAACCATTTGACCCACTACACTAACAACTTAACATGTGGCACAGCCACTTGACCCACTACTAACAACTAACACTGCCCAAATTCAACACGTAGTAGTGTTTGAGGATACGTGTATGAATGCACGTATCAATCCCCCCCGCTGGATTTAACCTTGCCCTCAAGGTAAAATTCTGGGTATCGGTGCACAAACTTGCTGTAGTTCATCCATGTAGCATCTGTTGGAGTTGTTCCTTTCCACTGTACCAACAACTTGCGATATTCATGGGATCCCTTTCGTGTGATTCGATCTTCTAGAATAGCTTCTGGGTAGGGCTGAATTTCCTAGTTCTCATCAACTAGTGGAAGAGAATCTTGAGGCTGGATTAACGCACCCAAATGTTTCTTAAGATACGACACATGAAAAACAGGGTGTATCTTAGAATCTATAGGCAAATTCAATCAATAGGCAACAACACCCACTCGTTCAACAATTTGATAAGGCCCATAAAACCTGGGTCCCAACTTCACAGCGCGCCGGAGCGCAAGAGAAGTTTGCCGATATGGTTGAAGCCGTAAAAACACCCAATCACCCACTGCAAATTCTTTGTCAATGCGGTGTAAATCTGCATTTTCCTTCATTCTAGCTTGAGCTTGGACCAAATTTTGTTTTAGTAGCACTAGCATAGTTTGCCGATCCCGTAATAAATCATCAATTGCTTGGACCTTAGATAAACCAGGAACATAAGAGAGTAGAGAAGGTGGTTTACACCCATAAACTACTTCAAAAGGGGACATTTTCGTGGAGGAATGAATGCTGGTATTATACCAATATTCAGCCAAAGAAAGCCAATCAACCCATTTCTTAGGGTGGTCTCCCATGAAGCACCGAAGATAAGTTTCTAGGGTACTGTTTACAACCTCGGTTTGCCCGTCCGTCTGGGGGTGATAACTGGAACTCATGCACAACTGCGTGCCATGCAACTTAAATAGCTCACGCCAAAAATTGCTCGTAAATGTGGCATCACGATCACTGACAGTTGATCTGGGTACCCCATGAAGTTTAGCGACATTATCAAAAAAAACTTGTGCAATTGTGACTGCTGTATAAGGATGAGCAAGTGGTATAAACTGCCCATATTTCGATAATCGGTCCACAACAACCAAGATCACAGATTTACTGCGAGAGGTAGGTTACCCGTCAATGAAGTCCGTCGAAACATCAGTCCAAATGTGCTCCGGTATAGGTAGGGGTTGAAGGAGACCACCGGGTTTGGTATTATCACTTTTATAGACTTGACAGATTTGACAGGAGCAAATATAGTCTCGGACGGATGCACGCATTCCTTTCCAATAAAAAGATTCGTGGATTCGAGCTAGCGTCTTGTGGTATCCGGAGTGCCCAGAAGTTGGAGATGAATGCATGGCTGAAAGTACTTGAGGAAGTAAATCAGAAGTTAGACTTAGGAGAAGTTTTCCCTTATAAAACCAAACTCCATCCCTCTTCTGATAGTTGTGAGCTTCAACGGTATTTGGGGCAGCAAGCTGCTGTACCGTGTGATAAAAATCATTGGTTTATTTTTTTATGTCATTCCACCAATCAAGTTGAGCCAAGGATATGGCAAAGCATTGAAACTCTGTGCGACGAGATAATGCATCAGCTACTCGATTCTCTGCTCCTTTTTTATATTTGATCTTGTAATCGAAACCAAGGAGTTTAGGTAGCCATCTCTACTGGTTTGGAGTGGTAATTCTCTGCTCCAGAAGGTATTTAAGGCTTCGTTGATCTGTACGAACAGTAAAGGGTCGGCCCAAGAGATAATGGCGCCACTTTTGAATTGCCCGAACTAATGCTAACATTTCCTTCTCATAGGTTGAGAGGGAGAGTTCTCTGCCTTTGAGTGCTTGGCTGTAATAGGCTATAAGCTGCTGATCCTGCATAAGGACCACTCTAAGTCCCACGCCACTTGCATCACATTCAATAATAAAGTCTTTAGAGAAATTAGGCAATTTAATAACAGGTGAATGAGTAAGTACCTCCTTCAGTTTGTTGAAAGCTGTTATGGCAGTAGTATCCCAAAGGAAGGAATTCTTTTTTAAGAGACCAGTAAGAGGAGCTGCTATGGCACCATACCCTTTAATGAATTTATGGTAGTACCCGGTGAGACCTAAAAAGCCTCGCAAAGCCTTGAGTGTGGTGGGAACAGGCCAATCAAGTATGCTCGTTATTTTGGAGGGATCAACAGCAACTCCTTGTGGCGAAATAACATGCCCCAAGTAATGCACTTCCTGGACTCCAAAATTACATTTGGACATTTTTGCATACAATTGATTTTGCTGTAACACAGTTAGCACTAAATGAAGATGATGTAAGTGCTCACTCCAAGTTACACGATAAACTAAAATATCATTAAAAAAAACGAGTACAAACTGACGCAAATAAGGCCTAAAAATCTCGTTCATCAATGATTGGAAGGTAGAAGGAGCATTTGATAAACCGAAAGGCATTACCAAGAATTCGTAGTGTCCCTCGTGAGTCCGGAAAGCCGTCTTAGGTATGTCAGGCTCATAGACTCGGATTTGATGGTAACCGGAGCGCAAATCCAACTTAGAAAAATATGTTGCACCGTGTAGCTCATCGAGTAATTCGTCCACGATGGGAATTGGGAATTTATCCTTAACGGTAATTGCGTTAAGTGATCGGTAATCGACACACATTCGCCAACTTCCGTCAGATTTTTGAACTAATAAGACCTGTGAGGAATAAGGGCTGGTGCTAGCTCGAATAATCCCATACTTTAACATTTCTTAGATCAGCTTCTCAATTTCATTTTTTTGATAGTGAGGGTACCTGTAGGGCCTCACACTTACTGGGGTGCTGGATTCCAATAATGGGATCCGATGGTCGTGAGTGCAGTTGGGCGGCAACCCTTTGGGGTCTGAAAAAACCATAGAGAACTCACTTAATAAGCTGCTGATTTCTGGTTTTATTTCTTCAACGGTCTGGATTTCTTGAAGAGAAATTAAATGAACCATTAATCCCTTCTCTGAATTTAAGACTTCCTTCTGAAACTGATGGGTATCCATGACATCTACACGGTCTGAGTAGGTTGCCTGCAACTTACAAACTACTCCATTGAGTGTAAAAGACATTTTCATTGCCGCAAAATCCCAAGTAATGGGACTAAGGGACGTAACCACTGAGCCCCCAAAACAGCCTGGCAACCCCCCAAGGGAAGGATGGAGAAATCAGCAGTAACATTGACCACTTGTAATGTCATCTGTACTCCAAGACAGCGACCTTCGCTCTCTAGACACGTTCCATTCGCTACCATTACCTGAAATCGTCCTCCTGTACTAATGGGAATACGCAAACGAGCAACCACTTGGGGATCCACAAAGTTGTGGGTACTCCCAGAATCTATTAGTACTGATATAGATTTGTGACATAAAGTTCCAATGAGGCGTATAATTTGGGGAGTGTTTGTACCAACAATCGCGTCCTAGGATATTTCTGGTGAGGGTTCATCAGTTGACTCATTTGATGTGGTATCATCCGCAACATGTTGATCTTGTGCGATGTCATGATCAGGCCAACATCCTTCTATAAGAAAAATTCGAGGATTCTTGCATATGTGGCCGTAGTAGTATTTTTCGTCGCAATGGTAACACAAACCTTTCCCTCGTCTGTCCTTCATATCATCTGCTGTGACACATTGTAGTGGTAGTAAGGTCAGTGGTGGCGGTCCTAAAAGGCTAGACTGATGTTGGGGTCGATATGAAGGTGGTGTTTGGAATGGTTTTGGCCGTGGTGGAGGAGGAGGTCGATAGGTTGTGGTTGTTGTGGGTAGGGGTTTAGTTGGGTTGAAGGTGGAGTAACGGGGCAGCTGTTTGGTGGCGAGGAGTTGTTCTTCTTGCAGACGAGCGAGCCCTATAACAGTAAGTAGGTCTCGCGGTTTGAACATACGAACCCCAGGTTGAATCTCATCACGGAGGCCGCTGATGAAGCAGCTTACCAAAAATTCTTCGGAGAGGCCATTAACCCTATCAGACAATCGTTCGAACTCTCGTTGATACTCCGACACAGTGCCTACTTGCTTGAGCTTGGTCAGAGAGCCAGCTGGATCATCAAAAACAGAGGGCCCAAATCGTTGTAGGAGGCCGTTGGTAAGATCCCCCATGTGAGATGGTCACTGGCAGAAGCCAACCATCGATAGAACTGCAACGCCTCTTCTTCCATATTATACGATGCTATAGTAACCCATTGACTAGGATCAATTTTGTTACTGGTGAAATATTGTTCTGCTCTATACATCCACCCATTTGGATCAATGCCAGTGAATTTAGGGAATTCAGTATGCCACAGACGTTCAGTGATGGGAAAGGGATTATCAATAGGTGGGTTAGTGGTGACGGTACTAGGTGATGACTTTTCGAGAATGGTTTTGGCTGTAGCAGCTATTTGATCAAAGGCCGAAAGTTTCTGTAGAATTTGGGATAGGATTTCAGTGGTCTTTTCAGCTTGTTGCTCTTGTTTTTCAGCCTTTTCAATCGGAGTCGATGGTTTTCAAGCGTGTGCCATCAGCCATCCAAGCTCTGATACCAAATATTATGGTTTTTTTGGTTATAATAGTTGGGAACAGAGAGAGAGAGAGAGTCGAGAGAAGAGAGGAGAAGTGAGTTCCAGAGAGAATTTAGGAAAAAAACAGATATAGTAGACACAAAACACTCCAATCAGATCCCCCTTCCCATTCGTTCCCTTCTCTTAAATAATACATAAAATTGGTTAAAAACCCCATAGAGAAAAAATAATTAGTGTTTAGTATTTAATATTTTTAAAATACATAAAAGATCTCGTGATCATTTTAAAAAATAGTTGTTAGTCTTTTAAACTTTTTAAAATATTGATTTAGTCCACCGTGAACCATTTTCTATAAGTTAAATTTCCTTTATTACCCTTTTGTAACTGTCTCAACACTTCTGAAATAGTTTTAAAAATCAATGTAATAACTATAAATTCCTTATTTTTAGGAATTCTAATCATCCTTATCTTCTTCATAATTATGGATAAGTTATTACAAATTTTTATACTGATTTACACGCGTATGATTATTACCCACATGATATGAATCTCAGTCCCTAGTTTTAATATTTTTTAAATTTCGATGACATCTAAAGCGTCCATCTAGTTTTAATATATAATTTTACAAAATTAAGAAAAATTAGAAATTGTAGTAAAAGAATATTTTGTTCGGTTAAGAGAATATGAGAGAAAAAATAGGAATTGTAGTGGAGAATATTTAGTTTGGTTACAAAATAAGGATATTAGTGTCACTTACAATACAAACGTTTGACTAACTACCATTTAGGATAAAACACATTTTAAAATTGTTAAATACTAAACACTAATTAATTACTATATAATGGTCTAAACTCCAATTTTTTGTAAATAATATCAGATCCCAGATTTGTAGGATCATGGGGTTACAACACAACTACACGTACATCATAATGGACTTGAAATAACTAACAACTACTTCCTACGTGGATGAGACCCAGCCTCTTCTTGATTATCTACTTGACATGTGGCACAACCAGTTAACCCATTACACTAACAACTTAACATGTGGCACATCCATTTAACCCACTACACTAACAACTTAACATGTGGCACAGCCACTTGACCCACTACTAACAACTAACACTGCCCACATTCAACACGTAGTAGTGTTTGAGGATACGTGTATGAATGCACGTATCAGCCACCCCCTCCACCACCACGCAACACCACCATCGTCATCCCTCTTTCAGATCTCCCACACTCTCTCTCTTTCCAGATCTCCGTTCCTCTCTTGATTATCTCTCCAGATCTCTCACTCTCCTCTTGATTCTCTCTCTAGATCTCCTTCTCCTTCTCCAGCGCCATTTTCCTTCTCTCTAGACCATTTTCCAACCAGTCCATTTTTGCAGAAGCAGCCCAATCACCATGAATACCCAAGTGCATGTGAGAGCTTCTCAGTTATTTCTTCGATCTAAAATCTTTCATCACCAACGATTTTGAAGGAGACAACTAGCCCTATAAATGACTGTATTACTCATCTTCTCTCTCAGATTTTGCTAGAAAACAAAAAAAATCCACTCCAGATTCATGTCATGGGCTTCTAATATGAATTTTTAATTTTTTTAATCTAATAAGGTGATGAAGAAAATGAGATAGCTAAAAAATTTCAAATTTGGATTCAACACATGATGTGAAATTTCAGTTATTACTCAGATAATTTGATGTTCTTCTTCACAACTACAAGAGTTTCAAGATTTTGTTTCAGATCTAGGGTTTAAGGTCAGGAAATTTGAGATCCGTTTTCTTAAAGAACAAGATTTTGTTTAGATCTAGGGTGATGTCTGATGAATTGAAGGTTTCCATTAAAATAAAAGTTTTAAAATCCAGTCCATGAAATTTTTGAAGACCGTTGATCTCCCTTCCCACCGGAAATGGTTGTGGCGATGATGGTAACGGTGGTTGGGGTTATGTGGCGGTCCCTTAGCCTCCACTAGAATTGAATGTGTTTAGTAAAAAAAAACGCTGATTTGATTGACATTTTCTTTTAGCTGAGCCAAGCTTTGAAGCCAACTAATGTTTTGCTTGTGAGTCGCCACATCATCAACATATCTGACCGTCCACGTCACTAAAAAGTAGAGGTCAGGATGAAGAGGCCAATATTGGGCCATATAGAAGGGGTCATATATCCACTCTCTTTGTTAAAATAATGATTTCAAACAAAATGTCTGGAAATGGTGAATTAGAAGTACACAATAAGTTATCTACTACCTCGTTACATGAATGACGAAAGACACATATTGCAGGTGATCTCATTTGAAGAAAGGCTGAATTTTTGTGAGGATGAACTCCTCATCCTCTCCATCATCCAGTTTTTTTCACCCACATATATTTTCTACATCTCCCACCCAGTTTATTCCAACATTAATTACGATTACCCCTTTCAATGGGCTCACAACATGGAAATCCGATGATCCAAATCGAGGTTGATTTTTTGCAAGGATTATTTTTTCATCATCTAAATCATTCTCAAATTTTTACATGTTATACCTACTTATTCTTACACTCCGTTTATACCTGCGTGTGGTGTTCGCAAAAATAACACACATAAAATAAGAAAAATAAATTCAACATAATGAACACGTGCAACACATGTAAAAATATTTTGTATCTTTAATACGAGAGAACTTGCAGGCGCTACACGCATATTTTGTTTGATATGCTTTTGTCCACAATAAGAATTATAAAAAATCGTTCAATAATTAACTATATATAAGGGGTGTCCCCTTTATTAAAATGGGAAGATCAGCAAAAAGGCCTCATAACTACGTGAACTTCTTGTAATAATAATACCCTTATTTAAATTTGCCTTATTTATTAAAATAAATTATTTTTCTCTAATTCAAATGGTATAAAAGGATTATATGGCAAAAGGCCTCTTAACTACGTGCTAAGATCATCCATAGTAGTGCAAAAATTTGGGCATTTTAAAAAAAAAAAGCACGATGAATCTTTGTAAATTTGGATTTTGCCGTACGAAGATAGATGGGCGGCTATTTTAGCAGAGAGAGAAGATTTTTTAGAATATGCATGGGGTTCCAGACGATCCCCGCCCAGCTACTTAGGCGCTCCTCCTGGGCACCGTCCCACGTAAGGAGGTGTCCAGGGGGTCGCCATAATTTTCCTTTTTTTTCTTTAAAGTTTTGTTATCGTTACAATTTGATCCCAGCCCTCCATCAGCCTTCTAATCCTCAACGGATTGATCCTAGCCTTCCATCAACCCTCTAACTAACTTATATTTTTCTTACTATTGGGTTTCTAATTTCTCTATAAATTAATCGTTTACCCCCACATCACAATACCTCTTTCAAAATGATCTCAGTACTCATAATAGCTTCACTTCTTTCCCATTATCTGCATGGTTGTAGTGTCATGGGCGAAAAGCCATGGAAAAAACTTTGATGGTGTTGAATATGTAGCATTGTGTTCAAGTTATTTGGGTTGGAAGAAGAGCTATTGGAAAAGATCGAACGAATGGAAAAAATTTGACAAGGTTTAATCTTCATTTGGTTCACTATCTAAATTTGAACTAACATTTATGATTCTTCTTTTTGTGAGTCACATCTTTCATTTCTTTTTTTTTTGTATATTCACTATTGAAAGCCCCCAAAGATCGTTTCAAGACTCAAATTAGAAGATCATTTAAATATGATTAATGCTACGATGTGTTAAAAAATTGTCCCAAATTTTTTTTGATGTCGACAGCTGTATCAACTACTTATGCTTCGATTTCGGATAACTTCCATAATCTTGGCAACCCATCGTCTTAGTCCACTTCCTATACTCCAATGATGCCAATGTTGACTAATGCGGTTGGTGTTGGAAAAACCAGTGAAATCTAGTGTAAGGACAGTATGGAGATCGAGGCGTGTAAACACTGTCCTTAAGAGAAGATTCGCCCCCTCTCGGAACTGATTCGAGTGCAAGCAGGTTATGTAGACGATCTCTCTCTAGGGTACAACGATCTAGCTCTGCAAGGATGCACTCCAATGTAGAACTCTGATGAACAACTAAGTTTTCCTCTGGTGTGTAGGAGAAGATCAGAGCAAGGAGAAGAAGGTCTAAAGGAGAGCACCCGAATTTTTGTCTCACCCTCTAATATCAAGTGGGAAACAAAAACTGAAGCAGACAAGCGTGGGAGAAAATAGCATAGAGCCTGCTGCATAGGGGACACACATGGGACAACAGCATTGGTGTTGCTGCGTAGGGAACACGCGTGAGACAACATCAGTCCCCATGTATACATGCGCATGACACATGTATGATAACCCTCGTGTGAGGTGAGCAGAAAGATAGTCACAAGTGGACTGGACGCAAAGGAAAAAAGAGCAAAACGAAGCCCAACCCTTGCACACACGCGAGGCCCAAACCGGTGGATTTGCACCCCCCTTGTGCGTGTATCGCGCGGGCACATGCCGGTTAACGGGTTTCTGGACCAGGCCCCCAAATCCCAACGTGGGCTGGTTCACCCTCGTGCGCACGAGGCCCACCTCTAATACTTGCTTACCACTAAGAGATTCACCCATAACTTATTAAAAAGGTGTCAAAAAGTTTCTCAAGCAATGTAGGACTAAAAGGTCTCTAGTTGTAACACAAGAGTGTAGACAACTAATCTAGTTGAATGGGACAATAGAATATAATAAGGTTTGTCCCATATGATGGGCACTTTGGAATTCTAAAGGGAGCATACCCATGTGGGTATTTTGAAATAAATAATAAAATACAACAATCCCCCACATGTTTCAAAATACATGAATAGGAAGGAATACACCAGAGGAATATGAAGATCAATGCATCAAGAATAGTGTCGTTCGGGCTATGAACCACCCTTAGGACAACAGATCGTCATTCACGGAGACATGGTGGAGCATGCAGCTTCTACGAACCATTGTTTCCTTGTGTGAATAAGAGGACCTGTCATCCACACTAATCCCCAGAACTTAGTTGTTCGCGGTTTGGCACTTTTTGGTCCTGCACTCCCTGGTTTTCATGAGTGCTCTAGAGAACTTGCCCAAGTTCCCATAGGAATCGACCCAATTCCACACTCATATAGGTGAAATTCCATCAAGTATGTACTTGCAGTATTACATACCACCCAAATTAGGGCTATGGAATTCATTAAGAGCATAGCTCATCCTCTCATCACTGCAGTAAGCACTACCACGCCATAGGAAGGGACTTCTCAAGAATGTAAGTGTAGTGCATGTGGGATGATATGTGACTTGTTATTACCCCTATGAACCTACTTCATGGGATCTCCAATCACATAGGTGGGGTTACCATCACTGTTATCCCGTAGTATAGGCAAAAGTCCCATTCCCCTCGACGCTTCAACCACTATCCTCCTATTTAGTGGTTTTGTCAGAGGATCGGCCAAATTCAACTCTGACCTCACATAGTCCAGACTCACTACTCCAGACTCAAGCAGCTGCTTAATTATGCTATGTCTTAGACGTATATGTCTACTTTTCCCATTGTAGATTTTACTCTTTGCTTTTGCTATTGCAGCCTGACAATCGCAAAGCATATGCACAGAAGGAGGTGGTTTCACTCCAATGGGAAGATCTGCCAAGAGGTTTCTAAGCCACTCAGCCTCAGAACATGCCTTCTCTAAGGCGATCAACTCGGACTCCATGGTAGACCGAGATAAATATGTTTGCTTGGAAGATTTCCAAGTCACCGTTCCTCCACCAAGGGTAAACACATAACCACTAGTGGCTTTGATTTCATCTGAATCTGGGATCCAGTTGGCATCACTATACCCTTCTAGTACTGGTGGAGAGCCACAAAACCTTAGTCCATAATCAATTGTGCCTTTTAAGTACTTGGCTATCCTATCAAGTGCAGTTCAGTGATCCTTGCTAGGATTCTGAGTATATCTACTAAGTCTTCCAACTGCATAGGCGATGTCAGGTCTAGTACAATTCATCAAGTACATTAAACTACCAATGATTTGTGCATATCTAGGTTGTGAAACACTATGTTCTTTATTCTTTTTAAGTTGAGAATTAGCATCATATGAGGTGGAAACAGGATTACAATCAAAGTAACCAAACTTTCTCAAGAATTTCTCTACATAGTGTTCCTGAGATAAAATGAGACTATCACAAGATTTAATAATCTTGATCCCCAGTATCACATCTGCTACACCCATGTCTTTCATGTCAAATTTAGATACAAGAAATAATTTAGTCTCATTTACTACATCAAAACAAGTACCCATGATAAGCATATCATCAACATATAAGCATATAATGACATAAGAGCTAGAATCAAAAGTCTTAAAGTAGATGCATTTATCTGCCTCATTAATCAGATAACCATTAGCAAGTAACACACTATCAAATTTCTCATGCCATTATTTGGGTGCTTGCTTCAAGCCATATAGGGATTTAACTAGTTTGCATACTTTATGCTCATTACTAGAAATAATGCAACCTTCAGGTTGATCCATATAAATCTCTTCTTCTAGTTCTCCATTTAGAAAGGCAGTTTTGACATCCATTTGATGAATAATCAAATTATGAACAGCAGCTATAGCAATCAAAACTCTGATGGAGGAAATTCTAGTAATTGGAGCAAATGTATCAAAATAATCAATGTCTTTCTTTTGAGAAAACCCTTTAGCTACTAATCTGGCTTTATACTTATCAATAGACCCATCTGGTTTTAGCTTTTTCTTAAAGATCCACTTGCATCCAATGGTTTTAGAACCATGAGGTAAGTCAACCAATTCCCAAGTGTGATTACACAGGATTGAGTCTATTTCAACTTTAATGGCTTCCTTCCAAAAAGGTGCATCACAAGAGGTTATAGCATCATGATAAGAAAGAGGGTCATCATCAACATAGAAGGTATAAAAGTCATTACCAAAGCTAGTAGTCTTTCTGCCTCTATTACTTCTCCTTACTTCTAGCTAAGATTTTTTAGGAGGTTCTACAGGTTTATCACAAGAAGAGACAGATTTATCGATAGATAATTTCAAAGAAAAAATATTTTCAAAGAAATCAGCATTCTTAGTTTCAAGAATAGTGTTGGGATCAACTAGGTTGTTCCCACTTCTAGTCACTAAGATTCTATACGCAGCACTATTCTCAGCATAACCAATGAACATACAGTCAACTGTTCTAGGTCCCAGTTTTCTCTTTTTAATCTCTGGTACAAGAACCTTGGCAAGACACCCCCACACTTTAAGGTATGCTAGATTAGGTGGATGCCCTTTCCACAGTTCATAGGGTGTCTTCCCAGTTTTGTTTTGAATGTGACAAGCTGAGAGAATAGCTTCCCCCCACAGGTTCAAGGGTGCTCTAGAACTAACTAGCATGGCATTCATCATTTCTTTTAGGGTTCTATTTTTCCTTTCAGCTATTCCATTAGACACTGGTGAGTAAGGTGGTGTAGTCTCATGAATAATCCCATGGTTTTCACAAAACGTGTTAAGAGGGTTAGACTCATATTCTCCCCCTCTATCTGACCTAAGTCTCTTTATTTTCTTATTTAATTGGTTTTCAACCTCTGCTTTATATTTTAAGAACATTTCACCTGCTTCATCTTTGTTTCTAAGCAGATATACTTTAGTGTACCTAGAATCATCATCAATAAATGTAACATAATATGATTTACCTCCTCTGGATACAGTTTGTTTCAAATCACCAAGATCACTATGAATTAAACTAAGCAATTCAGATTCTCTTTCTACAACAGGTTTACAAGTTTTATTGGTTAGTTTTGTCTCAACACAAGAGCTACATTTATCAGGGTTAACATTACTAAAATTTGTTATCAAACCACATTCTTTCATTTTCTTGATATAAGGAAAATTCACATGTCCTAATCTACCATGTCATAAATCAACGGAGTCAAGCAAGTAAGCAGAAGAAGATGCATTTCCATTAACTATAACATTAAGTACATTCAACATAAATAGTCCCTGACTACAATACCCTTTCCCTACAAAGGCTCCATTCTTAGTGAGTACAAGTTTATCTGATTCAAATGAAGTTTGATTCCCACTTGCCCTAACAGAGAAACAGAGATAAGATTGCATCGTATTTCAGGAACATGGAGTACATTGCTCAGTGAGAGGGTTTTCCCTGATGTGAGTTTGAGAAGAACCTTTCCTTTTCCCACGACTGGTGTGGATCTGGAGTCACCCATGTATACATGTTCTTCTCCTTCCCTCACTGGAATGTATTCTGAGAAGGAATTTCTATCTCCACAAATATGGCGAGTGGCTCCAGAGTTGACCACCCACTCCTTCTTCCCAGCCACCATGTTCACCTGTAAAACAACAGCAACAATGACATCCCCCTTAACTAAATTAGCTTTGGGAGGGTTGTTGTTTCCATCTCTGCGTTTGCTGCATTGAGCTGCATGGTGTCCAGGTTTACCACAAACATAACAACTTCTAAGTTTCTTGAAGGTAGGATTGTGGCCTTTATATTTGGTGCTTGTGTTGGGCTTATGACTGTGCTTCTTGAATTTGTTATGATGTGGTTTACTGGAGGTTCCTTCAACTATATTTGCTTTAGAGTTAAGCTCTTTAGCCTGATCAGCCTTGTCTCTAAGTCTGTTCTTTTCTTCAATACGTATATGAACTATAATCTGTTCAAGGGTCATCCGTTTTCTCTTGTGTTTCATACTGTTTTTATAGTCCCTCCAAGAGTCAAGAAGTTTTTCAAGTAGGCAACCAGATATGAATGATTTAGGGAGTTCAATATCTTCATTTTTGAGGTCACTAATCAGTGCATGATATTCATGAATTTGTGAAGACACATCCTTATTATCAAACATTTGGAAATGCAGGAAATTACCTATAGCATATTTTTGAGTACCAGCATCTTCAATAACATATTTTTGGATCAGATTTTCCCATATCTCATATGCTGATTTAAAATTGCAGTAGATATCAAATAAGTCATTGGACAGGGTACTTAGGATAGTATGGGGGCACACCTTGTTCCCTTTTGTCCATTCGTGCAAGATTTCATCATAGTTTTCCATACCTTCAGTAGGTTGTGGATGTGTGAGGTACTGTGCTAGATTCATCACATCCAGGCTCGAGTAGATCCGTTCTTGCCAGCGTTTAAAGTGAGTTCCGCTGAAGAGATCGATCTTTGAAGTGTCTGGAAGTGATCTCGTGGTAATGAATGCAGTATCTATAATCTTCTCTTAAGATTGTTGGAAAAACCAGTGTAAATCTAGCGTAAGAATAGTATGAAGATCAAAGCATGTAAACACTGTCCTTAAGAGAAGATTCGCCCCCTCTCGGAACTGATCCGGGTGCAAGCAGGTTATGTAGACGATCTCTCTTTAGGGTACAACGATCTAGCTTTGCAAGGATGCACTCCAATGTAGAACTCTGATGAACAACTAAGTTTTCCTCTGGTGTGTAGGAGAAGATCAGAGCAAGGAGAAGAAGGTCTAAAGGAGAGCACCTAAATTTTCGTCTCACCCTCTAATATCAAGTGGGAAACAAAAACTGAAGCAGACAGGCGTGGGAGACAATAGCATAGAGCGGGACAACAGCATTGGTGTTGTTGCGTAGGGAACACGCGTGAGACAATACACGCGTGTGACACATGTATGATAAACCTCGTGTGAGGTGAGCAGAAAGATAGTCACAAGTGGGCTGGACGTAAAGGAAAAAAGTGCAAAGCGAAGCCCAACCCCTGCACACATGCGAGGCCCAAACCGGTGGATTTGCACCCCCCTACGCGCGTATCGCGTGGGCGCATGCCCGATTAATGGGTTTCCGGACCAGGCCCCCAAATCCCAACGTGGGCTGGTTCACCCTCGTGCGCGCAAGGCCCACCTCTAATACTTGCTTACCACTAAGAGATTCACTTATAACTTATTAACAAGGTGTCAAAAAATTTCTCAAGCAATGTGGGACTAAAGGGTCTCTAGTTGTAACACAAGAGTGTAGACAACTAATCTAGTTGAATAGGACAATATAATATAATAAAGTTTGTCCCACGTGATGGGCACTTTAGAATTCTAAAGGGAGCATACCCATGTGGGTATTTTGAAATAAATAATAAAATACAACAGTAGTAGTAGCTCGGACGCCAAGTACAATGTCTTTATTATAGAAACTAAATCATTTAATAACTTTTACAAATAAGGATTTGGAATCAAGATGGCCCAAAAGGACTCTGAATGAGCTTTGAGAAAATCACAGATTAACCAACTTTTTGAACGGAAAATAATTGATGAGGAAGAACGTATTTTCAGGGGTGGAGCTAGGAATTGAACTTTAAGGGGGCCAAAATATATAAGAGGTATTATACTAAGGGCCACAATAGAAATACAAAGAGAATTTGGAGGGGCCAATATAAAATTTTCAACTATTGTAAAGAAAAACCATAAGAATATCCAATTTTCACGGGATGAGTCAAAGGCTTGTATGTAGCTCCGCCCATGTGTATTTTGATAGAGGACTTCTATGAGTTGAGCTCCCAACAACATAAATATTATGAGCTGCGAAGAGATGAGATTATTCGTCGGATACGCATGGAAAGGTAGATGCATGATTTCTATGTCGTGTTTATAAATTAGTGATGTACTATTTAATTATTGTTCGTTTTGTAATATTTGCAGAATGTAATTGTTCTTTAGAGTTATGGATCAATTTACTTTCCTTCTTTTGTTCTTCAATAACAACTTAAATTATGTGGTAATAAAAACCCTTAATTAAAGCATACTACTAAACTAATTAATACATCAAACGGACACCAAACAAGATAAACATAAAGAAAAAGAAAAAAAAAACTTAGCATTACGTAAACTGTGATATCATCATTGAGCTCCAAATTTCTACAAAATATACTCGACCACATCATTACGAAGGCTATCGTGTTGCTTCTCATTGTGAACTTCAGTGTATCTTACCAGTCGAGATTGCATGTGCTCAGCGTTATTAATCCTTGACGCGCGTCAATAAAATGAAGCTCACTACCTTGCTCATATTCAGTTGGCCAATCACCCGGTCGACGTTCATCTTCAATAATCATTTTGTGTAATATGATATAGGCTTTCATAATATAGAACATTACATGCGATTTCCAAAGTCTGGCAGGATTCTTAATTATTGTGAAATGAGCCTGTAGGACATCGAACACTCGTTCAACATCTTTACGTGCCCCTTCACAGTCGTAACCAATGGTGGATATATATCGTCAGTTAAGTAGTATCCTAAGAAGCACAAACACTCCAAAATGGGGCTCGTGTCTGTGTCTGACACATGTCAGACACGAACACAGCCCGGACAAGGCTAAGACATGGCCCACATGAATTTTGGTATGAACACGGCTTGGACACAACCATGACAGGTTTTGGACACTTTTTTTTTTAATTTTTTTAATTTTTTTTCTTTAAAACATCTAACTTGATACATATTGTTACAACCAATATCTAATTTAATACCCAACCCCCTTAAAACTCCATTTTAAAACTAAAACACAAAAAAACTCTACAGTTTTGACTTGAGTTTTTATATAAAGATGATCTATGTGGGGATGAGAATGATAAAAATAGATAATTCATAAATTACACTACTTTTGATGGGGTTAGAATTTTATAACAATGTGATTTTCAGTTAAGATGATCTACATATTAAGTAAATCTTCAATACCAGAAATGAAATCAGTCATTGGATCATCTCCATATGGAACCATGTCAAAATAATATTTAAATGAGATGGCACAACATTTGGCACGACACAAGGGGATGACACGTCATGGCACGACACTTGGTATTGTATAATGGCACGAACTGGGCATGTTAATATATTAGAGCCCAACCTTGGTAATGGCACGGTAGATGCTAACACTAGAAACGGTACAAGACTACTAAAAATAAAGAGAATCTAAACTAAACTAGGAAATAGAGATAACTAGAGATAACTACTAGCTACTGTCCATATCTTAAAGAATCCACCAAGATATATTTGTGTATAGGAAAGGATCTTGTGGACCCCACATCGTACACCCATGTTTACATCAAACTGTCTCAACACTTCTGAAACAGTTTAAAAAATCAATGTAATAACTATGAATTCCTTATTTTTAGGAATTCTAATCATCCTTATCTTCTTCATAATTGACTTTATGACTTATGACCTCCTAGGGCTGTCAATGGATATTCCAAATCCGACATCCGTTTCGAATCCATATTCAAAATTTTTAATATTATCTGAAATTTCAGATTTGGGATTCGGATTCGGATAATGTATTTCGGATAATTTAATTATCGGATTTGAATTCAGTATTTGTTATATTCTATCTGACAATTATCCGAATCCGATAAGGAATTAAATATATATATATATATATATATATTTATATTCTTGATTTTAATACATGTAAATAATATTTTGGTGTGTGGTTGGTGTATTAAAATAAAACTTATAAACTAAAACAAAAAGGTAATTCACTTATTCTTCTTGTCTCCTACGTTTAGAGGCTGTTTGTTTTTTTTCTGAAAAACATGTCTGAATCTGACTCGGAGTCTGAATTGGGCCGAGTCAGATTTCAGATTGTTTGTTTTTTATTTTTAGAGTGTCTAAGTCAAATTTTGACTCAGCAAAATGTCTGAAATAAGGAGGTTTTTTTTCAGCACAAAAATTGTACTGAAAAGAAATAACATATGCTGACTCGTCCTTTTTACAGTTTTGTTCTCTAATGTTTATTATAATGACAAAATCGTCCTTTTTACAGTTTAACTTGTTTGGTCCTCTAAAAATTGAGCTTTTTTTTCTTATTTTTTTTAACGGTTAACATTACATGAGATCCTCCATTCACGATCTCCCCCAATTTGGAGGGGATGCCTACCATAATATAACTTACTCTAAACTAATAGGGATATATTTTAATTAAATAAGGGCAAAAGTGTCAAAAATTTTGTCAGATATCATTTATAAAAAGAATTCAGATGAAAAAATAAACAAACTTAAATTCAAACAAGTCAGATCTAGATGATCTCAGATCCAGATGACCCAGGTAGTCTCAGATTCAGATTTCAGATTCAGATTTCAGAAAAAAAAACAAACGCCACCTTAGTCTTTCTTTTTCTTTTTTTTAATTGTTGTTTTGTCTCCCATTTCTTCCTGTCACCCACGCCTAACCCATGTCATCTTCTCTCTTTCTCCTTGCTGCCTAACTGAACGTCTACATCTCTCCCTCTTTCCCATCTCGGTCATACCTATCTATGCTTCCACTCATTTATCAGGCAACTCATCATCTCTATCATTGTAGTGGGGTTGCAGAAGTAGACGTCTTCCTTGTTCTATGTTGTTCGTTGGCGGTCCTTTTGGCTGGAAGAGAAGATGTGCTCGTCGTTGTTGAACCAGACTTCCCTGATCTGATGTGTTAGCTCGACAACGTTAAAGGAATGGCCAACGCACTCTCCTCCGTCAGATGGAAACGGCATCAGGTTCGTAATGGTTTGTTGAGGAATCTCGGAACAATAATTAATTAAAAACTGGAAACTGGATTACTCCAAGGCACGTATACACGCTGTCTTTTAAGAGATGTTTCTCCCCTTCCGGTAGAAACCACGATGTCACTCTAGGGTGATAAGAAAATCTCTCTCAGGATACAATGGAGGTCGTTTAATTCAATGTGTGACTAATTGATCAAACCAAAGTTCACACTCTGAAAGTAAGACTGATGATGCCTAATACGAGATGAAGAAGATACAAAAATTTTGTTATATCTTAGGGACTGGTTGAGGGTCATATTTATAGTTTCTGTAGTGTCTATTGGTCGTGACTGTTGTCACCAACGGTTGTCACCAACAGTCAACGAACCTATATACAAATAGGATGAAACTATTGACCTTTCGGGGGCGTTGCCCCCTCGACCCCTGCGACCTGACCGGTCAGGTCGAACCCCGCGAGGGGGCTCCGCCCCCTCGACCCCCGTTCGAACAACATAACCAGAAAACAATGATTTTTAATGAAAATATCTAACATGGCCCCACTATTTTCAAAAAAAATAATTCTAAATAAAAAGAAAGAAAGAGAAGAATAAAATGGCTGCATCACCAGAGTGATTGCCTACGTACCCATGAGGGATCAAGCCACCGTAGTTCATGCAAGCGATAAATCGACTCTATCGATAAAATAGGCATCATCGTAGGAAGTAGTACATAAATGAAAGTAGCTTTTGACTTTGAACTTCCATTTAGTGTAAATAACTCAAAGTTTTATCAAGGTGCTGTGGTGAACGAATCTTGAACCAAGGACCCTGTAATGACTAACCGGAGTTATCACACATACTACATTCCAAATAAGAGTGTCTTTTTATTCCAACGCATTAATGGCCTTGCGTAATACCCTGATTTCTTGAGTGCTTTAGAGACGGTCTAAAATCTCATAAAAAGCGGCCTGACTTTCTCACTCTTATAGGTAAGTTCTTATAAAGTGATTCTGCGATTCACTTTATCTCACAATAGAACTTATTAAGGAATCTAATCCAACCTCTATCATGCAGAATTTTCACACTAGAGATTTTTGAGGAATGAGATCTAAAGTAATACTCTAGTGTCTCGGCTAAATCATACTTTAACTTGTTTGTACCCTTTGAACTTTGTTTATTAATTTCAAAACATAAGTAGGGTTCCCATTAAAGATGATTGAAGTTACGTAGACCTCAATCCCATTCCTTTTGATGTTTTCGCAATCATCTCTCTAGCTAATCCTTTCGTCAAAGGATCTGCTAGATTATTCCTTGACTCTACATAATCAATTGTTATTATTCCTTGCTTGAGTAATCCCCTAAGAGACTGATGTCTAAGGCTGAGATGTCGTTGCTTACCATTGTAAGTCTTATTTGCGACCTTATACAAAGTAGCTTTACTGTCACAGTAAATCATTACAGCTGGAGATGGTTTCTTCCAAATAGGAATGTCTATTAATAAGTTTCTCAGCCACTCAGCTTCTTTACTTGCATCTGCCAAAGCAATAAATTCTGCCAACATAGTAGAGTCTGAGATGCATGTTTGCTTCTTAGAACTCCATGACACAGCTGCACCTCCTAAGGTAAAAATCCATCCCGTAGTGGATTTAGAGTTTGACTCTATGTTATTCCAACTTGCATCACTGTATCCCTCGAGTACAGCTGGATATCCTTGAAAAAGCAAACCATAATTGATGGTCCCTTTCAAGTATCTTAGAACCCTTGAAACTGCGTTCCAATGTTCCTTTCCTGGATTACTAGTGAAGCGACACAACATACCAACTGCGTATGCTATATCTGGTCTTGTGCAATTCATTGCATACATAAGACTTCCAATTACACTAGCATATTCTAACTGGTCATAACACCTACCAGTATTTTTCATTAACTTAATACTAGGATCTACAGGAGTAGAAGTTGACTTATAGTCCAGATGACCATACCTTTTAAGAATCTTTTCAACATAATGAGATTGAGACAATGATATGGATCCTTCTTTTCTCATTATTTTAATTCCTAAGATCACATTTGCTTCCCCCAAATCCTTCATATCAAAGTTAGATTCTAGAAACTGTTTAGTTTCCCTTACACTTTCTAAATTAGGACAAAAAATAAGCATATCATCAACATACAAGCAAATGAGGACACATACACCATTTCTGTATGTAGAATAAATACACTTATCTGCTTCATTAACCTTGAACCCATTAGATAACATTACTTTATTAAACTTCTCATGCCATTGCATAGGAGCTTGTTTTAGACCATAAAGAGACTTGACAAGTTTACACACTTTCTTCTCTTGTCCAGGTAAAACGAAACCCTCTGGTTGCTCCATATACACTTCCTCTTCTAAATCACCATTTAGAAAAGCTGTTTTTACGTCCATTTGATGAACAACTAAATTGTGAATCGAAGCAAGAGATAACAACATACGTATAGATGATATCCTTGCTACAGTATCCGAATCAGATTTTTAATGAAAATATCTAACATGGTTATCCCCCATTTCTTTTTTTTTTCTCTATCTAGGTTTTTTTTTAAGTTGGATTCTTATCGGTTGAATTCGAATATTATCCGTTATCCGATAATATTTTTGAATTCGAATTCGGTCAAAAAATTAGATATCCGTCGGATATCGGATCGGATTCGGATACTGAAAAAAATTTCGGATTCGAATTCGAATATGACTACATCTGATTTGATAGGTTACCGTTTACACCCCTATAACCTCCTATATTCTTACTTGTGGTAAAGCTGAAATGTGAATCTTTGTAGTTGAAAATATAAAATTTTGATTTATCATGTGTTTTTGTAATTAGATTACTTATATATTTTATCAATTAAATAAATATGCTAGTCATATCCATGTCCTACTTTTTGAGATTTTGCCGTATCGTCGTGTCTGTGTCGTATTGTGACTCGTATCCGCGCTTCATAGGTATCCCATGTGGTAGTGTTTTTTTTTTAATAACAAATGAATTGGAGGAGCCAGTTCGTTCATTAAGTTTTCAAAAATATAAGATTGTGGAACACATTCAAATCATTGTTGGATCCTGACAATCCCAAAAAGGAGTGCCAAAACCAAATGCCGTACAATACAACCGCCTCAAGAACGTCATCGGACGTTTATGGTGTCCCATATACAACCCCGCGTAAGCTGTCAGGCGATTTTTCCAGGTGCAATCAACACTTCCAAGATTTTTTGGAAATCCATGTGCATAATTTTGTTCAGTAAGCTTTGCAACATCGTCTGCAGGCTGGGGAGACCCCGCCTGGGTCAGGCGGTCCCCAAGCTACCCATCCCAACGTTTTTTCATTAAATTTGTATTTACCCAATTTTCCACAGTGTAACCCCATTGCAAAACGCAAAATCACCTCTTCCAAAATGCATGTTACTCCTCCACCGATGTGGATGCTCGAAGAGTCTTCTTGTTATATAATATAATAAATTAAAAATAGAGGGGATACTTAACCTCAGGTCTTAAGCCCTAACATATTTAGGGCCTACATAGGATGATCTAAAGACTAGTTTTTATGAGGATGTTCACCTCACCATGGAGATCATCCTCACAAAAAGTCAACCCAAGACAAAACTTTATGCAAAAATTAGTTGAGGATAACATGGCAGCAAAATGAAAGACCTTTAAAATTAAAGGTTCTTTCCATTAAGAAGTCTCAAAATGGAAATGAAAATGTTGTGGGAGAGGATTTTATTTTCTCTCCTCCTTATTATGATAATAAAAAGACTGTTGGAAGTGCTCTTAGTAGTCAATACTCAATGCCCATTTCACTTTAGTTTAGAGTCTTTAGAGGTTGTGTTTGATAGCAAGGAAATGTGTTCTGCGGAATTAATTCCTTGGGGGGCCAATGAAGTCTATTCCATAGAATTACATTAAAAACTAACTATTAGCCACGCTTTTAATTAACTAGATCCCTATTTCCGTGGAATTAAAAATGCAAACAAACGGCAAAATTTGTATTGTTTCCGCAGAACTAACCCATTTCCATGGAATTCAAATGCTGACAACCATAGAGAACCGTCAAACACCAACCACCGCGACCGCTGGCTACAACTAATTTCATGGAATTATAACTAATTCCCGCCATCTTTTTCCTTTGAATAGATATACAACCAAACCTTCTAAGGTTCAAAGGTCCAAAATTCACTCTCTCTATCTTGAACAGCTCTCTCTCTCTCTATCTATCTATCTATCTAGTTTTCTCTCTCCAATGGGTCTTCCAGACTTAGTGTTCTTCTTTCATTTTCGATTTCTAGGTTTCTGTAATTTCTTCAAATGGGATCAGCAACTGTCTTGCATTTGAGTCCAACCGCCAATTCGGATGGTACGGACAGTCATGCCGATTCAGGTCTCTCTCTTTCTACATATATGTATGAGGCAGACGTGGGTTTCTTTGTATAGGAGTTCAAAAGTAATAATATTGCATTCCAAACAATTATAATGTTTTGGAATCTTCTTTTTTCCTTTTTGGCGATTATCTGAAGTCCTACTGTAATTTTTGTTCTGATTTTCAGAACACGTTTTAAGGGTTTACTGACAGGTTTTTATTACACGTATTCTGTATCTTGGGTGGGTTTTATTGGTTACTTCGCAAACTTTTATGCCTTTTTGTTTGGTTATTTTTGCATAATTTTACTAGAACCTATATGCATTGTTCTAACATTCTTGACATCTCAAGTTCTCTTGTTCTCCGTGTGATTTGAAGGTTATGTTGCAAATTTTGTTTTGTACATATTCTGGTTGTAGTAGATCTCCAAAGCATTTTAATGGCATGTTCTTGGGTGCAAAATTTGGCTTTAGGGTTGTTCTGGGTTGTTTTTTAATTTTTTTTTAAGGGTTTTAGGGTTGTTGTTCTTATCCCAACTCTTATTTTCATTTTTGGTAAATGTATTAATTTTTGTTCACACCTCAAGTTATGGTATCCATGTCATAAGGGTCTTTTCTGGGAAAAAATTAATTACCTTTACCTGTTTTTTTAGGGTTCTAGTAAGCTGGCAAATCTTTATTCTTTGTGATCTCATTTCTTTTGTAAACTTTCTAGCATTGCCTTATTGTATCCATGATAAATTATGAAATTGTGTTTAATGGATGATAGAAAAATATCATGCCTACTCGTGTTGTTAATGGTTCATGTGCAAGAAAGTTAAAACCTCATTTTGTTTGTCCTACTGTGATATATCTGTTGCCAAAAAACCAGCCTGAAGCTTTGGAGTTGTTCTGGACATGAATCGTTCTTACATGGATGTGGATGGTCATAAAATGTGCTGGAAGGAGATATTCTTTAGTGGGGTGCATTGAATGTGTCCCATGCCTAAGCTTTGCCCTTCATGTTCATTGCATATTTAAGAAGGGCTGCATTCTTCATTGTTATAGCGCTATATGCGGTATAGCAAAAATACTTGGTGCTTCTTTTGTTAGTTCTGTCTTTTGATTAGTTTTCCTCTTTTTAGTTATAGGTTAGGTTTGGAGAAACTTTACCTGTTATAACACTTAAACTCGTGAGTTTGAAGGATTGTGTTAGTGGTATATACGGTATACCAAAAATACTTGTCTCTTCTTTTATTAGCTTCCTTTGTTCGTTAGGTCATACTATTTATTTGCTTTGTTTGAATATTATTGACATGTTTTGAAGGTTATCTTGCAATTTTATTGTGCATGTTCTATTTTAGGTGGTTTTTAGTAGATCTCAATCACATTTTGATGTAATTGATAAAAAAAAGTAGATCTCAATTACATTTTGATGGGATTTTGATGGGTTATACTGCATAATTTGGTTTCAAAGTTGTTCTTATCCTTTTTTCTTAATCAGAGAGTTGTTCTTGTCCTCACTTTTGTATTCATATTAGACATGTATTAATCCTTGTTCTCCCCTCGAGTTTTGGTATCCATGTCCTTAGCGACTTCCTGGAAAAAAAAAAAAAATTTATAGCCATGGTAACTGGTTTCTTTTTAGGGTTTCTGTATTCTGGTAATCTTTCTTCATCTTTGCAAGCGGGTTTCTGTTGTATACTTTCTACCTTCAATCTTGGGCCACCTTTTTTCAGATTGTTTTATATTGTATGTTAAATAGTTCGTTCTCAAGGTATTCGTAGCTTTCTTGGTATATTTTTTACTTTCCCCATAAGAGTTTTTTTTTTTTTAAAAAAATGTGAGAACAGATGATGATAGAAGAATATCCTGTCTACACGTGTTGTTAATGGTGCATGTGGACATGTATCGTTAACATGGAATGTGCGAATCATGCAATTATGATGTTGTTCTCAATAGTCATAAATATGTGGTGGAAGGGAGATATTCTTTTGTGGGGTTCATTGAATGTGTTTCAAAACTAATCTTTGCTTCATGTTCATTCCATATATAGGAAGGGCTGCATTCCATATAACAGTATATAAAGTATACTGAAAATACCTGGCCTTCTTTTGGTAGTTTTGTCTTTTGATTAGTTTCGTCTTTCTAGTTATAGTTCAGGTTTGGATAAAGTTTACATGTTATAATGATCAACACTATAACTCGTGAGTTTGAAGGACCGTAGTAGTGTTACATATGGTATTGGAAATACCTGACTCTTCTTTTATGAGGTTCCTCTTTTCTTTTGGTGATTATTGCATAGTTTGACATTCTAATATTATTGACATGTTATGAAGGTTGTCGTGCAATTTTATTTTGTACACAATCTATTTTTGGTGGTTTTTAGTATATCTCTATTGCATTTTGATAGCATTTTCTTGGGTTATACCGAATAATTTGGCTTCAGAGTTGTTATTATCCTCACTATTATATTCATTTTGTACATGTATTAATTTTTTTGCTCTCCCCTTAAGTTGTGTTATCATGTCACAAGTCACTTTTTTGGAAAAAAAAAAAATTGATTACAGTTAACTTTGTATCCTGGGAAATTTTTCTTTCTCTTGAATCTTGATAATCTCATTTCTGTTGTATACTTGTAGCTTCAATCTTGGGCCACCTTTTTTCTGAGCTATTTAACAGGTTTATTCATATTTTTATTAAATAGTCTGTTCTCAAGGTATTCCTAGCTTTTTCTTGTGCATCTTCTTCCGGTTTGTGTTGCTTTCCCCATGAGAATTTCTTAAATTGGGAGGAACAGATGATCGAGGATTTTCTTGCCTACAAGTGTTGTTAATGGTGCATGTTGATGAAGTTTAAATTCACATTCGTTGATCCCACTGTGATATATCAACTGCCAAAAATCTAGCTTAAAAGTTCTGGAGTTGTGTTGGACATGCATCGTTAACACATGGATGTGCGAATCATGCACTTATGCTGTTGTTCTGGACAGTCATAAAATATGTGGTGGAAGGAGATATTCCTTTGGGGGGTGCATCAAATGTGTCTCAAACCTAAGGTCCTAAGCTATGCACTTCATGTTCATTTCCTATTCAGGAAGGGTCACATTCTTCCTTGTCATAGTAGTATATACGATATACTGAAATACCTGGTTCTTCTCTTAGTAGTATCTTCTTTTGATTAGTTTTCCTCATTAGGTTTCCTCTTTTCAGTAGGTTTCTTTCTTAGTGGTATATACTGCATATGCTGAAAATAACCGGCACTTCAAGTGAATTGCATCTTTATGAAGGGCCGCATTCTTTCTTGTTAGCGGTGTATATATGTTATACCTGAACGACCTGGCACTTCTTTTATTAGTTTCCTCATTTAGTAGGTTTTCTTTGTTAGCGGTAAATATAGTATACCGAAAATACCTGGTGCTTCATGTGCATTGCATATTTACGAGGGGCCGCATTCTTCCTTGTTTGCAATATACGGGATACTGAAAATACCTGGCACTTACTTTTCTTAGTTTCTTCTTTTGATTAGTTTTCTTCTTCTTAACATTATAGTTTAGTTGTCTATTACAATCATGTTGTAGGGACTTTTTGAAGTATGGAATAAGATTGCTAATTTGTAGATTTTTTTTTTTTTTTGCTTTTTTGTTTTTGAAAGGGAACGAATGAACTAGTTTGTAGAAAGTTTATATGTTATCACAATGCTCAGCACTGTTAAGTCTGTAACATCATGAGTTTGAATCGGTGCGTTAATGGTATATATGGTATACTGAAAAAGCTGGCGCTCCTTTTATTAGTTTCCTCTTTCCATTAGTTTTCCACTTTTTGTAGGTTTCCTTTATTAGTTCTAGTAGTATGGACTTCTTTAAGTATGAATAAGATTGCAAGTCTGTAGAATGTTTACATTCTTTTCATAAATTTACCTCTTCTTGTTATCTGTTTTATCGTAATATCTGTTTGTATGGTTTGTTCTTGTGATTCCTGTCATTTTCTGCTTCTCTCTCTTCCTGCCATTCATCTTTTTCAGGTTTCTCTTTTCTGCTGCATTTTCTAATTCATCTTGGTCACTTTGTCTATAAGTTTCGCCCTCCTTTTCTGTTGAAATTTTCTAAATTGCTATATCAATTATTGGTGCTTTTTATGGTTCCCTGATTCTTGTGTTTATCTTGTTTTAGAAATGAAGAAGTCCAGAGGCACAAAAAAGCCTGCAGGTTCTGATGCTAGTAAAATTGATGCTGATGAGGTGGCTGCAACTGGCCCAAAAGAAAAGAAACGGAATGGGTCTGAGAACATTGGAGATTCTGTGGCTTCTCGCAAAAGGCCCAGGCGTGCTGCTGCTCCTTCAAGTTTCAAGGAGAAATCATTTCACATCCTTGAAAAATCCTCAGTCGAAGCGAAAAAAATTCACTTTGTCAATGAAGAGATTAGTGCTCTTCGCCTGATTTCTGGTCCAGACGATCCCCGTCCTAATAGAAGACTCACAGATTTCGTATTGCATGATGAGAATGGGATTCCACAGCCCTTTGAGATGTTAGAAGTTGATAATATTTATATTTCTGGTGTGATCTTGCCTTGGGATGAAAGTTCAGAAAAAGAGAAAGAAAAGGGTGTCAGATGTGAAGGATTCGGGCGGATCGAGTCTTGGGCAATCTCTGGTTATGAAAATGGTTCTCCTGTAATTTGGGTCTCGACCGAGCTCTCAGATTATGATTGTGTGAAACCTGCGAGTAGCTACAAAAAGTTATATGATCATTTCTTCGTAAAGGCTCAGGCCTGTGTCGAGGTTTACAAAAAGTTGTCCAAATCTTCTGGAGGAAACCCTGACTTCAGTCTTGATGAATTGCTTGCTGGGGTTGCTCGTTCTATGAGTGGAAGCAGGGGCTTCCCCAGTGGGATGTCTGCTAAGGACTTTATTATCTCACAGGGTGACTTTATCTATAACCATCTGATTGGTTTGGATGAGACATCCATGAAAAACGACCAGACCTTTTCTGAGTTACCTGTGCTTGTTTCCCAGAGAGATGTGTCGAAGTTGGGGGAGTTCAATGTGCCGGCAAAGGTCTCATCAGGTGGAAGTTTGAAGATCAAGGATGGGGGAGAGAAACTGGATCAATCTGGTTCATCCCCTTGTGCAACTGAGGAAGATGAGGATCAGAAGTTGGCACGGTTGTTACAGGAAGAAGAATATTTGAAGTCAATGAAACCGAAGAGAAATCAGCGTGCAACTTCTGCTTCAAACAAGTTCTATATCAAGATCAATGAGGATTGCTAATGACTATCCTTTACCTGCGTATTACAATACCTCTGTCCAAGAGATGGATGAATATCTTCTCTTTGACTTGGATGTCAGCATGTGCGATCCTGACTACCTTCCACGAAACATGCTTCACAACTGGTCGCTTTACGACTCGGACTCTAGGCTTATTTCTTTGGAGCTCCTTCCGATGAAATCTGCTGAAGCTGATGTGACAATCTTTGGGTCTGGGACAATGACTGCCGATGTTGGGGAGTGGATTCTGTCTTGATTCTGATCCAGTTCAATCTTCTTCAAGTGTTTCAGGAGCGCAGGTTGCAGATGGGATTCCAATTTATCTGAGCTCAATTAAGGAATGGATGATTGAATTTGGATCATCAATGATATTTATATCCATCCGAACAGATATGTCCTGGTATTGTGCTTTTATTCTCGAGTTAAAATAGTCATAATTTCCTCTAGTATTGTGTTGGTACTCTGTGTGAGTTGCATTGGATCTTCTTGCTTGTCAATTCTTCAATTTCCTTTTACTATCCTCACTGTGTTGGTTTATTGGGTTCTTCTCTATTCTTCAGGTATAGGCTTGGGAAACCATCAAAGCAGTATGCTCCATGTTATGAAACTGTTCTGAAAACTGCACTGCTTGCAATAAGCGTCATCACATTGTTGAAGGAGCAGAGCCGGGTATCTCGGCTTTCTTTTGCAGATGTGATCAAGAGAGTGGCAGAGTTTAAGAAGGGTCATCCTGGTTATATTTCTTCTAATCCGGCTGTAGTGAAGAGATATGTTGTGGTCCACGGGTAGATCATACTGCAACAATTTGCAGGATATCCTAATGAGACGATCAGGAAGTGTGCTTTTGTTTCTGGTCTTTCTGATAAAATGGAGGAGAGACACCATACGAAGTTGCTAATGAAGAAGAAGGTGGTGCTAAAAGATGAAAGAAACTTGAATCCTAGAGCAGCGATGGCACCTGTGGCATCAAAAAGGAAGGCAATGCAGGCCACAACAACGAGGTTGATCAACAAAATTTAGGGTGAGTACTATTCTAATTACTCACCTGAAGTTCCAAAGGAAGGAGATGTGTGAAGTTAAAGAGGCCGAGGAGGAGCAAGAGGAGAATGAAGAGGAAGATGTTGAAGAGGAGAAGGTATTGCTTCAAGACAAGATTCCAAAGACCCATTCACCAAAGCCAGTCAAAAGCAAATCCGATAACAATGAAATTAGATGGGATGGGGATCCAGTGGGCACAACATGTTCTAGCGAGGCTCTTTATAAACAGGCCATTGTGTGCGGTGATGTGATTGCTGTTGGAGGTACTGTGGTCCTCGAAGTTGATGATTCAGATGAAATGCCTGTTATCTATTTTGTGGAATTCATGTTTGAAAGATCAAATGGTAAGAGTATGGTCCATGGAAGGGTTATGGAGAGAGGATCTGAGACTGTGCTTGGAAATGCTGCTAATGAGAGGGAGGTGTTCTTGACAAACGAGTGTAAGGAATTTGAATTAGGGGACATTAAGCAAATAGTTGTGGTGGATGTCTGGAAAATTTCTTGGGGGCATCAGTATAGGAAGGATAATGCCAATGCTGATAAGATTGATAGGGCTAGAGCAGAGGAGAGGAAGAAGAGAGGATTGCCTATCGAGTACTACTGTAAAAGTTTGTATTGACCTGAGAGAGGTGCTTTCGTTAATCTACCATTGAATCGTATGGGTCTTGGAGATGGGGTGTCATTCTTGCAAAATAAAAGAAACCCAGAAGGAGAAGGAAATTGTAAAAGCAAGTTCCTCGAATACTGGTTTCATCTACAAGGGAATTGAGTATATGGTTGATGATTTTGTCTATGTGAGCCCTCAACACTTTTCAACCCATACGGAAGAACAGGGAACTTTTAAGGCAGGGATAAATGTTGGGTTGAAAGCTTTTGTTGTGTGTCAATTGCTGGATATTGACTTCCCTAAGACGTCCAAAAAAATTACTCCACAGTCTACCGAGGTCAAGGTCAGGAGATTTTTCAGACCAGAAGATAGCTCATCTGAGAAGGCATACAGTTCTGATATTAGAGAAGTAAGAGCTGTTTTAAAATTATTAAATGTTTTATATTTCTTTAAATTTTAGCCAAAATAGACATCTGATTCTAGCGCGCATGCGCTCTCTCTCTCTCTCTCTCTCTCTCTCTCTCTATCTCTCTCTCTCTCTCTCTCTCTCTCTCTCTCTCTCTCTACATTGTGAATATTTCCATGCATAAGACACTCTGGATTCTTATTGACTTGTTCTGAGAGTTTCTATGCTGGTGTCCAGGTATATTACACCGAAGAAATACTTTATGTGCCTATTGCAACAGTAGAAGGAAAGTGTGAAATTAGAAAGAAGTGTGATCTTCCATTTCATGGTGGCCCTGCAATCTTTGAGCATGTCTTCTTTTGTGAATACCAGTATGATCCTGCTAAAGGAACAGTAAAGAAGGTACGTAATCATTTGCTGCCATTTACAAAACCTCTTGTAGTTTAACCACACTACCTGGTTATGGACTCTCTCTCTCTCTCTCTCTCTCTCTCTCTCTCTCTCTCTCTCTCTCTCTCTCAATATACTATACAGGATACTCCTTTCTGCTGATAAGTAATTGGACTGAGAAGTGAGAACTGTTTTTAATTAGACTCTGATTCTCTTCCTATAATTTGTAGTGCTAAAACTTACAAGTGCCAATATGGAGAACTTTCAAAGTAGCCCTTTTCTTAAGTTTTCCTACGAGTTAGATGTAGAGCGAAAAAAGGAAATTCTAATAATGGCCATATTTGACATTTAATAAAACTTAATATTAAATGGAAAAAGATTAAGTGCGTTCGGGTTTAAGGGTGCCTGAGTCCATAGTGGTAGGATGTATGGGACCAACTAGTTATTCCAAACATGCCTAGATGTGTGGCAGGCACATTGTTCCCACTAATGACTGTAAATGCTGTTTGTGGACAGTTGCCAGCTAATTCCAGGCTAAGGTTCTCGCCAGAAAAGGTTGTTCATGATGCTGCCTCAAGAAAGAGAAAAGGATGTTAATAAGCAAGATACATCTCAGGAAAACCGGCTAGCTACTCTGGACATTTTTGCTGGTTGTGGTGGCTAGTCAGAGGGATTACAACAAGCTGGTAGGTTCACTTCTCTTAAATTTTTCTAATTTATCTGTGGGATACGTAATGAAGATTTATCATTTGCTGCTTTTGACATTCACAGGAGTTTCATGTACTAAGTGGGCTATTGAATATGAAGAGCCTGCTGGAGAAGCTTTTAAACTTAATCATCCAGATTCATTGATGTTTGTTGATAATTACAATGTGATCCTGAGGTGATTTCATTTTCATTCATTTGCTTTTCCATGTAGAATTTGTTTCTTATGCTTGGTAGGTCACCCACCATTTTAGATGTGGTGGTCATATAAAAGAGTACCGACTTTACGTTCTTTCTCTGACTATTATCTGCCTTATATTATATATTAAAGTCTCCTATTCTTCATTTAGTTTATCTGTAATTTGTTGGGATAAAGCTACCAAACTGATGTTTATGTCTGAGTTTCCGTTTTTACTAATGAATGGATTGTGATGCAGGGCTATAATAGAAAAATGTGGGGACCTAGATGATTGTATTATCCACTCCTGAGGCTGCTGATTTAGCTGCAAAGCTTGCTGATGAGAAAATCAGTAATTTGCCTCTACCTGGCCAAGTGGATTTCATTAATGGAGGACCTCCATGTGAGGTCTGTATAAAGCATACATGTCATGATCGGGAATTTCTTTGCTGTATGGATCTAAATTGTTAACTGCATTACTGAGAATTTATCCAAATTTTTACTAAATCTTAGTTTCTTTGCAGGGTTTCTCTGGAATGAACAGATTTAATCAGAGCACATGGAGTAAGGTCCAGTGTGAGATGATCTTAGCATTTTTATCCTTTGCAGATTACTTCCGACCAAAATTTTTCCTCCTTGAGAATGTGAGGAACTTTGTGTCTTTCAACAAAGGACAGACATTCCGCCTAACTCTGGCTTCAATCCTTGAAATGGGTTATCAGGTACATGTTGATCTGTTTCCATATATACATGAGAAATTACTTTTAATCTTGCTAATATAATTGCCTGAATTGGTATTCTTTGTGTTTAGGTGAGATTTGGTGTTCTTGAAGCTGGAACTTTTGGTGCTTCTAAGTCCAGAAAACGAGCGTTTATATGGGCAGCTTCTCCAGAATAAAATCTGCCTGAATGGCCTGAGCCAATGCATGTCTTTTCAAGTCCACAATTGAAAATCACATTGCCGGGAAATGTGCAGTATGCTGCTGCTAGGAGTACTTCTACTGGAGCCCCTTTCCGTGCAATAACTGTGAGAGATACAATTGGAGATCTCCCACCAGTTGGAAATGCGGCATCTAAGATAGAAATGGAGGTGTGATTTTCCCCTTATTCGAACAAATGTTTAGAAAGTTTGCGCATCCATTGATTGATAGTCCACCTTTTTTTCCCCCTTGTCAATTCTGATTTTGTTCTTCACAGTACGGAAATGAACCCATGTCATGGTTCCAAAACCAAATTCGTGGAAACACAGTGGTCTTGTCCGACCATATATCAAAGGAAATGAATGAGCTGAATCTTATTCGATGTCAGAGAATTCCAAAGCGCCCGGGTGCTGATTGGCAATGTCTCCCCGAGGAAAAGGTACTTATTCTAACTTGGCACTATTGCCTTTACGTTTTTACTTGGGCACAGTCACTAGAATGGTGGGCCAACAAAATTGCCCTCTTTTTTTTTTTTTTTTTGAGATCTAGGGTATCTAGGTCTCTTAGAGTATTCGACTAGTCCCTAGGGTGTGAGCAGACCTCCCTATCCACCACACAACCGGTTAAAATCTTATTGTGGGAGTGGCCATCAGGAGGATCGATCACTCGACCTCCATTTTGTGAGGTGATTTTGACCACTTAGCCATCCTCCTGATGGTTAAAATTGCACTCTTATGAATGTGAGTTAAAATTTGGCTTTTCTGGAGTGCAGGTTAATCTGTGTACGGGTCAATTGGTAGACTTGATACCCTGGTGTCTACCAAACACAGCAAAAAGGCACAATCAGTGTTGTTTGGAAGATTGGATTGGGAAGGAAATTTCCCAACCTCCGTCACAGACCCTCAACCCATGGGTAAGCTATGAATGTGTTTTCACCCTGACCAGATTAGGATTAGGGTTGACCAATATTGACCCGTTAACCCGCCAACCCGCATAGGGTCAACCCTAACCTGTTTCCAAATCTGTCTTAAATGCATTGGATCGGATCGACAAGTTCAATAACAATAATTTAAACAAATTCAAGTGATTGAAATAACTTAAATTATTGAATTAATTTGGTGTAAATCAAACATTTCTAAAGAAACATAGCATAATCCAAACAAGAAAAAGGAAGGTATAGTATTTTCATTGCCTCGAATACAAAAAAATAAAAATAAGTATTATACAATTCATGTTTAAAATAAATATATATTTAATATATTTATATATTTTCCTCCGGTTAAAAATCACATTGCCGATATTTACCCAAATTTTAATTTAGGTTAAGAAATTACGTCCGTGTTTACTGAACTTATCAAATATGATACGTAGCGAAATTCATCAATCAGAACAGCAAACCAAAGGCAACCGCGGCCAATGAAGCAAAGACAGCAGGAACAAAGGCAGCTGCATCATTAGAAGGGCCAGGTGCAGGTGCATCTGCAGCGGCGACATTTTGGATGGCGGATACGGCCATGATCATGACAACCACTGCTACAAAGAGTCTCATCTTCAAGGCCTCCATTGCTGTGAGTTTGGATTTTAGAGTGAGAATTCAAGATTACAGATTAGGTTAAAAAAATGTATTTGCAAACAGGAACTGCTGGGGCACACTAATTAATAATGGAATGAAGAGAGGATTTTTCTCAAGTACTCTCTGGTGGGAAACAGTTTTTCTATTTGTGGTTCAAACTGAGGCCAATTTTGAACCGTTGTATATAATTGGAGGTTCTTGTTCTGGCCTAGTTCTTGAAAAACATTTTGAGTCCATTCATTTTGATGTTTCCAAAAATTGGGGTAGAAACTAGGTACCTCAACCTCATAGACCTAACAAACAATTCACTTTCTAAATTGGGATTGTAAATGTCAACTGCATATACTCAAACAAGAAAATTACTTTTTGGACCAGCCATTGGCCGAATGGAAGAGGTGGTAGGACCTATTTGACCTTCCTAAATTAAAATGATTTTAACAATCAATCGTGAATTAAGGCATGGCCCCAACTGCTTGTGGACCAATGGAATTGGATTTAACTCCAATTCCACTTAGGGGTGTCAACGGGTCGGTTCTGGATCGGAACCTAAAGGTTCCAGATCCGGTCCCGTTAATATGAAGCGGTTTCGGATCCTTTCGGTTCCGGTTCCGGAACCTCAATTGGTGGTTCCTGATCCGGTATCGCTAGGATCCGCGGGTACCTGCGGGTACCCGATACCCGTTTTAAGTTTTTATTTTTTTATTTTTTTCACACAAAACCTATTTGTATTTTGTATTTTCGTATTCTATTCAATTATAAAATTTATTTTATTATAAAATTTGTTAAATAATAGTCATTGGTTTCTTTTTTTTAATTAAAAAAGTTAAAAAAATTAAAAAATTGTTATATAATAGTAAATTAAACTATAAAATTATAGAATTTATACGGAACCGGGAACCCACGGGTACCCGTTGGGTGGATCCGAAATGGATCCAAAAAATTTCGGATCCAGAACGGGTAGATCCGAAATGGATCCGAAATTTATCGGATCCACAAAGTGAGGTCCCGGAACCGCAAAAAACGGTTCCGGTACCGGTTCGGTTCCGGATTTTTGGGTACCAATTGACACCCCTAATTCCACCTCAAGTTTAACTTCCCATCCAATCAATTTTAGTTCTTTAAATTTACTCCAATTGGTCAGGCAAAACGGCCAAAAAGGCCAAGGATTACCAAAAAACGCGTGCAGTAATTTTGTGTCATATCAGACGAGGAATGTGAGAATTCACTACAATGGATTTTGGCTACCTCCTAAAATTCTTTGTGCAGGGTTGTCCATTGATGAGTTTGTGTTTGGCAGTATACTAGAGATCCCTAACCTTGATAGTGATCTATTTGGTCCACCTAGTAAGATAAAAGAGCTCAAAAAGCAATTGAATCTTGTTAAGGAGTTGGAGTATGAACTTGTTTGGTTATATAATGGTGTTAGAGAAGCAATTGCGAGTGACAGGGACTTTCTAGTGATGCGGAGTCCGACAGAAGTTGATGAAACATGTCACATCAACTTATTCCTACTGTTGTGTAATTTATGTAATTTTGAATCAATTCCGGGAGGGTTGCATCAAGGATGTACAGACAATTCAACAAGCCAAACAAGAAGGCCTGTGGTTCGATCAACTCCCAAAAAACTTGTTCACAGAAATAGAACAGGTCCCATATTTACTCCTATTAGGAGAAGTCGTAGGTTTCTTGCAAAAGCCAAGAATAATTTACAAAGTGGAAGTTGTAGGGAGAGTTTAAATTTGAGTGGTGGTGACAGTTGTGTCTTAGACTAGGTTTCTAGTGCTCATACTAGTGAAGCTGCTATAATACCCTTAATCATAGAAGATACTAATTTTGGGGGGTAGCCCACTTTTGTTATGGACACTCCATTAGTATTTTAGAAGGCATATATGTTCATATATATATATATAAAACTAACTTTATTATAGCCCTTTATTTGTTCTAGTCAACCAAGAGAGAAAGGGAGAGAAGGAGAGGGCAACACGACTAGGGTTTTGGATAGAATTCTCAATGAAGAACCCTGAGATTCCTTGGAGGCTTGATTAAGAGGATTCCTAGGGTTTTGGATATAATTTTCGTGTTGCAGGGCTTTCTCTCCTTCTTATTTGCGTTGCAGAGTTGGTTTTGGTTTGAGGCAAGTAGTAACTTGCTCTTTTGGTGTAGATTTAGATTCTTCATGTTATTGCTATGTTTCCTTAATGTTGAATGCAGGAAAACCTAATATCTCTTCTATTTGCATGATAACCACTTGAAAGAATGAATATAATCCATGTTAGTACGATGTGTATGAGTTTCTTAGGGTTAAAATGCATGGAATCTAGGTATATAAGTTGTATATATGATTCCCTAACGTTTGCGGGTAAGAAAACTAGGGTACTATGGAGATTTGGCAAAGAACAAACCTTGAAAAGGCGAGAAAACTACGGGAGTATAGATACCAATTCAGAGGGTATCGATATCTGCCCGGTAATGGCCGACAGATGAGGGCTGGTATCGATACCACCGAGACGGTACTGATACTAGATGGCATCTGTTGCTAATGAGGATATTTGGTACCGATACCACCAAGTAGGTATCGATACCATTGAACTATTAATCGCAATAAAACCCAGGGTATCGATACCCATCCAAAGGGTGTCGATACTAGACTTATATTGGTCGACAGATGAATATCAGTATCGATACCAACCTTGAAGGGTATCGATACCGTCAATATCTGTTACCAATGTAGATGTTGGTATCGATACCACCGAGAAGGTATCGATACCATATATTAACCTGTAAATTAGGTTATTTTGAGCCCTTTTGATGGTAGAACCATGTTTAAAGGTTATCATGTTGTATGAAATATATAATAATGTTTATTTATGTGTTTAAAGAGCATGAAATGCATACTTAAACTAATTGTTAACTGCTTTCTTGAAGATGAACACTTGTGGACATATAAAAAATGTAAGAAACCTCCATAAGCTTGTAGTGTGCTTAAATAACGTTTTTGGCTTGTCTGCAAATATAGTTTAGGTCCTGTATAGGCCTGGTCCTATCCAAGCAAGGTCTATGGATTCACCAAATAAGGTCTACGGAATCACTTGACACGTAAGTAACATCGATAGGGTTACCAGTGTGAGGGGGACGAATTTCGAGGATGTTCATCGGATTCACATGGCGTATGACCAGGGTCTCAATTGAACTACATGGACTGGTGATACATGGGTAATAACTAGAGAGCACTACTTGTTGCAATAACTTAATCTTAACTGAAGATCATAAAACACAACAGCTGTGAAATCTGTGAATCGTTTATCTTGTTATACTTTGCTTACTTTATCTCATGATATATCTTGTATTTATGTTAATACACTTACCTTTGTGAAGCATATAGTTAACCCGAATCTAAGCCAAGGGAGCTAGTGAACTTGCTGGCTAGGTTTTGACCTAGCACCACTATTTTACAGGTCCAGGACAACAGGTGAATCCTCGGCAATGGCAGTGGAGTACGTTAGGCAGGAATAAGTCTTCGGAGGCTTCGTAGAGTTCTGTGAAGATGTAGGACTTTACTTTTGCTTAAGTTCAGTTTGAGTGCGATATTGTTTAGTTCATTATTCTTTGGGATTCCTTATTTACTCATTTGTTTGAATAGTTTATCTGAGTTAATAAAGTTTATTTCGGCTTTATTTTACTTGTCATGAATGTGAGTGCAAGCTTCTTACATAGCTTGGTGTAGTGCGTATACCTTAGAGCTGCAGGTTGTTAATAGTTCTGCAGGAATGCCCAATTCTCATTGAGTAAGGGCTGCAGACCTGAAATGTGAGGGCGGGGCATTACAGTTGGTATCAAAGCCTCAAGTTCAAAGTCCTAGAGGGAGTTGTGTTGAGTTAGGTTGATGTTTATGACACATAAGCACATCTTATGAGATGTTTGGATGTTTTGATTGTCTTTGTGTGATTGTTGTTTCTTGATTAGTCTAAGAGTTAGGTTATGTTTTGGATCTATTGGTTGGATATGAACTCTATCTAGTTAGGCAGGTACAAGGAAACAGGTAGAACGGTATCATGTTTAGGTACTGCCACTAGCAGAGTAAGTGGAAACACCTACGTAGTTATGGTCGTGTAGACACCTCAAGCGTTTAGGTTTTACCTTACATAAGGAAGTTTGGTGGAACCGTGTGTTTCACCCTTGTAGTGTAAGAGTTGAGGAAGTAAACAGTATCTTAGAAGAGGGACAAGTACTTGTTATACACATTGAGCTGTGCAGTAGATGTTGATTGTCCATATGAGAATGGGATCGATGCAGGTATTAAATAGATGTAGTAGATGTGGATGTGCATGAATAGGTAGTGATGACCGCCAGCCTTATCATCAATTGTTTAAGAGTAGTAGCCCATGAATAGATTGAGGCTATAGACTAAAAACTATACAATGAGGTATGAGGACCATTTTGTTGGTGGTATCTCCCATAGGTGAGAGGATACTAGTGAATAGTATTTATGGGATTTAATAGTCAGTCGTGGAGGACTGGACTTCTTCTTAGATCGTTTTTATATATCTGAATGGTTGAGATGGATATTAGGCATGGATTGACTTGCTGCATACCATATAAGGTTCGACTGTTACGCGAAAACAACATACGTGCTGTCGTTGTTGCAAGGATTTAGTCTCGATAGGACACACATGTGCTTTGTGGATATATTGGAGCATTCGGTTGAAGGTAGAGAGCTTGAATCGATTCTTGTGGTGTGCTAATACCGCGATGTATATGGCGAGGTCCTAGGGTTGCCACCTTATAGAGAGAAAAATTTATGTTTGGAGCTGGTTCTGGACACAAAATCCATTACTAGGACACCTTATCGGATGGCTCCAACTGTGATGAAAGAGTTAAAGAACCAGATAGACTAGTTATTGGCTCAGGGTTTCATTCGTTGTAGTTTGTCACATTGGGGTGTACATGATCTTTTGAATTAGATGAGGGTGAGTCTATGAGAGTTTGCATAGACTACCGAGATGTGGCTAAGGTATAGGTTTGGGGTGAGCATATATCATTTACCTGGGATAGGAACCTTAATTGTTTGGTTCAGAGGAGCGTGATAGTTTCTTATTTTGACGTAGGATATTACTGTCAACTTGAGTCTGGAGTAGGACTTCTTGTGATTAGGTTCTGTACGAGAGAAAAATCTGTAGAGATTTTCAGTAATGTGGAGTGGGCTTGTGAAGGCCTCAACATTTTTGTTAGACCGTGTTAGTCAGGCCTAATTTTAGAGACGTTGGATAAGGTTGTAAATACCTTTATAGTTGATTTCATGATCAACTCTGAAATACATGAGGGTAGTGGGACCTATTGTATAAGGTAATATAAGCACTAAGAGAGTGTTAATGTTTTGCCAAAATTCGACAAATGTGAATTTTAGGCAGCATAAGGTGAAGATCTTGGGACATAAAGTGTTCGGTATTGGGGTGACTGTGATAATCTCTCCAAACGATCGTGACTGAGGGGCGTAATTTTTTTATTTGGGTCGGACATTATTGACGGTCCGTTGTGGAAATTTCTTCATAGCACATTTTTCCTAAGGCTCTTATGCTAGGGAAGGTGTGGGGACGTTCAAGTGAGGAAGTTAGTTTGAGCAAACTTTCTATTAATAGACGCTTGTATGGCATCACTATGTTCACAAATCTTCTCGGAGGTGAACTTGGATTAGTAGTGGTTTTCAATGCAATACATCAGTAGTTATGGTGTGTCTTTTTATAGATGACAAGGTAGTGGTCATGCATAGGAATGCCGAAGAGATAAAAAGAGAGTTTACTCAACTCATGATACGTCATTGGTTGTTTGATGTCCTCTTGTGTTTAGGGGCATTAAGTGATTAGTGAGGAGGCGTAGCTCATTATTGAAACCTCAAGATCTAATTCTCATAAGCATGAATTAAAACTTTAGACCATAGAGATGGTTTGGATTTTGAAGGATTGTAACTCCAAATGATCATATATCTCGAGATAGTCAATGTAGTAATTGACATGTGGAATGGAGAGTGTTGTGACTTCTGAGAAGGGTTATCATTAGTAATCGTTAGAGGTAGCGTCCAAGTATATTTAAGATATAGATTCTTTGGAAGAAAATAAATATTGTTGGGTTGCTTAGTAGCTCAATTACATTGGTGAGTTGGAACAGAAGCGATGGTGAATACCTCCAAGTTTTGGCTGTACTATAGTGGCGGCAACCCACTACAGTGACAGAGATAAGGGGTATCCTAGATTCGGTTGGGTACTACTAGCAGTTTATCGAAGGATTCTCAAGTATAATAGGTCATTTGACAAGTCTCACTATGAAGGACGTTCCATTCAAGTGGTATGTTAGGTGTGAGCTAGTGTTTCAAGAGTTGAAGGCTAAGCTAACGACAACCCTAGTTTTGCTCATACCGGAGAGTGGGATTGGACTCGTAGTGGTTTACTGATGCGTCACATCAAAGACTGGGATATGTTTTGATACAAAATGACCGAGTGGTTGCTTAAGCTTCGAGACAATTGAAGATACATAAGTATAACTATCTGACTCATGACCTCGAGTTAGCAGTTATCGTGTTTGCATTCAAGATATGGGGACACTACTTGATAGGTGAAAGGTTTGAGATCTTTACGGATCACAAGAATCTCAAATAATTGTTTTCATAGAAGGAGCTGATAATGAGGCAACGTTGATGGTTGGAACTGCTAAAGTATTATGACTTTCAGTTGCAGTATCATCTGGGGAAGGCTTAAGTAGTGGCAGAAGCGTTGAGCAGGCAACCTAGGGGTATAGTAGCCTCTATGATGGTCCAGCAGTGGCGACTGTTGGAGGTAGCTTCAGAGTATGACTTTAAATTGGCAACTCGCGAGCAGAGATAGCTAGTGTTGGGGAGTGTGTACTTACGACCCACTCTGGTAAGTTGAATCATTAGTATATGTGGCGCCGTGACAGAGTTGCAAGAGTTCAACAAAGAGAAATCACAGACATGACTGTAGGAAATGATGGTGGCTTGAGGTTCAAGGGTCGCTTGTGTATTCTAGAGAAATCTGAGCTGAGGAGGAACATCTTAAACGAGGCACATTGTACTAAGTATACAATACATCCTGGAGAGAACAAGATGTATCGGGATCTCAAACGACACTTCTGGTGGTTAGGAAGAAAGCATAGTGTTGCAGAGTTTGTGTGTACATGCTTTACTTATCAGCAAGTAAAGGCAGAGCATCAAAAACCAGCGAGAACTTTACATCCCTTAGATATACCCGAGTGGAAAGGGGAAAATATATCCATGGATTTCGTCGACGGATTACCCAAAACTAGGAAGGGAAACGACTCCATTTGGGTGATCGTGGACAGACTGACCAAGTGTGCACACTTCGTGCCAGTTAAGAAGATATACACCGTAGAGCAGTTGGCTGCATTGTATGTGAAGGAGATAGTTCGATATCACGGAGTTCTAGCCTCAGTAGTGTCGGATCGGGATACTTCGTTCACCTCGAAGTATTGGAGAGCTTTTTAAGAAGCTATGGGAACGTAATTTGACATTAGTATTGCTTTTCATCCACAAAACGATGGACATACAGAGAGAGTTAACCAAGTGTTGGAGGACATGCTCCGTTGTGTAGTTCTAGACTACAAGGGTAATTGGGAAGATCTATTACCACTTGTAAAGTCTGCATACAATAATAATTACCAAACCAACACCGGGTTGGCACCGTTTGAAGCATTGTATTGCAGACCCTACAGATCTCCAGTATGTTGGGCAGAAGTTAGAGAGTCAAAACTTCAGTGCAGCAGACTATAAAAAAGATAGCTCTAAATAGAGGGCATATGCATACAGTACAGAGACGCCAGAAGAGCTACGCAAATCAGATGCGTAGGGAGTTAGAGTTGAAGTAGGTGATCAAGTACCTCTGAAGGTATCACCTAAGAAGGATGTACTTCAGTTTGGTTAGAAGGGGAAGTTAACGCTGCGTTTCATGGGATCTTTTCCGATCTTAGAGAGAGTAGAGAAAGTGGCTTATCGGTTAGCTTTACCAGATAAGTTGGCAAGAGTCTACGATGTTTTCTATTTGTCTATGCTTCGTAAGCATCTCAGAGATGAAGATCGCCCGACAATGGTCGATTTCCACGAGTTAGAGTTACAGCCAGGAGCAACCTATGTCGGGAAACCGTATAGGATTCTTGACTACAAGGAGCAGAAATTTAGGTCAAGATCAATAGCTTGGGTGAAGGTCTTGTAGCATCATCATGATGAGCGTGAGGCTACATAGGAGAGAATGGAGGAGATTTGCGCTTGTTACCCGGAGGAAGAAATCCTCTTTTAGGGGGGTAGATTGTAATACCCTTAATCCTGGAAGATACTAATTTTAAGGGAAAACCCACTTTTGTTAAGGGCACCCCATTAGTATTTTAGAAGGTTAGGGATATATATGTTTATATATGTATATATATAAATAAAACTAACTTTATTATAGCTCTTTATCTGTTCTAGTCGACCTAGAGAGAAAGGGAGAGAAGGAGAGGGCAACACGGCTAGGATTTTGGACAGAATTCTCAAAGAAGAGCCCTGAGATTCCTTGGAGGCTTGATTAAGAGGATTGAGATCGAGAGAGAGAAAGGCGCATGCTTAGTGTTGCAGGGTTTTCTCTCCTTCTTCCTTGAGTTGTGAAGTTGATTTTGCTTTGAGGCAAGTAGTAACTTGCTCTTTTGGTGTAGATTTAGGTTCTCCATATTGTTGTTATGTTTCTTTAATGATTGAATGCATGAAAACCCAATATCTCTATTATTTACATGATGACTACTTAAAAGCATGCATATAATCCATGTTAGTACGATGTGTGAAACCCCGTAAATCGACTCTCGCGGCTCAACCGAAACAAAAAAAATGTATATATATACTTATGTATGAGTATAAATTATTTTAAACTAGGTTTGGGGGTCACAGGTTAACCTGACCTGCGACCAAACCCGCGACCAAGGCCAACTCTAACCAACCAACGTCACCCTCCACCAGCCACAAGAAAAAAAACTCTCCTCCAATGGCTGCCACGACAACAAAGTGAGAAAAAAAATAGAAAAGATAAGAAAAAGAGATGGCGTAGGGGAGAGGGAGAATCGACAGAGAGAGAGTGTGTGTTGAGAGAAGGAGAGATCAGGGAGAAAGAAAGAGAGTTAGGGGCATTCGAAAGAGAAAAAAAAAGGTGCAGCAGCAAAAAAACGGAAAGAGAAGGAGAGGAAGAAGAAGGAAAAGAATGAAGGAAAAGAATGAAGGAAAAGAAAGGGACCTCATCCCCATTCTTCCCCTTCATTTTCTTCCTCTTTGGGTAAGATTTCTAACCCAAATAACTCCTTAATTTCAGTTGTTTCCTAGTTAAATAACCTAGGGTGTTTGTTCCACAAGCTTGTTAGTGTAGATCTTGGTGATTTGGAACTCAATAGTGAAAGAGGTGGTGAGATGGGCTAATAGTTTGAGGTTAAAAAACGAAAATTTATGATGAAGAGGAAATTTTGGGTAGTTAGATTGAAGATTTGATTTAAGTTTGTGGTTTTTATGATCTTACTTCCATTTTTTAATGCATGCAAAAGAAGACTTAAACTTGATGAGGTTATGGTGATTAATCCTTGTATAGTTGTGGATGATGATAGAAAAATTTGATGTTCAAGGTAAATAAATTAGATGGTAAAATCTATATTATTGGGGATTGATAAATCATGATTTTAATTGATGAGAAGCCGTTAACAACTTGATGAGCTGATTTTTTTCTAGTTTCACATTAAAATGAGGTTTGATAAATTATAGAACTTAAAGAAGACCTCATGGACTGTTTTAGGCATTTTGAGGTTGTTATTGATGCTTAAAGATGACCTTATTTATCTTTAGTTTTAAATGATGGTTCCTTGAACTTGTTGCTATAGTGAGTAAAGAGTTTGGAATTATTCATGTTTTAGAATTAATTTGTGCTTATAGTTAAAGTGTAAAAGTACCTTGTTTGGAGTTAAATTAGAATGGTGAAGGGTGAAAGATTAGATGCTTACCACGGGTGTATATAGCTCTTGCTTTTGAGGTTATTATTATGATGTTAATGACTTGATAGGACTTGAGTTGTACACGAAATATGATGGTTTAAATGTATGAATTTTTAGAGATTCCTATGTAAATCAACATGGCGATGTTGGGCCATGAATCTAGGTGATTTTAGATGGAACTATCATGTTGGAGACCTTGAAGATAAATCTAAGCCTAAGACGAGCTGGTATAATTATTTTGATGGTTTTGAGGATTTTTCTTTAGTATATTGGAGATTTATAAAGAAGTTCACATCATTCGAGACTTTAAGGGATGATTAGAGACTTTTGGATGTAGGAGTAGTGCTAATTTTACTAACTTATTATGAGGGTTAGAGTAGTACTCTTAAGTCGTTGGTGATTCTTAATTCTAATTTTTATTGTTCCTCTTCTATTTATTGGATTTTTTTGGTTCTAAGTACTAGAACCTAATTCTGTCTTTTTGTCTCTTTGTCCAGCCGCTGAGCTAAGTGTTGCTGACTCTTTGGGTGAGGAGGATCAGTTTCTATATCGCTAGAGGTTGGTGGTCAATTCATCTTAATAACACCCAACTATTACAAATGCATGTTTCAAACTAATATATATGTACTTTCTTTGTATACAAGGCATGGCATGTGATTTATGGAAAACAACAAACTTATGATATGAAGAAAGTATTGAGAAACTGATTTTAATTTGGAAACAACGCATGTTTGATCATATATCATGTTTTATGAAATTTTTCTCATGGATTATGAACTATCGTGACTTCAAATCTTACTATAATGATTTATGTGGATGAAATGATGGTTATGTTTGGAAAACCATGTTTTACATATGTAGATGAAAAGTACATTGGTTTTAAAAAGGATTCTTCAAAATAGTTTTCGAAACTTTAACTTAAAAGACACACAACCTATATATATACTACTATATATTATCATTAAGGTAAGCTTGTGAAAGGTTGGGGACTTTTTACAAGGATGGTGGATCATGCTTATCCGGATGTGGTACACCATCTGAGACTTTTCTAGAAGTTCTTGTCTTTTGGGCGATATGGGACGTCAGGGAGACAAGTACATCTAGGAAAGTCTGGGAAGTCACGATTATTTCCTGGTAAACCATGTTTGTTGGTGGTGTTGAGCAACTAGTTTAGTTGAGGTTCACATGCCTGACTGATGGGTGTTAGATGAAAAAGTTATTAATTCGTCGTTTAATCGTTCACCTTTTTACAACCTTCAACCTACAAAACAAATGAGTAAAGAGGAAGTAAGGGTTATCGAATCCAAATTTAATTTAGAGCAAATAAATAGCAAAGTTTATACATATGCAAGGTTCAACATTTTTCTTTTTTTTTTAAAACAATTTCAAAAGATGATGTTGGTTAACACTAAAAATCAACGAAAATACTTAAATGATCAAATGATGGAAATCTTTAGTTTCCGGTTACTAACTCAACATAATAGATTTCATTCTTTAAAATTACTAGAAAACTCTCTCTAAAAACTCTTCACTAAAAATAGATTGAGATCTAATTTTTAGTGGATGATTAACAATTAAATTAATTCAAATAAAAAATAAGAACTCCATGAAAATATTGCTTGTACAAATATAAATCATAAACAAGTATTTTATGTCAAATCTGGATGTAAACATAATAAATCAGACACAAAGTAGCATTTACTATCAAACACACTTTGATAAGCACATAAAATCAAGATTACATTATAAGAATTCAAAGAACTAGCTAGTTAGAGTTAGATTGTATCTTGAAGAGCTTTCACCTTCCACCAAAGAGTGGAGGCTTAGCTCTCCATAGATGGAGAATAATAATTAAAACAAATAAATATGATAAAGAAAGAAGAACCAATTTTTACTAAACTTCAATTTCTTTCTCCCTTTATCTCCAAAATTTTCACCATTCAAACAAACAAGATTACACCTCTTAGATGAAAAGTTACAAGATACTAAGATGCCTTCTCCTTTTCCCCCTTCTTACATATTTATAGAAAAATAAATTCTCTAAAAGGCAAGAAAGAAGGAAAATAAAATAAAATGAAATAAATACAAAAAAGAAAGAATATGGGAATTAAATTAGCATTGCTAGCATAATTCCGTTTTGTGAATGATTTAGAATTAATCATCATAATTCCCATAAAAATCTTGATTTCTTTCTGAAAGGGCCCTTTGAGTTTGTCAATGTTCATGATGAGACAATGAACTCAAATGTAAGTCCATGCTTGAGTTAGAGTTAGGTTGTGTCCTTCGTGCAAACTCACACTTCATCGAAGATCGAAGAGAAAGCACGCCATCGGACTCAACTCACCACCGGAACTCACCACACATTGGTAAGTTACCATGTTTATCATTCATAGGTGGTTAGAATGCATTAGGACTTAGCCATATAAGCTAGGATAAACTTAGAACCCATTTAGACACTTTTTAAAGGCTATTCTAGCTTATGGGCAGGGTGGTATCGATACTCTCTGAAGGTTGTATCGATACTGACCAAATAGACTATCGATGCTCCTCAACTGACAACAGATCAACCTAGTATCGATACTCCCCAAATGAACTATCGATACGCCTCTGATCTGTTGACTTCAGCTGAGGACTAGTATCGATACTACTCATATGGAGTATCGATACTCCTCTGACCTGTTGATAACAAATCAGGCTAGTATCGATAGTCCTCAATTTCCTGCACCTGGGTTTTTGGGTTGCACAATTTTTAGACCTAGGGCCTCATACCCTTTTGGTCTTTTGACCTAAATGACTTCTAGTTTTGCTCCTTCTCTATATAAGTAAGAAAGGCAAACCATGTTAGGTGATGCATCAAGGAAGACGAAGAGAGTTAGAGCTTAGAGTGAGAAAATATTGAGAGACTCCTTGTAGTCATCTTTCCAACTAGCTAAGGCTTCAAAATCTTGAGAGAGTTTGAGCTAACTTCTTCAAGAGAGTTGATTTTGTTCTACTCTTATAAGGCTTTTCATTTTAGCTAGATATTGCATATCATTCTAGCATGAGAGCCATAGAATGTTGAAGAAACACCCAAATCTTCAAACACCATTACAGTCACCGGTGGAGTTTCGGTGAGTTCGTCGGTGGAGCTCCGGCGAGGTGCAGGTTCGTGGATTTGAGCATACAAGTACGAGGCTTGGTGTATTCCGAGTTGGAGGCGTACAAGAGGCTTGAGGATTCAAGCTAATGGGCTTGGTGGATTCCGAGTTGGAGACGCACATACCAATGAAGGGGCGATTCGTGGATTCGGGTCGTGGAGAAAGAGCAGTCGAGTTTGTATGAGGGATTCATGTTGTCGATATAAACGGTTGTAAGATTTCTCACAACTCTTAATGGTAATTTCTGAACTAGGTCCCGAGGTTTTTTCCGTTAGGTTTTTCCCCGTTAACAAAAATCATTTGTCTTGAATGCTTACATGTGTGAATGATTTTTGTACAATATTGAAATATTCGATTCTACCTAATTTCCGCATTTGAGAATCGAATAAGTCAATACTTGTTTGTTTCAATTACTACTTATTATGCTTGCCTAGTGAATTAAATTTTAAATAGGTAGAGATTGATCCCCCTTCTATATACACTTAGATTAGTGTTTATTCGTTAAAACCTTGATATTTCACTTTCCATTTGTGGAGTTGTGGTGGAGATGATCCTGTGCTTCACGGTGCATGGTTGTTGCTTGCATTGATTTTGTAAAAAGGATTAAATTTGTAGCCCACAAAAGTTGAACCCAAGACCTATTGCAAGGATAAAGAACACCTTAACCATCTAGCCATCTTTGCTTTGATGCCCTATATTAGCAAGCTTTAATCCTTCTTCCAATTCACTGAAGCTTTATTTTCTTCACTTTTGCTGCAAGATTTGGATGTTTTAATCGAACGAAGGCTTTTTAGTCCTACATCGTGTAAATACATCCATTAGTAACGTTAATAACTAATTTAGGGCTAGAAAATACATTATTTGAGGGGTTTAAATTAGAGTTTTGGGTGCTTATCATTAGACGTGAGGGAGGGTTATCGGGGAACCTTCTCTGGATTAGTTGGGGGCCCTTGTCTAGTCTGCAGTCGTCAAGTTGTGCACACTTCGTATCCGATTGTAAAGTAACTCTGACTGGGGTAACCCAGTCGTGTTCCTTGACTATGCTAAAATCTTTCAAAAGGGAATAACTTTTCTTATGTTCTTCTTTTATTGTTATTTCACATTTTTGGCTCTTTTGTGAACTCCACTCTTTTTTCTCTCTTTTTTTTCTCTATTTTTTTTTGAATGAAGATCTCAATCTAGCTAGAGCTCAATCACAGTACGTAAGCATCATCCCTTTCTTTTACATAACAACCCTTGTCAAAGTTTTTTATTTTAGACAAAAAAAGGTAAATGTGAGATGAACAAATAAGAGGCTCAAAGGATTCCATACGGATCATTATAAAAGGCTCAAGTGAAAACAAGGATCAGTGTGGTGATCATGCTTCAAATAGACTGCAAGAACCATGTTTCTCATAACTCGAAGTGATTTCATCCTCAGTAATTGACTAAATGAAAGATAATGAGACCATACAATAAATTAATGCGTTATGCAAGAAAATGGAGTCATCTTGTGACTCAGAGTTAGCATACAACTCTCAGAAAGGTGAATGGCTCAAAACTCACAGGGTTTAGGTCTCAACTATTATTCCTCTAAATCCTTAGGAGTTTAATCATTCTTCACTCAGATTGCAAGATGTGGCTATTACACAGAAACAATTCTAAAAAGAATATGGGGTTTAACCTCATTCTGTAATCTTCATGCTTATAAGTACCAGAATAGCAAGCTATAAACTTCAAAACTGGACAATAACATCCCTTAATTTCCATGTGTTGGATCAACGGAATCTAAATTTCATCATGGATAAGGTACTTATTGCAAAACCAAAAATGACTCATTTTGTTTCCCAAAAAGATTTTTCAGAAGAGACACGAATTTTGATAAATCACCCTGAAAGTCTAAATTCGCCCTACGGTTAATGAATTTAACTGTAAGTCAATGTGACTATGGTTAAGGATCACACTATCACCTAATTAAAAATTACTAAGGTGATAAGAGTACAACAAAAATCTCTAACAAGAGTATTGACTTATTCGATTCTTAATATGCGGAATTAAGAACAAGAATCGAATATTTCAATCTCACAACAAGTATAGAAATATGCACAAGAGATTTTGTTAACGAGGAAAAACCCAAACTGGGAAAAACCCCGGGACCTAGTCCAGCAAAAATCCACTAAGAGTTATTGAAAACTTACAACCCGATTTACCACTCGATGGACACGATTTACGACTCCCTCTACGCTCCAACAGCTACGGTGTACAATTCTTCTACAAATTCGAACTCCACGAATTTGCCTCTTAGTAGACGATGATGCGTCTCCAACTTGAACTCCACAAGTCCCGCACCTTGAACCAATACTTGACTCCTCAAGTATATCACCACAAGCTTGAAACTTCAAGCTCAACCATCGGAAATCCACCGGCAACAAAACTCAGGTTTTGAGTTAAAATGGGAAGGATTAAAGCATGTACAACAAGCTTGGAAGCTAAAGAATTAGAGTTGAAACTCTCCAAGAACTTGTTGATAAATAGGGTGAATGGTTGATTAAACATTGATGGTTCAATCCCTATTTATAACTCAAAATGTCCAGCACAAACCCAGAAATCTCTAGGTTGTATTAGGTCAAAAGCTAGACACAATAATGGAGATGAGGAGACATTCCATTGATCCCTCATCCCATTTAGAGGTGTTCCCCACGCACCAATAATTCCCCTAAAATATGCTAAGAGGAAATGTGCAAAAAAGTGAAAAGGAATCACTTTACAGCTCACGAAACAGCTGAAATCGCACATATCTGGGCGTTGGTTTCGAAACCAAGAAGGTTGGTTTCGAAACCAAAAAAGGCCTGGAATGATTTTCATAACTTTGGTTTCGAAACCAATATGTTTGGTTTCGAAACCAAAGACCATCTAACATCATTCTGTAGCTTTGGTTTCGAAACCAACAAGTCAGTTTCGAAACCAAAAACCATCTGTTGGCATTTTTCAGGGTTGGTTTCGAAACCAATATGGTTGGTTTCGAAACCAAAAACCTCCTGACATCATTTTTCAACTTTGGTTTCGAAACCAACCTCCTTGGTTTCGAAACCAACCTTTGGCCACAGTACAAATGGTCACAGTTTCCCGAAAAACCGTGGTATTCTGACAGCATTCTTTCAAACACTAGTTTTAAGGGGTTTTGACATCTTTTGCCATTCCGTACTTTCTCATATGATCTAATATGAACTAACCACCTATGGTATTGAGTTACTAAGTCACTTACCATCCTAAAATGAGTTCCGGTGGTTTCTCATATGATCTAATATGAACTAATCACCTATGGTATTGAGTTTCTAAGTCACTTACCATCCTAAGATGAGTTCCGGTGGTTCTCATATGATCTAATATGAACTAACCACCTATGATATTGAGTTTCTAAGTCACTTACCATCCTAAGATGAGTTCCGGTGGTGAGTTGAGCTTCTTGGAGTCTTTGCTTCGCAACGAACCGAATGACTCACTAACTCTAACTCAAGTTACATTGACCATCTTGAGTTTACCTTTGACACGAAATTCGACAAATATGACATGAGTGAACTCATGGACCTAACAATCTCCCCCTTTGTCATTTTCGTGACAAAGCCATACATAAGAAAATAGTATAAAGAACCTTCCCCATTACAACTCGTATTTTCTTACACATGACTCAATAGAACTTAAAACACGGATTGTATAAAACAACCTGTTTCCTGCACATGCTCACAAAACAAGTCAAGGAATCTTATAAAATACTAAATACATACCTTGAAGAATGTTTAGAGCATTTAATGAAGGTAGAGATAATATCTCTCCCCCTTTGTCAAAGCTTCTCCCATCTTAAGATATCTTCCAATGGTGGTGAGTTGAGCTTTGCACAAGTCTTCTCTCCTTCACTATAAGTCTTCATTGGTTAAAAATGTAGAGACAACTTGCAAACTCTCATTGGCTATATTGAGTTTGATTTGACACGCAAATTGACAAAATCCATGAGGGAACTTATGGACCTTACACACCCCACCCCCAAACAAAAGTAGAGCATCGTCCTCGAAGCTCAAGAACTATACTCTGGTGTGATATAACAAATTACGAACAAGGGAGGAAAAATTTTACCAACTTCGGTCGTCAGATGAAAAGTGGCAGTATTTTGTACCTGTGTACATAATATGGCCCGATTGAAGCATATATACTGCAATTTTGTAAAATCAGTCTTTAATATAAACACTAGTGGTGATATTGAAACATACCACCCCTAAATAAGACTAAACTGGTTTGTGGAAACAAAACTTCAGTCCTGCAAAAATTGGTGATGTAGCAACACCACCCCCAAATAAAGACAGTTGTATTCTAACAAACGGGTACGGAGCTAACGAGTAAGAATCAGACGCAAGTTAAAGGGTACTCGAAAATCAATTCAGACTAACCGAAGAAGAACACAACTACTGGGTTACCTCCCTAAAGCGCTAAGTTTAATGTCTTCAGCCAGACAAATGGGTAATGGAACAGACACACATGATTACCCATAGATCAATCTCCATAAACTGGATCCCTGAGGAGAACGTCCTCAACTTCACGAGTTTGGAGCTCAAGAAAGGGTTTAAGTCGATTAGCACTGACTTTAAAATTTTTTCTATCTTTAGGATCTTGGACTTCTATAGCACCATGGTCAGAAATAGTTTGCACAAAGTAAGGATCGGTCCACCGTGATCTCAGTTTCCCAAGAAATAACTCTAAACGTGAGTTATATAATATAACCTTCTATCCTGGGAAAAACTCTTTCCTAATGAGTTTCTTGTCATGCATCATTATGAATTTCTTCCAACTCATCTATTTGTAGATTCCTATATGCAGCGTCTTGATCTAAGTCCCAATTCATTTCTTTTATGGCCCAATGCTCAGTGTTCTAGCTCTACAGGGAGATGACAAGCTTTGCCATAGACCAGTCTATAAGGAGACATTCCTATAGGAGTCTTATATGCAGTACGATAAGCCCACAATGCATCCTGGAGGCTAAGCACCCAGTCTTTTCTTGTAGGATTTACCATTTTTTGTAAGATTTGTTTGATCTCCCTATTGGAAACTTCTGCATGGAAATTGGTTTGTGGATGATAAGATAAAGCTACCTTATGTGTCATCCCATATTTCACCATTAAGCTCCTAAAAACTTTATTACATAAGTGAGTTCCATTATCACTGATGATGGCTCTAGGTGTACCAAATCTAGAAAGTATTAAATCTTTCAAGAAACGAACCACAACCCTATGATCTGCTGCTTTGGTGGCTAGTGCTTCCACCCATCTGGACACATAATCAACTGTTAGGAGAATGTAAGTGTAACCATGTGAAGGTGGAACTGGTCCTATAAAGTCTATTCCCCAAACCTAAAAAATTTCAATAACAAGTATTGGATGTCTGGGCCACTCATTTCTCTTTGTTATCTTTCCTAAATGTTGGCATCTAGGATATGCTAGACAGTAATTATGGGTGTCCTTAAAAAGGGTATGCCAATAAAAACCAGGCTGCAAGATTTTTGCAGCAGTTCGTTTTGAACTAAAATAACCACCACAGGCTTGATCATGACAAAAAGAGATAACAAACTCTTGTTCATTTTCTGGGATACACCTACGAATAATCTGGTCTTGGCAATACTTAAACAAGTAAGGATCATCCCAAAAATATTCTTTGACTTTAGCTACGAATTTATCCTTCTCTTGTTTTGACCAAAAAGATGGTACTTGACCAGTCACAAGATAGTTTACTATATTCGCATACCATGGTGCACTAGAAATCTCAAAAAGTTGTTCATCAGGGAATGTTTCTAAAATAGGAAGAGAATCTCCACTAGACTCGACAATAAGACGAGATAAATGGTCCGCAACAACATTTTCACTACCCTTTTTGTCATAGATCTCTAAGTCAAATTCTTGAAGTAGAAGGATCCAACGGAGCAAACGAGGCTTTATGTAACGACCCAAAATAATTTTGTTGACTTTGGTGAGTAAAGTTGAGTCGAGTCCAATGCTTCAATCGTGAAACCAATTAGGTGTTAAAATAATTAAGTCTAGGATTAAATAATGAGTTTTTGTTCAGAGCATAATTTGATGAATCGAACCGTACGAATGGATAAATCTCGAAAAGTAATTCAATTTCGACTACTCACGCGCGAAAATAAGACACTAAATAATCCCAAACCAAGGCCCGAAACACGATTTTGACCAGTACGGAAGGTACCCGCGATTTTGACCTTGATTTTGACCAATTAAACTTATTTAGATGTGTATACATATATTATATATGTGTAAGATGTATTAAATAATATTTCTATAAGCTTATCCATTTGTGTACATAGCTATAGGTGTATGATTAGGTAGCAAAATGTTTTTTTTATAACTTATCCTTATTAAGTTCAATTTGAACTTTTTTAATCCACAGATTTCTTATATAGCAAAAGAGAGAATTCTCTTTTAGGCTTTTCTTAACAGTAGAGTTTAAGAGAGAGAGAGACGGTAAGAAGAGAGAAGGAGAGAAGGATAGAGAGAAAGAGAGAGGGAGAAAGAGAGAGAGAAGAAGAAGATGATGACGATGGTCCGATGAGGAAATCGTAGGGACCATTTAATTTGTTGATTGAGGTATTAATTTGGAACCCTAGCTCTTAATTTTGTTTTAATTAGATATTTTATGTTGTTAATCTTTATTTTTCAATTTTAGGGTTGATTTTATTAATAGTTTAAGGTTTAATTAGACCTTTCAAACCCTTAATTGATGAAATTGATAATTAGGATGGTTGATTTTGACCTAAATTTACTGTTTTGGGTTAGATTGTAGGATTTGGAGGTCTAAACCAATTGAAGAGGAGTTTTCTATTTGGCCATGTGTTGAAGGTAAGGAATCCAACTATTAATTCCTTGTTCAAGTTGAATTGTTATATTAGGTTACGAGTTTGTGAAGAAAATCATGAGGTTGGAAATATTTTGATGATGTAAAATAAGGGTTTTTAATTAAAGTGTTTGAGTACAAGAGGATATTTAGAGCAAATTAGGTTTGTAATCCTAAAGCCCTTATTTGATTTGATAAGGACCTAATTGTGGAGTTATTTGAGGAACTTGAGATTGATCTTAATTTGTGGTTAAATTCTAGTGAACTGAATTTGTTAGTGGTGGCAAATTCAAAAATTGAATTTTAGGTTCAATGATTTTCAGGTATTTGGTTTCCTCTTATTAATGTTAAAAGAGGATGACTAAAGAGACTTAGACCCTTGTAGTGATTGTTTAGGTTAGAATTTAGATTCTTAGACTATTCTATATGAAATTAGTATGAATTAAATTGAGTTTTGAAAGTGAATTAAATGTGTTGTTACAGTTGGGAGTGTGTACTGATATCAGTATACTAATTGGAGGAAATTAATTCAGTAAAGAGTCAGCCTTGCGGGATTTGAGGTAAAAACTTATAAATACTCTCTTATAGCCATTAAAGTATATTCGATGCTGTTGATAGGGTTTAGATTTGTAAATCAAATGTAATTATTTTCCAAAACATGCATGATTTATTTGTGATGTCCTATTGATGTGAAAATGATTCTCCAAAAGTATAGTTTTACATAGTGATGTAAAACAATAATAGTTATTTTTAAAATAACTAGATTCTTATAATTATATATATGAATGAGTTATATATATATATATACATATATATA